>JADLZN010002441.1:327231-352614 GCA_018155175.1 Sinocyclocheilus anophthalmus | reverse complement strand
TTCTAAAATCCACACTGTGGTAAGTTCGCACGCTAGTACCCTATGTTCTTTTCTAAAATCCTGTATGGTAAAAGCTACACGCAGCAGCCTCGTGCTCTTTCTGAGTGGTTTAAAACACCACTCCACCTATGTATCCTCTGGATACCTACTTTAACAGGGTGTTGCTACTAGTGGTCTGTTGAGATAGTTCCTTCAGCATATGCAGAGCATGTGGTAGCCCCTGTGTGACAGGCAAAGACTTAGTATGATTCTAGGCTCTTAGTCGTATTCCCTTTTTTTTTTTTTACAAGATCTATTCCTGATTCCAAGCCTTGAGCTCTACCCGGGCCCAGGAGTTCTGGCCCTAAAAGGTAAGTTTTTTGGGGTATGTAGCCTAGGCCTTTGGCCGTAGGAAATAACTTCACTGACAGCCATCTAACGTCCCAGAGGCAACTCCCATGGCAATATGGTAGAATTGGTACTTAGTACTCGCCATGGTTCTGGCATGCACTCCCCTCAGCATGGCGGCGTGGGTATACCTTTCCCCATAGCAACCCCTAGAGGACGCAGTTGAATGTTTTTCCCATTATTATTTTTATCTTTTTTTTTAAAGGGAACGTTCTCTAATTCTACTCAGCTCTCTCTTATTCTCAGGGGTTACTTATGTAACCATGGTTCCTTGAGTAGGGAACAAGACACTGTGTCCTCTAGGTTTCTTGCCATGCTTCGGACGCAAGCTTCAGACGAAGAATGGATGATGTGTTCTCCCGGTGCCTATTTATAGATAGCCGCACCGGTAGTGATGTCATGGCTGTCGCCGGCCAACATGTTGTTGGTGTTTTTTTGAATGTAAGCTTCAGACACGGGTCACGATGAGGCGTCCCCCATAGCGACCATAGAGGCCGCCAGTGTCTCGGTCTACTCAGGCAACCATGGTTGAATAAGTAACCTGAGACGATGTGATGCCTAATGCTTGGGGAGGAATCCCCAAATGTGGTTGAACATGGATCGTATCAGCCAGTAGCTAACATTGCTACTAACAAGCGTTTAAGGTCAAGCAGACAGGGGCATTCAGCCCAGAGCACAGCCGATTCCAGGTATCTGATAGTGGACAACTCTATAATCAGAATTATAAGTAGCAGGCCTACAACTAGACGCTGCTTTCCTCAAGCAACCATTTATGATGTGAACAGCGAACTTCAGAACATTCAGAAGCACAAGACTGCAAATCAATTATCTAAGGTGGGGAAGAATGATATTCAGAAAGAATCCTTAAAAGGATGTCATTGAACTCATTAAAACACTTCGAAGACTAAGTTCAGTCGGTTATCCAGTGGTGCCACTTCCGGCAAGAAGACAACATGTTTATGGTGTCGGACCTACATGGCTACAAAGGAAACCCTCAATCTTAAAAGGGAGTGAACGTCCTCAAAACTTCAGTCGTTTCTGGGGCCACAGACAGCTGTTTAAACCAAATGGCCTCCACCCAAAAAAACTTTGTGCAAGAGTCCTAAAAGACAATATCTACTGCTCCCTCCATCATCCTTCTGTAGTGTGTGCCAGTCCACTCAACCTTAATGGCACACACACACCTGGACAGAGTATGAATGACCACAGGACTTCATATCAGCTTCCGAGTCATGTGGTTGATACATCCCACAAGGACACTGATAACACCATGCAGCCACAACAAGCACTGCTCATGGACACCATACCGGCTGAACCCTGCCCACAGAGCTCACCACAGACAGACTGTGACATATTAGAACAGCTCCAAGACTTGAACTCCAAGAATTTCTGGAAAACTGCCATGGAAGACAGGAAAACATATTTCAGCCACGAGAAACACCAAAGGCACAGCCCTTCTCACCAGACACATTATCCTTCTCTCCAGCATCCCTGCTTCTAAGCTTCTAAGAAATAAACTAAATCACGGCGGTCCCCACAACCACCAAAGCCTGCGAGTCCTCCTCCTCCTGTGAGAACTCTTACGGCTGCTGCCACAACACTATAGCTTACACCCTCCTCCATTTGCTGTAGGTGTACCAAAAACAACTGATAACAGCTCTCAGTGATATGTGTCGGGTCCCCGCTATAAAAGCAGCAACATTCACAAATGTTTACACAACAAGCAGGGGCCAAAGACCCTCTTACCTGATTGTTTTATGTTATGCCGAGCTGTTAGGAGAGGGGAGAGTGTAGATGCGTATTTAAAGATGTCTATCAGTGCAAGCAAGTGTCAATCGGTGAATATTTTTACCAAAATACATTATTTGTCTTTTGGTATTGTGCTGAAAGGTGCTCCACACATTATATTTATCATTATTTACAGGTCTCTAAAAACTATTAGCCTGTGTTGAAGAGTTACAGAATTGTTATCATGATTTCTCGGGTTGACTGTTTTGCTATTCAGAGGATTTGTATATCCCCATAGATAATGCAGACAAAATCAGGGATACAAAATAACCTTCTTAAGTGTTTTAAAAAAAAAAAAAGAAAAAAAAAAAAAAAAAAAACAAAAAAAAAAGCACATTTGACCTGATTCAGCATGTGCATAGCCCCACACACAATCGTGGACACAGTCTAGATCAGTAAGGGTCTAAACATTTCATCCATTGTTATAAGGATGTCAAGCACTAAACTTGATCGGTTTCCATGCTAATCAGGGGAAAAAAAGAGAAGAAAAAAAAGAACAAAAAATAAGAAGAAAAAAAAAAAAAAAAAAAAAAAAAAAAAAAAAAGAAAAAAAAAGAAAACAAAAAAATTTGGAGAAGGAGAAAAAAAAAAAACGAGAAAAAACAGGGGGAAAACAAAAAAGGCCAAAAAAATTTTCAAAAACGGAAAACACAAACGGGGGAGAGAGGAGAGAGGGAGAAGGAGGCAAGCGCCGCTTATTACTGTGTGGGTCCGATTTTCTGTCACGCTTCGGCTACTGTGGTGGCACAAGGAGACGAGGAGACACTGGAGTAACTCAAAACACAGTCTTTAATCTTCAACTTCGGAGGTTAAGAGTTTAATACAGGGCAGGCAGACACAGACATAGCACCAGAACGAACATTCAATACCGGACCACCAACTCTTCTTCTTCTTCTTCTTCTTCTTAATGTTTAACGGCGGTTGGCATCCAGCGTATTTGGTGCAGATTCGGACGACAAACTCAGAATAGGAAACACTTTAAATACACGACATGACCGAGGGGATGACGAGAAACACATAGGATCAATAAACATAATGGGAACAGGAAACAGGAAAGACCAAATAAGGGCAACACCCAATTTAATGAGGGCGAAAAAAAACAAGAAACACATTCAATCAAATTCAATTCAATTCAAGTTTGTTTGTATAGCGCTTTTCATGATACAAAATGTTGCAAAGCAACTTTACAGCAAATAAGGTTTCTACAATATTTAGTAGTAGCTTATCAGTCGTGACTGTCAGGTAATGTACATATTGCGGAAAATGTTACGGAAAAAAAAAAAAAAAAAAAAAAAAAAAAGAACAACAAAAGGAAAAAAAAATAAAAAAAACAAAACAAAAAAAAAAAAGCAAAATAAAAAAAAAAAAAAATCAATATTTAAAAGACCGTAAATCAAACAAACGCCATGCACACTCTTCACAGCTCAATTATATATGATGCAATCAAACAACCTTATAGCAAATGTGGTATCGGTACTGATGTTTGTTTCCCAGGGCCGTTCGGCATCATGAGGTCCTATGCAGGGGGTGGCCCATCATCTCTTTCTCAGGTGTTCTGATCCAGATGGGAAGCTTGATGGTAGTCCTAGTTACCACAGGGGAAGTGATATCAATACCATGTCAAACAAAGAGAACCAAAAAATCGAGACATAATTTGCGTCCTAGCTGCTGTTTTCCAACCAACAAAATGTATTGTTTTAAACCCAAACTAAGAAATAATAATGTGGCATTTGATCAGATTATCAACTGCAGTACAGATTTGAGATGCATTATTTGAATAATGCTTGGCCAAAGGGAGAGGGTCTTTAATCTAGAGATATTTACCTACAGAGAGATGTGTGTCTGAACCCCGGAACTTATCAGGAAAGGCATTTCCAGCACGTTGGCAGCCACAATATGGAAGGGGAAAAAAAAAAAGCTCTACCTACTTTTGTGGACTTTGCTATCCTAGGTACTACAAAAAAGTCCAGAGTTGTGCAACCTTAGGGAGCGTGATGGACTGTAGCGTGGTAGAAGACTAGTTAGGTACGCAGGAGCTAACCCATTAAGGGCCTTAAGGCAAGTAATAATATGTTGTAACTGATACAGAACTTAATAGGTAGCCAGTGCCGAGACTGTAAAATTGGAGTAATATGACCATATTTTCTTGACCGATTCTAAAGGACTTCTAGCCGGCCATTTTGGACTACCTTTGCTGTTTATTGAACGAGATACATGGGGGAACCACCACCCCTAGCTCAGTGCATTTACCTATAGTCCCAGTTATGAGCCCAGGCAATGAATGCATGAACTCGCTTTCCCTGATCCGAAACAGGTAACATGTTCGCAACCTTGTGGTAAATGTTTCTATAAGATGGAAGGAATATGCTTGGTTTGTAACATGGGAAACTATATACCTTTTCAAAAAGACAAGTGCTTATCTAACAAAACTCACACACAGAATTTTGACATGTGAGGACATGGAGTAACCAGTTACATCCGTCTAGTTGCAAAATTGTTAATACGAAGGTCAGGGGGGAGTCTGTTGTACTTGTCTTTTGACAATAAAGATATTCTTTTGTCTTATCCGAATTTAATAGTTGAGTAAAACTTACTGGGTCCATCCCAATACTTTTATATTTAAAAAACAAACTCTGTTAAACATTCTATAGATATTTGAAGTTTCATCTGTTTCTTGTTGATCGGATATATGTTGAGTATAATCAGCATAAACAGTGGCAAACTAATCCCTATTTTTTAATAAAATTTATTTAACAAGGGAGCCAACATGATATCGAAAAAAATTAGCCGAGGGGGGCCCTAGGACAGAGCCTATGTGGCACTTTCTATTTTTTTACTGGTGATTAATAATTTAATGAGGTGTGGATGGGACCCCATTTATTTTAAATGAACAACTCCCAAGTGGTAGCGATCGGACAGGTAAGATTTAAGCAATTTTAAAGCCTGCCCTTGAATACCTGTATTGTTTTGTAATTGATCTATGAGTATGTCATGATCTAAAGTGTCAAACGCAGCAAGGCACTACAGGAAGATCAAGTGTAGTAAAACTAGCAATGAGATGCAACCTTGGTCTGACGCAAGAAGCATGTAATTTTTTTATTTTAACAAGTTCAGTTTCTGTGCTATGGGAAGGAAAACAACAAGACGGGAACACAAGTCTGACACCAGCACTGTACCAAACTATTTTTTATTATATTATACGACACGTGGTACTTTGTTAAATCTAATTACACATAATACTGAATGCAGGATATAATAATAATATCTTAAAAACATTATATGGATGTTTATTACAAAAATAAAAAAATAAAAAAATCATTTATATTTTTAATCATGTTATAGTACTTGGTATAGAAAATAGTTGTTATTCCTTTCCTGTCCAGCTATTGATATATTAGTCATTGTTGTTATGAATCCTGTCCATGGACTTCCGTCCAATCACCACCAGAGGTCGGCCCCCCCCCTTCCCAGTTATATGAATTTC
Source organism: Sinocyclocheilus anophthalmus (assembly GCA_018155175.1). Classification (NCBI taxonomy): domain Eukaryota; kingdom Metazoa; phylum Chordata; class Actinopteri; order Cypriniformes; family Cyprinidae; genus Sinocyclocheilus; species Sinocyclocheilus anophthalmus. Next base: position 346,955 of record JADLZN010002441.1, on the reverse strand, counting down.
ACAATTTCACACAAGCCCTTGGCAGGTCACGTCTGGACGCTACATGCTGCCCTTAGCATGCCAGTGGACTGACTTGAAGCATAGACTTTGTGGAACACTATCACCACACACAAACAAAAACTATATTACCACCCCCCCACAGAATCCTTCTCAAAAATGCGTGAGGAGGCTAACTTGTTTTGAGGTTGATCACTAGGTTATGTCACCTGTCTGTAATAGCAATAGTTTACGGAGCGCCCATACGAGTTGCCTTTACCAGGTTTCTGCTTGCTTCGTGGCTGTTTTTTTTTTTCGCCTGGTTTAAGGCTACGTTGTTTAGTTTTGGGATACCTCTTGCCTGTCTTTGGATGCCCCCTCTCGTCTAGCCCCTGTCTTATACTGTTATTTAAAAAACCCTCCGCCCGGGGGGGACCATCGCCTGTGTTTCACGGAAATTTAATTAACCTCATTGACTGAAGTGGGCATGATACCTGATGGTCTATTTGGCAAATGGAACAGAATTAATTGAGAGTGGGCATTGTCAGAAATTTCATTTCGGTTTCCATCGGCGTGGAAGGCAGAGATGAGACTGGTAAATAAACAGCTTCCTTTGGCTGAATCGGGGCAAAAATAAAGTTCATGTACTGTCTCTGGGGTAGTTACATGCATGGTTGGAAGTTGTAATATGGCCTCCTTGGTTGTGACAGACTGCACTAAGAGTTCATAATCGGTGACACGACCAGACATAAGTTCATTGAGGGTATCCATGACCGGTTCAGAGCAGGACAAAAGATCAAAAGCGGCCTCTGTAGCCGTTTCAAGACAGGCTGACAGTTCAAATACGGCCTCCATAGCCATGTTTTACAGGACGGTGGAGAGTTCACAGACGCCCTCCCATAGCCATTGAAGGGACAGTAGATGACTCAGAGAAAGAAGAAATGCCTTTTTGGACAAAATGACACAGGGTTTAAATTTGAGCGCTCATTGGTTGGCCTTATTGGTAGATGTGGCGGGCCAAAACAGTGGGTTCATGGAAAGGCCTTGACAGATAGAGAAAGCTGGCCAAGGTCAAAACTACGCACCGCGCCTCCTTGGCTGGGAACGGGACGGAAACGGACCCCAGGGCGGCAGACAGAAGAGAATTAACAGGCGGGGCCTCTCAGCGTTGACGAAACAGCAGGGAGAAGTCATGATGGGCTGAAAGTGTATTGCGGGGCACCACACTACCACAGCCTTTTGTGAGGCGCCCTGCTCAAAAAATAAGGGTATGTCTGGTGTACCAGCCCAAAAATATACCAACAAAAAGCAAAATTCCCCCATCATGGGAAGCGTTTCAGACAGGGGAATCAGTTCAGGAAGGAACAGGAAGGCTAGAGGTGATTGGTGGTTTGGGGGAGACAGTCAACCAGCTGCACGTGCAGACACAGGCAGTGCATGCAGACACCCAGGCGGTTGACTCCCTCACACTGTGCTTATCAGACCTGGGTAACGAAGTAAGGGGACTGACCTTGATAACCTGGTTTGTGCAACAGACCACGGACGTGAAGTGACCATGGATGATCGCGTGTGATGTGAACCGGACTTGGAATGATAATAGGTGATGTGACTGGATGAATCAGTTCTGGGATGTGATGTGATATGGAAGCACTGTACAGCTTCGTGATGTGACGTGACTCGGGATGGATCGCTGTGATTGGACTGTGACTCTGGGGATGATCAGCTTGTGCTGTGAATATATGTGACTCTTGCGATGAGCAGAGGTGACCTGTTTGTGACTGGTCGCCCCCATGAGCAGCTACTAATGTTGATTTTGTGACTGGATGGATCAGCTGTGATGTTGATCCGCTGGGACCCCTGGCAGATCAGCTGTGACTTGACTTGACTCAACAGCAGTTGCATAACACGGCTTTGTTGTCGATGCCATTTTGTGAGCACGCTCCGGTGCGGTCACCATTACACGAGCGGACTCGGTGTCATGTTCCTCCGTGACACCCAGCATGAACACGGAGCCGACACACAGCAGAGCAAAATCCAAACTTAGAGAAGAAACGGGGGCCTCACGACCCATTAATCTTGACCCTATAGGTGTCAGGGATAGTCCAGCTTCGTCAGGCCCAATCACCTCACACACCTGTTCACAATCACCGGAGTACTAATCAGGCGCACCTGTCACCACCTCATCAACACCAGCTCAAATACTCAGTCACTGCAGTTGCACTTTGTCTGGTCTTGAGTTCACTACGCTACTCCTTACCTGACTCACGAACCTGAAACCCATCTATCTCCGTCAAAGTAATCTTCAGTCCGATCCTAGAAAGACCCAAGAACCCGTCACCACGTGAGCTAGATCCCTGCAGTAACGGAGACTGTTTCCCTTTAACCTGTTTGCTCTGCATCTCTCCCCTCAGCACCTCTGTTTCAATAAAGAACCCTTCTTACCCATATATCTCCGTTTTGGTCTTCTTCTGTACTGTGACAGAAGACCAGACCCCCAACTTACCCACTTTATGGAGCCACAACCACCGAACCCCCCACCACTGGAGAATTTAATCCACGCCATCTGTACGCCCGTTGTATCTGCCTCCCACAGTCCCATGGCCCGGCCCGCTATCTTTTCCGGTGAGGCGGCGGATTGTGGTGGCTTCTTATTACAATGTTCCCTATACTTCGAGATGCAGTCAAGCCTTTCCCAATGACCGCACCAAAGTGGCCTTCATGATCTCTCATCTCGCCGGCCGCACTCTTCACTGGGCCCAGTCCATGTGGGAAAGTAACAGCCAGGCCATGCGCACTCTATCTACTTTTACATCCCATTTCAAAGAGGTGTTTAGTCATGCAGCCGCAAAAATCTCCGTTCATGACCAACTCTTCCGCATCAGTCAAGGCACGGCATCCGTGAGCGAGTATGCCGTCAAATTCCGCACTCTGGCGGTGACTAGTGGATGGAATGAGGTGGCCTTACTTATCGCGTTTCGGCAAGGGCTTAATGCCGACATTCGCCACAAAATGGTGATTTTTGATGATACCGTGGACTTGGAGAACTTTATTCAAAAGGCTATCAAAATCTCCCAACATCTCCAGGCCCTGCCACTCTCCTCACCGTGCACATCCACCTCACCGGCTCCAGCACCCGAACCCATGCAAGTGGATTCGTACAGTCTCACCCATGCGGAGCATACACGGAGAACTACATCCGGACTATGTCTATATTGTGGGGAGCATGGACACTTGATTTGCTCGTGTCCTATCCGCCCCTTACAAGTACTATCCAGCTCAGCCCTCAAATTGCTACCTTGACTCGAATGAATGTATTATTAATGTCATCCCACCAATCCCTTTCAGTGCAAGCACTTGTAGACTCTGGTTCTTCGGGGAACTTCATATCCCGCAACACACTCCAAAGACTTCAACTAAGACCGCTGAAGCATGCCCATGTTCTGAATATTCTCACCATTCAAGGAAAGCCGTTGGGTCGTCGTAAGATCCAATTGTGCTCCCCCACCATCATGCTCCGCATTGGGTGCCTTCATGAGGAACTCATCTCTTTTCTGGTGCTGGAGAATTCCACGGTGGAGATCATCCTGGGACGCCCCTGGTTAACCCAACACTCTCCCATATTTAACTGGACCACCAACGAAGTTCTACAATGGAGTGAGTACTGTCTGTGGAACTGTATGCCCAAAATTCATCCTCTGTCACCGGGTCTCCTCCCTGTCTGTGCTACCTCCATAGAGAGCGCCGAACCCACCGAACATCACAGCATTCCCTGTGAATACCGGGTGTTTCAGGATGTGTTTAGCAAGCGAGCCGCTACTAAATTACCACCTCATCGGCCATGGGACTGTGCCATAGATTTGATGCCTGGAGCTCAACTCCCAAAGGGTAGGGTGTATCCTTTGTCCATCACGGAGCAAGGAGCGATGGAGGACTACATTAAGGAGGCTCTCCAGCAAGGCTTCATCCGTCCCTCCACCTCACTGGCAGCATCCAGTTTCTTCTTTGTGGGCAAGAAGGACGGAGGCTTGCGGCCTTGTATTGATTACAGAACTCTCAAACGGTGAAATATCCATATCCCCTTCCACTAGTGCCGGCTGCCCTGGAGGAGCTGGATCTGCAAAGCTGGATCTGCAAACCGCCTATAACCTCGTTCGTATCCGCCATGGTGACGAGTGGAAGACCGCCTTCATAACGCTCACTATGAATATTGTGTTATGCCGTATAGCCTATCCAACTCACCTTCAGTATTCCAGGGATTTATGAACGAGGTGTTCCGGGAGTTCCTTCATCGCTCTGTGATCGTTTACATCGACGACATTCTCATCTACTCCCGGAACCTTGTTGAACATCGCCATCATGTGGAGCAGGTCCTACAACAGCTGAGAAAATACCACCTCTATCTCAAGCTGAAGAAGTGCAAGTTAATAATAATAATAATAATGCAGTTTATTTAATGGCGCCTTTCAAAACACCCAAGCGAATATCAGGGGGAAGGGAGTTCCATAGGTGGGGGGCAACATAGCTAAAAGATCTGGCACCCATGGTAGTTAGTCGAATCCGAGGTACCACAAGAGAAATTAAAGATGAGGATCTGAGAGCATGTGAAGGGGTGTAAACATGAAGAAGTTTAGTAAGGTATTGGTGTGCAAGATTATGAAGTGCCTTGTAAGTAAAGCCAGGGACACACTACAGGACTGTCAAGCCGATTATGAATGTAATTTGGTCTTGAGGACGGATCGCGCCCAGTCCGACCGGGTCTGTTCCAGTTGGGCTCAGTCGCTGTTTGCAGTCGGCAAAAAAAATTGCATAGTGTGTGGTGTTTAAAGATTATAATCTTAGAATTCAAAAAACATTCGTTTCCAGTCGTTTTCACAATTTTTTTTTTTAAAACATGTTTAATATTTGCGACTGAGGCGGCGGCCGATGGCGTCACTGTTACCCTGGAGACGGTATACTGACACAAGGAGATAATGGCGACAAAAAAAGTTTGTGGTGAATAAGTACATTGGGCAACTCACATGGAAGAAAAAATGATTGAACTTTGGCAAAAACATGAATGTCTTTACAGTGTATCATCAAAGACATACCTCAATCGAAGGACAAAGAAAAGATTGGGGTCAATTGCTGAAGCAAGTGAATGTATCAGGTACTAAGATTTCTTTCTAAACAATTACTATCCATGAAATATTATTATTATTATTATTAATGTTGAAAAAAGTTGTTCTCTGTATTTAGAATTTAATGTCATTAATGCCCAGTTCGTGTAATGGTCAGCTGTCCCATACTACGCAATGTGACTCAAAATAAAAACAATAGTGAATAAGATATATCTGTACATACCCTCAATCTGTGATTGATAGACGTTTGCTGAGAGTAGCGCAATGAGAGTTTCTGAGTGGTAACGCAATTTCTATACCAAAATGCTAACCTGTCTCAGAGATACTGTTGTAGCCTAGATGCATAGCATTGTAGCATTGCATGAGGGCTGAAGATTTTCATTACATCGACAGTAAGCCTAAAATAATAGTAATAATAATAATAATACGTAGGCTGCTTTACAATATAAGAATGTCAGTTTGCAAACTCAATGGTTATAGACATCTATAGAATGAAAATGAAAAATCAAGAACTGCTGTAATTGTCCTAAAATAACAATTTCATCTCATTTGCAGTTGCTGAAGTAAAATTAAGAGCTTGCTCCTTGCGGACCCAGTACAGCAGGCTGCTTAAACCAAGACCTAGTGGAAGTGGTGCAACAACATTAACAACCAAGCAAGCTTGGATCCTCAGGTCTCTGCAGTTTCCTAAAACCCACATAACTCCACGCCAAAGTGAGACAAGTGTAAGTATTTCTTATTCATATTTTATATACAATATAATTAACATAAAACAACACATATAATAGACAAACTGTAGAATATATAGATGGCATTTTTTTTCTTTTGTTGAAATATTTGAGTTAAAATGTCAAATCCTTTACCAGATACACCTCCACTTGCTCCACAAGAAGGGTGCCCCTTCTCTAATTTCTTTCGTGTCCTCTATGGCTTTTAAATTCACAATATTGTTCTAAACGTTTCTTTATAGCTTGATCCATCAATTAAAGAGTATCTGGTGGATGAGGAGTCAGATGACAACCCCCTCGATCAAGACGACCTGTCAGAGGAAAGCAACTCCTTTATCTCTTTTGAACAAGAAAACCCTTCTCAAACACACACTCCTCTGTTTAATCAGGGCAAAAATACTTTAAAGCTAACAAAAAAATGCCAGAGAGAATTAAAAGGCAATGACATTGAACTTCAAAAATTGGCTGTCCTAAAGCAAATGACTAATATCGTTCAAAATACAAGCAATGATTCATTTACTTTATTTGGACAACAGGTAGCTGACGAAATGAGAAAAATCAAAGACAACATGACCCAGACTAGACTAAAAAGAAACATTATGAATATGATTTATGATGCCCAGGAGTCAGAAATTTACACCCAACCACAACATGCCCCATCACACCCATCCTCTAAATATCCACCTCCTGGGTACCCATCAACATACCCTACTCTATCTCAGCCACCTGCTAGGTATTTAACATCACAAGCGCCACGCCAACACTCTAACGTAGAACAGCAGGGTGAGCCTCTGGCAACTTCAAGAATGCTTAATAATTTAGAGGAGTAAAAAGGGAATGAACCTTGAACCTACCCAAGACATTTCAGTACAGTTAAGTTAGAGTTCATATGAAGGGTCTTGTTACAATCATTTTTTTATTGATTTTATGCGTCTTTATCATTTTTATTTTAATATATTTTTAAATAATTTACTGTTAATACTGCAATAATTTATTTACACAATGCATTCTAAATGTTGGAATAACATCTAACCCTATTGCAAGTATTCTGTCAAATGAATTCCCATTTGCCTCTCCAACTTTTGGTCATACGTATGTATACAATACATATTTATAAATGTATTTTGGAATTTGTAAATGTAATGTTTTTATTGTATTTATTTCCCTTAACTTTGATTGTTGAAATAAATTCACAAAACAACTACAAATCTGAATGTTTTATTGATTTTTTATGTTTGAAAAGAATTAAACAGAATGTTACACATAAAGCACCATTACTTAGCAGTCAATATTAGTAGTCAACCACTTCAGCCCACAATGAGATTCATCTTCACATCTATCATATCATAACACAGTTGTTCTGTGTCTAATAACGGGTGATCACTAAAAGCATGTTTAGCTATGTCATACAATACTATACATAGTATAATAATAACATCTGTAAGGTCTTCTCCTTATTTATTTTGCATTAATATTCATGTGTGCAGACAAAATAGACAAAAAAAATTAAATAAATAAACTGACAACTAAAACTGAAAGTGGACTTTTCATGTGTTTTGGTGCTACTGCTACAGGTACAGGTAAAAATGATTTAGGCATATTTGTCCTGCCATGGCAAAGCTCCTGCTTGGGACATAAAGTAGTCCTTAAGAACATTCCGCAGGTGTTTGGCATGATGGCTGGCATTGTGTGTTCTTCCTCCTCTCCAAGGGTGTAGTGCTTCGAGTCCTTCCCTTCTCCACTTTCCTGGCACAAATACTCTGTCTGCAGTTTCACGATCTGCTAGTCCTGGTGGGAGGTATGCCTCAGACCCACAATGCCCTAAGTAATTGTGGAGACACACAGCTGCCATAGTTACTTTGGTGACTTTTTCTGGTGATAGCAGCATTGTTGATCGAAACACTCGCCATCGGTTGGCAAGGATCCCGAAGGCATTCTCTACAACCCTTCGTGCCCGAGAAAGGCGATAGTTGAAGACTCGCTGGTCAAATTCCAGCTGTCTATGTGGGAAGGGCTTCATCAGATCTGGCCGAAGTGGGTAAGCCTCATCCCCCACAAACACAAACACAAAGGGAAATTGGATGTTTGAATTCGGCAGTGACTTTGGTTGTGGGACATTCAGCAGCTCATCGTCTAATGCTCTTTTAAGGTCTGAGTTTGCAAACAGACCTGCATCAGAAACTCTGCCCTGTGTGCCTACATTCACATAAATAAAATTGCAGTTTGCATCGACGGCTGCCAACATAAGGATGGAAAATCCGCATTTGTAATTTCTGAATGTACTGCCACTGTGTGCTGGTGGCTAGATATAAATATGCTTTCCACCCAGGGAGCTCATGCACTGAGGAAACTGCCATTTTTCTTGAAAGCCTTTGGCAAACTCCAACCACTCTTCCTCAGTCCTGGGTGTCTGCAAAACACAAAAAAACATGAAATAATTGTTTGGGCTGCTTACAGACCTTGGACATATAACAAATAAAAAAAGTGTAATCACATTTCTCATTGATTTTAGTTGATTCTCCAAAGTAACAGAGACACTGTCCTGATAGTAGATCACTTTTTAATGTAAAATTCTAAATTAAAATTTGAATTTTGTACTTAAACTGTGCAGTGCATTTGGGAACAGTCTTAAACTGTAGATTAGGCCCTTTCGCACCGCTTTAGTTCCAGAACTAAACGTACGGTACTAAAGTACTGGGACGATTTTGCGCAAACTATTTCCCAGTACCATTTATAGGGTTGCATTCGCACCGAGAGTGTGTACTAAGAAGTGACGTAAGCCGGTCAACAGCGACGTCATTTGTGCGCGGCGTTCAACAACAGAAACAAAGAAGAACAACGTTATACAACAGGAGGATGGAGGACGCTGTAATCGGAGCTGTGTTTTTGTTGTGTCTCGCGGGTTTCACAATAATGGACATGGAAAGTCGACGTATACGTAAAGCGATTGAAAGAACGGAAATGAGGACTAAGAATCTCCAACGACAACTGGCAGTGCTACATTTGCTACAAGTGCATGCACTTCAGCGTCCGTCCATCTATCGCTGTTCTCCATACTTGCGAAATAAGTTGACACAATGTTTACAGTATGTTTACACAGCGTTTTAAATAATGGCGGGTGAGGCCGTTTTCATACGCGTTTGACCAATCAATGTCTACTTACGTCACGATTAGTACCAGTTGTGCTGGTTAGACCCTGCTCCGGAGTAGGAGCTAATTTGGTTCTCGAAAAAGGCAGTCCGGTACTAAAATTGCACCCAGTTCCGGCAGTGCGAACACGCCGAAAAGTGGGTAGTTCCACAATTAGTTCTGGTACTATGAAAAGGTTCCTGTGGTGCGAAAGGCCCTAATGAAAGGGATAGTTCACCCAAAAATGAAAATTACACCATGATTTACTCACCCTTAAGCCATCCTAGGTGTATATGACTTTCTTCTTTCAGACGAATACAATCATAGTTATCGTAGTTAAAAAAAAAAATTCCTGGCTCTTCCAAGGTTTATAACGGCAGTGAATGGTGTTCAAGATTTTGAAGCAAAATGAAGTGTGTCCATAATCATAGCGTGAGAGTGAGTAAATCATGGGGTAATTTTCATTTTTGGGTGAACTATCCCTTTAAATAAAAAAAATAAAATAAGAACAAAATGGATCAGCCTGAAAACTAGAGGTTTGTAACAATGACACATCATTCAAACTGAGATATATAAAGCAAGTTTTTAATTATACAAATATGTACCTTCAGATAGTCCTTTTTTAGAACATGATGGAGGGCTTCACATGTCTCTGCAACAATCATGGAAACAGTGCTGGCCCCCACCCTGAACTGAAAACTGAGGGACTTAAAGGTTTCACCTTAGAAAAAGATAATAACAATGATCCATACACACCTTCATTCAAAAACTAAATTAAATTGTCTTAAAGTAGCCCCAAAACACATACAAATGTCTTACCAGTTGCCAAGAAGCGCAGTGTTACGGCAAGTCTCTCCTTTACAGTGATGGCTGGTCTTAATCTGGTGTTCTGTTTTGAAATTTGAGGCTCCACTTTTTCCAAGATGAGACTGAAGTCATTCAACGTCATTCGGAACATCTTCCTGAACCCTTCTTGGTCCTCAATCTGTTAATATTACACCACAACAAAGAGTGTGTGAGACAGTGAGAGACAAAGTGAGATCAAAGGCAGAATCTGAAACTGTTAAATATAGTTAGTTGAGTCTAAAGGCTAAAATCAGATCATAACCTGATGGCTCATGCGCTGATAAAATATGTTTTTATTCTGAATTAGATTGTGGGTAACACAATTCAGGTTTGACTGTAATCATTATGCAAAAACTCACACTTAAATTTAAAAAAAAAAAGAAAGAAAACCTAAACTTAAAAAAAAGGTTTTTGATCATGTCTAAATATATATATATATTATCCACGTTCAAAACCTGATCAAAGAAATTGTCTGAAATGATTGTTTTAGCAACTAGGATAGGGAATATGCAGCTCTTTATCTCTCCCTCTCTCTCTCTCTCTCTCTCGATCATATATTAGGAATACACACACAAAATTATGTATATACCAGTAATAGAATATCACACACAACACACATTATGTAATATTGTATTCTCCCCCCATTTATATATATATTACCACCACATAATATCTACAGTATATTATTATATATATATAATATAATCTATACTATATATACACACACATATGTACGATTGAAATATATATATATATATATATTATACATATATATTATAATTAGACAAACACACACATATGTATATACAGTATATATATATATATATATATATTACACACACACACAAAGAAAAACAAGTAGATATAATATCTATATACACAAAAATGATTATTTATTTATATATATACAACCACATATCTACATAATTCTATTTATCTATTATATACATATATATAAGGCTATACAGACATCTAGTGGTTACATCATGGCATTACATATTTTCTTTATTTCTCCTACTAGATGGTACCGGATCTGCCTCCATTAATTGGATTTTAAATGCGTTTGCTTTATTTTTAACTGAAATATTGCATTAATAAAGTAATAATAATAATAAAGGTGTATTTTACATATAAATGATGAAACGACTGTCAAATGAAATTACTGTTTTTCAAAAAAAAAAAAAATAGTTCGGTCTGTTTTGACCAATAGGCTGATGATACACGGGGAAACTTTTTGAGCTATGTTGCTGGGCAACGACACAAGGCCCACAACCCATGTATTATCAGCCTAATAGTACCAGAAATTAATAGTGTCATTATATATGAATTTGAAAAATAATATATAAAACGACGGTATAACGTTGAGGTTGTTCATCTAACATTATATCACTACACAGATCGTTAGCTTTGCCTATCCTAACCTAAAATGAACTTAAGTTTACTCACCTCTAATTCTTTCTGTAGAGTACAAAGTCCACGTTGCCTCTCCATCCAGGACCCACCCACATCCTGCGGGTTTTCCCTCTTTTTCCTGCGGGTTTTCCCTCTTTTCCCTCTCTACAGTTTTTCCCTTTTTTTTTGCACAAATTGTGCAGCAAACAAGTAGTTCTACCTTTGTATTGATGTCCATGTTTGTTTACTTACAAGATCTCGTGCAGTTGAGTTATCGCGAGATCTGTGGATTCGACAGAATTTGTCCATTCATGACGTATCAGTCGTTAAGTGTGTTGTGTAGTGGACTGACTCAGTCATTAGGTTTGTGCTCCTTTACAATTGTCAAAGAATAAAATCTGCTCTAGTCGATGGAAACAGTTGTTAAGTGTGTTGAGGTCAGTCTTAGAATGTTTCAGCAAGTCCTGAAGTGTGTCCCTGGCTTAAGTAGCAAGATCTTGAATTCAACTCGATACTTTACTGGAAGCCAGTGCAATTGCTGAAGAACAGGAGAAATGTGCTCAGTAGAGGGTGTTCTAGAAAGAACATGAGCTGCAGAATTCTGGACCAACTGGAGCTTACGTAGCAATTTAGAGGGAACACCAGTGAGAAGGGCATTGCAGTAGTCTATACGTGAGGTGACTAGTGCGTGAACAAGAACTGCTGTATTATTGTTTGAGAGAAAAGAACGGAGAGGGTTAATGCAAATGGAAATATGCAGTCCGTGTGATATTATTAATTTGAGATTCAAAAGACAGTGTGCTCTCCATGATAACACCCAAACTTTTAACCTGAGAGGAAGGACAGATTGCATTATTGTCAATGTACAAGGAAAAACAATTAGATTTAGACAAAACAGATCTAGTGCCAACAAGTAGGGCCTCAGTTCTGTTCCAATTTAACTTCAGGAAGTTAGCTGAAAGACAATCTTTAATTTCAGCTAAACAGCTGGACAAAGATGGAGGAGGAAAAGAACCAGTGGGTATAGCAGACAGGTAAAGTTGGGTGTCAGCCGCATAACAATGAAAATGAATACCATGTTTCCTCAAAATATAAACACGAGGGAGTATATAAATAATGAAAAGAAGCGGGCCCAAAACAGAACCCTGGGGAACACCAGTGGTGACTGTAGATGTTCTAGATCTGAAACTTTTTAATTGAATACGCTGAGTGCGTCCAGAAAGATACGACCTAAACCAAGACAGAGGAGTGCCAGTAATCCCAACAGAAGCTAACCTGTCGAGAAGTATCTTATGTGAGACGCTATCAAAGGCAGCACTCAAGTCAAGAAGGACAAGTATGGTTAAAAGCCCAGAGTCAGCTGCCAGCAACAGATCATTGGTTATTCTGACAAGAGCAGTCTCAGTGCTATGGTGGGGACGAAAACCAGATTGAAATTGTTCATACAAATTATTATCAGAAAGATGTTCATGAATTTGAATTGCAATACACTTTTCCACTATCTTAGAGATAAACGGTAAATTTGAAATTGAACAAAAATTATTTAAGTTAAATGGATCAGCCCCTGGTTTCTTAAGTATGGGAGTAATAATAGCAGATTTAAGAGATGGAGGCACAGAACCAGAAACAAGTGAAGCGTGAACAATTTTAGTAATCAATGGCGACAGGGCTGGTAAACAAGCTTTCACTAAAGAAGTTGGTAGAGGGTCTAACAGAAAAGTCGAAGATTTGGATTTATTTATCAGACCCACTATCTCTGAAGTAGTCGGTAGTGTAAAAGTAGAGAAAACAGAGTGAGGAGGTGCGTGAGAGATAGATTGACTGGATTCTTGGTGGAAAGTACTATTAAGCAATTGCTGATGTACATTTTTAACCTTTGACTTATGTGATCGTTTTATGACTTTTTTTGAGTCTGTGGAATACATGTCAGATGGCAGAGAATCAGGTGGTCACAGAATATTGTTTACCACAGAGAAAAGAAACCTGGAGTTCCCATTGCTGACTTATCTTCGAATAATAATCAGATTTAGTTTTAGACAGTGCATTTTTGTAGTTTTGAATATATTCAGCATACATTTCTTTATGAACAGTAGGGCCAGACCTGATGATCAAACGCTCTAACCTACTGCCTTTAGTTTTAAGTTGGCGCAGTTCAGGTGTAAACCAAGGAGCTGAATGTACAAATGAAACAGTTCGAGCTTTCACAGGTGCAAAATCATCTAGAATCATGTTCAGACCATCATTGTAATATGAAACCAGTTCATCAACAGTAGAGAAATCAGATTTACTGAAAAAGCTGGCAAGTTCAACAGCAAGGGTAGGCACATCAATGTTCTTAATATTCCGAAATGTGATCGGATGACATGGGTTTACCTTACAAACTGCCAGTTGGGCACAAAAGGACACCAAAAGGTGATCTGGTATGGACAGATCAGAAACAGTACAATTATAAGGTGTTGTACCAGAACAGCAAACAAGATCAAGAGTATGCCCCTAAGAATGAGTGGGCAGTGTGTTAAATTGCTGCATACCAATGCAATCCAAGCATGATAAAAATTCACTTGTAAATGCATTACTGACATTATCTATATGAATGTTAAAATCACCCAGCATAATAACATTTGGAGACATGGAACATAGATAAGTCAAGAGTTCAGAAAGTTCAGTTAAAAAGGCATTATTGCTCTTGGGAGGGCGGTAAATAGTTGTGAGGATGGTAGGAATCACCCCATTAACTTTTAAGGCAACTGATTTAGATGAAGAATATGCAGGCAAAGTTAACTCAGATACTTTCAATTTCTCTTTATAAAGTATCGCTAGACCCCCTCTATTTACAAACATAACCATATCCTGGGGGAACAGACTGGTTTAGATGAACGAAGTCAGCTGGTTTCTGCCACATCTCAGTTAAACAGAGAAAGTCAAACTTACGGTCAGACAACAGATCATACACCAGAGGTCTTTTAGTGGAAAGTGACCGTACATTTAGTAATCCAAAGGAGAGATTGTTTTTACCAGAATCGTTGCCAACTGATCTGGCCAGGTTGGTTAATACTCCGTGATCAACAGTCCATGTGAGCCTCCTCGCCGTGCGTGGTTTAGATGACCAGAAAGACCGTATTTGACATGAGCCATCGATGTTATAACTTCGCTGAGACCCGCGATGTATATATTTCCGACGTAGTATGTACACAATATCCGAGGGAAGATGTAGAGCTGACGGAAGATTAAAAGGATGCAAATGGAGCTGAATAAGTTCCACCGCCGAATACTGGAACATCGTCCATACCACAGAATGGTATACAGCAGAAAGGACGACCCAGGTGTAGTTCATCCGCACCAATAGCTCAATGATCTTCATAGTTGGTCCCTGTGCCAGAGAGGTACCACGAACAAACAGGTCAGTAACCGGCAGGCAGACCGGCAACCATAGAAAACATCAACACGCAGATCAACCAGCGTACAAACCCGCCGAATCAGCGCGGATACACAAATCCTCCTTAAAACAGTTTAAAACAGTGCATAAATGCATTCATGCATTCATAAGTGCATGAAGATTTAGAAGTACTAGAAAGTTTAAAATTCCCTCCCTGAGCAGCGGCAGCTAATAGCGCCAGCGTTCACCCGGAAGTTATATATACATGTTCCACCTTACCAACATCAAGTTCCTCGGATATGTAATCAGCCCCCAGGGTATCCAGATGGATGGCAAAAAGGTCCAAGCCATTCATAACTGGCCCAAACCCAGAACCGTGAAAGAACTCCAACGCTTTCTGGGATTCTCAAATTTCTACAGTTGTTTCATCCACCACTTCAGTCAGAACACCGCCGCCCTTACTTCTATGCTCCGAAACAAGCCCAAGTCTCTGTCCTGGACGCCCACAGCCCTCAAGAGTTTTGAAAGGCTGAAGGAAGCCTTCTGTACCGCTCCTATCCTCGCCCTTCCCGATCCTCAGAAACCATTCATCGTGGAAGTAGATGCGTTGTGACACTGCCACACAAAGACACATGTTTTTACCGCTCAATATATATTACGATGGTTTTTTATCTATATATTTGTGTTTTAATGGTTTTACATGTTGTCTTAGTCATTTTAATCCTCTTAATTATTTGTTGTGTGTATGTCTTTAAAATGTTCATGGGTCTGCCTGTCATGTGGTCAATCACATGACAGGAATAAGGAAGTAAACCAGTACAAAGCAAGCAGCAATCAGGGTCATTGACCAAACAACCATGCTGGATTGAGGAGTTGTTCATGGACTTGCCTTTCCAGTATCTCACTCATTTTGGATGATCACTTTCTTTGGAATTGTATATACACCGGTGGACACTTTTACCTGGGGACTTCAACACACTGGGATTCTTAAGGACTGTTTTAGGGTACAATTTAAATGGACAATCTGCTTTTAACAGCTTAAGTTATTCTAGTTTTATTGTGTTGTTTTAAGTTCCTTGTGCATTATGTAAATACACTTTTTATTCATTCTACTTTTGTTGTTGTCTCATCTTTTTAAAGCACTTATTTTATCTCACACAGTTTAATCTGACCCCATTTTAAATCCATATAATTCGGTCAATAAGGCCGAGCGTTACAGTGTCAACAGTAGGGGTGGGAGCGGTGCTCTCACAACATTCCGGAGATCCTCCTATCCTCCATCCCTGTGCATACTTCTCCCGCAAGCTTTCCCCGACGGAGCAAAACTATGATATTGGGAACCGCGAGCTACTCACCATTAAGCTCGCTCTGGAGGAGTGGAGACATTGGCTTGGAGGGAGCTCTTCATCCCTTCCAGGTCATCACTGACCACCGGAACTTGGAATATCTTCGTGAGGCCAAGCGCTTAAACCCTTGTCAGGCACGGTGGGCGCTGTTCTTCACCCGTTTTCAGTTCTCTGTTACCTACCATCCCGGAACCAAGAACACCAGAGCAGACGCTCTGTTGCGCCTCCATCAGCCCACTGAACAATTACTACCCTCTGAGACAATTCTCCCTCCAGCCCTCATTTTAGGTCTCATCCAATGGACGCTCGACGAAGAGATCCGTCGAGCCACCCAATCCGAACCTGCTCTGCCGGGAGGTCAAGAAGGGAAGGTCTATGTTCCATCCACTCTCCGCAATACCCTTCTGGACTCGCTGCACTCCTCTCCGGGCTCTGGACATCCAGGCAGCCAGCAAACCCTCTCGCTCCTCGAAACCCGCTACTGTTGGCCCGCTATAGCACGAGAAGTCAAACGCTTCGTACAAGGATGCTCAGTCTGTGCCATCACCAAATCTCCCCGTCAGCTGACACAAGGCAAACTGGTACCACTTCCCATACCTCACCGGCCCTGGTCCCACATAGGAGTCGACTTCGTCACAGATCTCCCCGAGTCTGAATCTTACACATGCATCCTCGTAGTTGTCGACGGATTCTTTAAGGGATGTAAACTTAAAGTTGACATCCCTTAGAGTAAAACTACCTACTGTCAAACTTAGTAAAACTACCTACTGCCATGGAGACAGCAACACAGCTATTCAATCAAGTCTTTCGCAATTTCGGCATCCCTGAGCACATCGTCTCCAATTCATCTCCCGGGTCTGTCGGGCCTTCTTCCAACTTCTCTGAGTATCAGTAAGCCTCACCTCTGGATATCATACACAATCCAATGGACAGACTGAGCGAAAGATTCAAGAGATCGGGAGATATCTACATAGCTATTGTCACCACAACCAGAACCGCTGGAGCCTCTATGTTCCCTGGGCCGAGTACGCACAAAACTCACTTCGACAGCAAACCACCGGCCTCACCCCTTTTCAGTGCGTACTCAGCTACCAACCTCCCCTGTTCCCTTGTACAGGAGAACCATCTGACGTTCTAGCGGTTGAGAGAGCGAGAGGGTCTGGGACTCAGCGCATGTCCATCTCCAGCAGGCGGTTCGGAGACCAAGCCCAGGCAGACGTTCACCGCCAACCTACTCCACAATACCAACCTGGAGATAAGGTGTGGTTATCGACGTGGGACATTTGTCTCCAACTGCCTTGCCGTAAGCTGAGTCCCCGCTATATTGGACCATTCACCATCAGGAGGCAGATCAACGACATCATCTACAGGCTTGAACTCCCTTCTCACTACCGTATCGCACCTACCTTCCATGTCTCTCTACACAAACCCTGTATTAACCCTCTGTCTGCTTCTCCCACAGGGTCTGACGAATCCCACTTACCTCCTCCTCCCGAGATCGCTGAAGAAGAAACCATCTACCGAGTCAATTCTCTTCTGGACTCCCGGCGTCGAGGCAAGCGCCGGGACTATCCATGGATGGGGGAATTTGGCCGAGGAGAGTACCTGTCCCCTCTCCCATCTCCGAGATCAGGCGGCGTAGGACGATTTTTCGATCCCGTTCTCCGTAGAGACTTCCATGATCGTCAACCTAGGTAGTCCCGCTTCCAGGGCCACGGCCGTCCTGACGTCGGCAGAGGGCGTCGGACAGCCGTGGAAGGGGGGGGGGGTATTGTCAGGGATAGTCCAGCATCATCAGGCCCAATCCCCTCACACACCCATTCCCAATCACCGGAGTACGATCAGCCGCACTGTCACCACCTCATCAACACCCCAGCTAAAATACTCATGCAGTTGCACTGTTCGTCTGAGTTCACTACGCTACTCCTTCTGAATCACGTCCCGGACTCCAACCGGAACCCTCTGTCTCTGTTCGAAGTCAACTTCAGGTCGATTCCTAGAAAGAACACAGAAACCGTCAACCCATATGAGCTAGATCACTGCAGTTACTGAGGACTGCTTTCCCTGAACCCGTTTGCTCTCCATCTCTTTCCTCAGCACCACTGTTCAATAAAGACCCCTGTTTACCTTTATCTCTCCGTTTTGGTCTCCTTCGTCTTGACAAAGATTAATTTATCCATCACCGAATTTTTTTTTCTGGCGTACGTGTGCTGAGTGGTTTGTGATTGTAGCTGCGTGTAGCCTAGAGCCCTGCACAGGCCTCAAATTTAGGCCCTAGCCCTGCCCTGCCCTGCCCTGGCCCGAGATGCTCAGATCCTAGCCCGGCCCATGTCCGACAGCTTATAAGAATTACAGACCCGAGCCCGTCTTTTTTTCCCCTTCTCCCAAAACACTTTATACTAATGTTTCAGCTATTAAAATTGTTCAGTTTTGTATGTAATAGCAAAGCGATTATATTTCGTTTAGTTTTTTTATAAAGTAAATTTAGAAAAACGTTTGGAGCATTTTTTGTTTGCTAAATATAAGTTTTTGTTTTTTTAAAGTAAACAGCGGCCAGCGGCAGACATTGAGCCTATGTTTGATCAATTTAGCCTTCTCAAATATCACGACTTGCCTAAAATAAAATCTATAGACATAAAACAGTTCAAGCATATAACAATGTTTAAAACTTAAACCTAGATAAATGTGCCCTATATGCAATATTTTGTGCGGAGAGTGGAAGCTGAAGCGCTCTTTGCTGGATATGGAGATGCCAGCGCGATCACTTGCATTTTTTTCAGTGAATACACTGTAATTTTTTATCAATAAGGTAGAGTCATACCATCATTCGTAACTGTAAAGGGTACTACTTTTATTTGTGGGCACTCCACAATATCAACAAAACGTTGTACTTTTATAAAATAAAGAATTATGCGCTTTCTGCCATCTCGTCTTCAACAGGAGCGCTTCAAAAAAATTAACTGAAACTCAGCGAATACATGCCTCACAGACATGATAAATATATCTATAGAAGGCTTTAAATTACTGCTTAACGAAATAATACAAATCAAAAACAAAAACTCTTTCATTATAATCATAATCCGTAAAGATGCACTTCTCTCTAAAGAGGCGTCTAATGAGGAGATGGCGAGTCAGGATCAGCAACTTTATCCTTGCGACACCGACACAGAAAACACTATTTATTAGTAAATAATTGAAATATCTTCTTACTATTTCTCCCTGTCACATTTACGGTAATTACTTTTGCCGATGCTTAAGCCTATTGCGTGCATCTGAACACAGAACTCTTCAGCTGCGCTGACTGCACGCATGCTGCTGCTGCTTGACACTAAACACTGTCGAGCCGCTCTTGACAGCACGGTAGCACGGTCTTGAGTTGTTTCCACCAGTGCAGCAATTTTTTCATCACTAATGGATGGATATCTAAAATATAAAAATAAGGAGAAGCCTAAAACAGGCCCGAGGCCCGGCCCACGTCTGAACTATGACGTGAAAATTGTCCCGAAGCCCAGCCCGAGGGGGCGCAAAAAAGTCAGGGCCCGTCGGGCCCAGGCTGAAATGCAGGGCTCTGGTGTAGCTTTGCTTTGCTGTTAAATCTCTATCTTACTATCACTCTCTGTTGTTTAAAGTGATAAAATATAACTTAATTCTCACCATATTTCTGATATTATCTATCAAACTAATCTGATTAATTTTATCATTCGCTTTTATTCTAAAAAAGCAAGTGCAGTGCGCGTGCAGCGCGTTAGCATTCGTTAGCTGTTAGCTTGCCATTCGTGTTTCCATTCATGTCTGTTGCTGTTTTCTTTTTTTC
>JADLZN010002441.1:278748-325881 GCA_018155175.1 Sinocyclocheilus anophthalmus | reverse complement strand
TATTACTGTTATAAACATGAGCCACGTCCAAAAGGTAAAGTGGGAGGTGTTGCTACAATTTATAGTAATGTTTTCAGTATTTCTCAGAAGTCTGGTTTCAAATATTATTTGTTTGAAGTAATGGTGCTTCATATAATTTTATCCAGAGAAGCTTATGTTATTGATAGATCCCCTGTGATGTTTGTACTGACTACAGTATACAGGCCACCAGGGCACCATACAGACTTTATTAAAGACTTTGCTGATTTTGAGGAGATCACGTGACCCACCGATAGCAATGGCGGGGCAGATCGATTGCTCTCTGACTCTAATTCTTGATCTGTTTTTTTTCTCAGTAAAGCCAGGCTCACACTGTGCGATTTTTTTTTTAAAGTCCTTTAGGATTGTACTTGTCAGACTGTACAAACATGATGATTATGTCACACTGTGGGATCTCAGTTTTCATTAATGTCAGACTGTATGACAGTCAACACGTGTTAAAAACGGGTGCGCGCAAGAAAACTTGTCCGGAGGTTGACCTTATCAACCTGTACACGTTCAGTGACTGCGAGCTGCATTGCACGCGGGGCTGTAATGTTGGCTATCATTAAAAGTATATGAATGGCGGCAATACCGGCGTATTTATGCAGAATAGTGCAACCAGCATTACACACCCACATGAAAACAGCAGCGTAACCAGTGTTTATCATAGCAAAGGTAACGGATCAGATGAATTCCATGAGCGGAGGACGAGAGCGCCAGAGTTTATGCGGTTAGAAGAAATCTCTAGCATTAATTCTGATCATGGCTTGTCTTGAAAAACGAAGACAGTTTGACGTTTGTCGTAGGAGATGTCACACTGCAGGACTGTGCACTAAATCTTCTGACACTGCCAGAAGTTCGTCGGAGGTAAAGTTTTATCGCAACATCATTAATCGTCTGTCGGGGAACATGTCAAACCAGCAATCAAAGACTACAGATTTTAGCCCAGGATTATAGGAATCTTTTAGGATTTTCAAAATTTGTCTCAGACGACCAAATCATGGCCAAAATTGCAGTGTGAGCCGGGCTTAAGACTATCAACATTTGGTTCATTTTTGACTGTTTTTCTAACGGGCTACGAATGAAGATGACAAAACGTCAATTGGCACTGGCTTCGCCAGAGAAAAAGCGAATTAAAGACCCTAATTATGTTCCTGAGGTAGAACTTCGCGCCATTGTTGCCGACGAGTTAAAGATGCCCCTTAGCTTCATCAGGGAACTGTTTAAAGAAGAATTTGCCCCGATTGCGGATAGACTTGGAGTTCTGGAAGAGGATGATAAAAAATTATTTTGAAAACATGCAAACAGCTCTTCGTCACGCAAAAAAAGACACTGTGGAGGTTAAGCTAGCAGTGGACTCCCTTCAGGAAAAGGCAAGAATCGAAGATAAAAGCCGCCAGTCCAATATCCGTCTAGTGGGGCTGAAAGAGGGGGTAGAAGGAGATGACCCTCTGGGATTTATACAGAATCCTCTTCCTAAATAGATTCCCTCTCTTGCTGGTAAAGTAATGGAGATAGAAAGAACCCACCATATTTATAGTGGTGAATGTTCGAAATAAACCCCTCGTACATTCATCTTCAAGATGCTGCATTATCGAGACCGGAATGCAATCCTGAATGGAGCCCGAACCGCTGGACAAATTCTTCATATGGAAGCGCCGCTGCTTTTCTTCCCAGACTATAGCACCCACACTGCATCTAAGAGGAGAGTGATGGCATCGACGACGAAGAAGCTAACTCAGCTGGGGATTTCGTCCTTTTTCGTCTACCCCACGGTATTGAAAGTTACTCACTGAGGGAAGATTTCTCTTCTCGAGACACCGGCGGAGGTTGAAAAGTTCCCTCTCAATCTGTATCCCGCTACAAAGTCTTCTCTGAAGAAAGCTGTAGCGGTTATGTTACGAGATTCCAAGGTGAATGAGGATGAATCTGCAGTTTCTATGGAGGACCCTGCTGAGAAATTTTGATTGTCTCTTCATCCGGAAAATGACCAGGTCAGATGTTGACGGACGAGCCGGACTGCTAGGTTGGCTGCGTATCCAAAGACTGTTACTTTGAGGGCAGGTAGAAGAGTGTGTTTTAACTCTTTGCTTACTGCCCATTTTGTTACTGTTCTTGTTTTTGCTCTTCTGTTCTATGTATGCCTGGGACTGTCCACACATTTCACGAGTTCACACTTACATATAATGAACAGAGTAAAGGTTATGCGTATTTGGCGTGCTGTCCGGGGAGAGGGCTCCGAGCTCGGTAATTACTCTCGAGCCCGCGGTACTCCCCCCATCAGGGGAGAGGGGTCCGAGCTCGGGTTTAAGCCCGGACCCAGAGCGCTCCCCCAAAGATGCAATTAGTATGGGACAGCAGCCAGAGAGGAGCATTGATAAGCCCCCAAAATTTGCAAAACTTAAAATTGGTGGGGTGCTGGACATCGCCTGTAGTAGCAGCACTGCTGAGGCTTAGAAGAGAGAGCTAGAGGCTTCTGCGGAAGCGGGCGCTGCTGCGGCATCTGAAAATAAAACCCCTGTGGGAGTGGGAACTGCAACGGCATCTGGAAAGAGAAAATGGCTTCTGTGGAAGCAAGTGCTGGCTGGGCGGAGCCCAAGAGAGATGGCTGCAGTCGTACATACGATAATGCTCAGTCGGACGAGGGAACTGCTGGGCCGTGGGGAAACTAATTGGAAAAGCCTGCTGATGGCTGGAGTGGGGATGGGTCGTTATAGATGGATTAGGTGATGAAAAAGGGGTTGGCCGATGAGGGTTTGGTGGGCTTCCTTGATGTGGGAGCGGTCCAATCGAATGTAGCTCTTGAAAGCTTCTGACGACCAGCAAGTGCTTGTATCTGCTGCTGGGGGAGGCCTTTTTGGGCCGCTGTGGTTGCTGTGCCAATTCGGAATGAATGGCTGGAAAAATTATCAGGTGGGGTACCGGATAGGAGTAGAATGGATTTAAGGTGCTTTTGAAACCAGAAACGAGTGACGGGGCGGTTGGAGTCGTCTGTAAAAAGGGGGTCGGATGGGAGTTTGGACTGTGATTTCCTGAGCTGGACAAAGGCTAGGAGAGCTTGGTATGGTAGTATGGGTTATTGTAGGTTGAAAATATAAACGCTTAATGAAGTAAGAGATGGTTTTGTCATCCAGCACTGCTAGATCGGAGATAGTGGGGTGGATGTTTGGATTGAAGCTAGATGTGATAGCGAGCTCAGAGCATCTGAGAAAACCGAAGAAAGCCAGGATGAACATGGCATCAAGCGTGCGGGCGGTGTGAATGGAATGATAACCTCTGCGGAGGTTAGAAATACATTTGGTCAATATTTGTAAGGTTATGGGTTGCCTGGTGTCTGGGCTGGTGGGATGGGCTCTTTGGATACCTTTGATGACTAGAGAGGTCTGAGAATTGGCTATCTGGGGTGAGGGTGAACCGTATAAGAGTTTGTGGAAAAATTGGATTCCACTTAGATAAATCTTAATGGAGCTGATTTGTAGGTTTTTGTTGATGTTAAGGTGAGAGATGAATGAGGTGATGGCGAGCAAGGAAAAGTCGGGGAACGGCAGGTTGTAAGTAGAGTGAAATGCTTTAAAGCACTTCCAAGCTGTTAGGTAAGATTGTAGGGTCCTTGTAGAGACGGCTTGAAGAATAGAATTGAGGGAAGCTTCGAGGAGAGGTCTCAGTGGATGATTTATGGGAATATCAGTTCTGAATAGGGAGGTACTGGGGTTGGGACTGGATCCGTCTCTGATGCCAACGTTCTGAATTTCTGGAAGGCAAAGTGAGAGAGAGAGTCAACTATTTGGTTTTTTGAACCAGGAATATGTTTTGCAGTTACAATGAATTGGTCGCAAGCCGAGATCCAAATCAGGCGTCTTAAAGGCATTAGGGTGGGTGAATGGGAACGGCTTTTTGCTGCAGTGCATGGTACCTCGTGTCGCCGTGGATATGATGGCTGGTGGTCCGACCACTCTTACCCCACAAAGGTCTTTGACTACTCAGGATTAGCTAGAATAGAGCTGAGGATTTTAGCAGTTGTGGTAAGTCTAACAGCTGAGGGGGCCACGTAGATGAACAGCAAAATCCTCCGAAACCGACAGACGGTGCGCGTCAGTATAACTGAATGTCGACGGGAGGAGAAATTAAGTTATTATAAAAGAAAGATAGGCCGTTCCATTGTTTAAGAAAGGATATCCATAAGCTGAGCTCGTTGCAGCATGAGTCGGTTAGTGATACTCGATCCTCTAGTGCTTGGGCGGAGGACACGAGTGAGAGGAGATGTGAGATGAAAGGGCGGCCCTGCGGGATGATGCGCATCGCGAAATTTAGATGACCGAGAATGGATAGCAGCTCGCGTTTGGAGCAGCTTGGGTTGTCTAAGAGGGTGGAAGTGACCAAGATCGTCCTATCGATTTTTTCCTTCGGCAGAGAAGCCTGGAATTTTTTGAATTTAAGTTGATACCCAAAAATTCTATGGAGGTGCTCGGGCCTGCGGTTTTTTCTTGGGCGAGAGGAATCCCGAGCTCAGCAAAAACTTTTTGGGCTGTCAAAAGATGCGCGGCTGGGATGAGTCGGGAGGCGAGATGATTAAGAAATCGTCTAAAAGATGGATCAGGTAGGGTATTGCGTAATTGTTAGAGAGGATCCAGCAGATTGCCTCTGACAACATTTCAAAAATGTTTGGGCTGCTTCTGCAGCCGAAAGTGAGGCAGACGGAAAAGTAAAATTTATTATGCCAGCAGATGCAAAATAAATGCCAAAAATCTGGGTGAATGGGCATCACTTCAAAGGCAGAGGTCATGTCGACTTTGGCCAGCCAAGCGCCGCGGCCCGCGTTTTTGATCAGGGTAATGGCTTGGTCAATGTCATGGAAGCGGAGAGAAAATTCTTCGAGCGGAATGAGGCTGTTAACGCTTGGGAATGGGGAATTATGCGGGGATGAGAGATCGATTATGAGGCAGTTTTTACCTGAGAATTTCCTGGTAGCTACACCGATGGGGCTAGCACGGAAAACATTAAAGGGAGGGACGGAAAAGGGGCCGATCATGAAGTTTGCTTCTGTTTCTTTTTTAATTAGGAGATTGTTTCGGGTTCGGCGAGAGCGGACTGGAGATTGGGGCAGATGAGGCTTAGGGAGGGGAGTTTTCCGACACCGGGGTGAAAGCCATGAGAGAGACCCGATAGTAGATAATCTGTAAAAAGGGAGTCAGGGTCATGAAGCAATTCTGAAGGCAAACGAGAAACGTTTACAGGAGTCGATAAGTATTGTTTAACATTTTTATTTGCAGCTTTTTGCACTGGACATATCAAGTGGGAGTGAGCGCCGCCACAAAAATTGCAAACATGCATGAAACGGCAGAGCTGCCTTGAGCATCTGCCAGTATTAAAACTGGCGCAGACCTGGCTATCAGAGGGAGCTGAGCGGCGGTGGTAGGTGGAAGTGGGGGGAAAGGGGGTGGTTGGGACGTCTAGGAGATGCGGTACATAGCTGGTGGATTTTGGCTGGGATGGCTCGGGGCAGGGGGGAATAGATGGGTTGATTAGAGGGCATGTAATGGTGGAGTGGGCGATGGATCGGCAGACCGTGCAAGATATGTTGCGGCAGCCTAAAAATACTCTGTTATGGAGTTCGGTGTCCAAGGCCCCCCAGTAAGGACATTGGTTCCACTGGGCCACTCGGATGGCGCATTTAGCTGTGAATAATTTGTGGTAAGTGTAAAAGTGAGAGCCCGCCGTATGATAATGCGAGTTCGGCGACTATCGCGAGATAATCGACAAGCTCGCGTCTCCTGTGAGGAAAAACAGTGCAGATGACTTCTATGTAACGGGTGAAAGCGATCGTAAATTCGGCAAATGATAAAATACGTGATGGGTTGTGAGCTGTGTTTTTTAAATTGAAAATCCGCCGCAGTCGATTTGGCGATTTGCAGATGAAGGTGAAGTTGGTGACAGAAGGGAAAAAAGATCTATATCTGCACCTGCCAAGATCTGTGTCCTGATGTTATTGGCCACGGGGGGTGGTTCCAAGGCGAGGGTGTTCGGAGGGGTGGGTAGAGGCGTGGCGGAAGAAACTGAGAAGGAAGAGCGAGCGAGGGGAAGTGGGAAGGTAGTTGCCGGAACCGCTTGTGGAGGCACACTCACGCTTGGGGCAATTCCGGGGACGGAATAGGATGGGGGAAAGAGAGGGGGAATGACGGGCATCGGGGCCTGCGTCATTAGTGGAGGCATGCTCGCACTTGGGACAGCTCTGGGAGTGGAAGAAAAAGGAGGAAAAAATAGAGGGGGAATGGCGGGCGTCGGGGCCTGCGCCATTAGCGGAGGCACGCTCACGCTAGAGATGGACGGTGGGGCTGCGGGCCATGGGTAGGGAAGGGGGTACGGGGAGGTGTGAGGCGAGGGTTGTGGGCAGATCTGTGCCGCTAGTGGAGGCGTGCTCACACTGACGTGGTGGCTTGTGGAGACTGGAGCTGGTACCTTGCCGAGATGAGATGCGAGCTGACGGCTGGCGGCATCCAGGCGCAGCCCAGGCTTGCTGAAGGCTTTTTGCTGCGGCCTAACGGCCGGAAGCCCGTCTTCGAAGGAGTGATCGTTAGCTCTGGCCGTGAGTACGGAACGCTGTGGCCCTGGCTCGCTTTATCTGCGGCCTTGGATGGAGGAGTAGAGCTTGGAGGCGCCCCTGTTTGGAGGGAAGTATAGAGGGTGAGGAGGTCCGCCTTGACCGACCGTCATGGGACATTGACGCCGGAGCTAATGAGCGACTGGCGTAGTCCGGTCACGGTCCATTTCTCCGCAGCTGGGGCGGAGGAGAGGGCTGAAGCGTAGGAGGACGCTGGAGAAGGTGGCTGACGCCTGGAAGGCGAAGGTGATGGCGTGCCTCGTGTCTGGAGGTATGAGCGACGGCAGTGCGGGAAGGCCGGCGGCCCCGTGTTGCAGCCGCGGGCTCGATTATGGCATCCTGTGGAGTGCTGGTGCGCTGAACGGCGACTGGAGACGCCGGAGGACCCGTGGTGTCGAACGCGTTGTCGTCTGGGAAATGTTCGATCTCTGACATGTTTGCGGCGATTGGATGTGCCAATGCTGAAAGACTAGAGATAATGGAGGTAAGGCTGCTTTGACTATTTATAGAGGTTCTCTCTTGTGCTGATTGGATAGATGGTGTAATTACTGATGATGAACTGGCCGTGTTAATTATCTGCGCGTGCTCCTCCTGAAATTTTTAATAAAACATCACTTAATCGGTCTAGTGTAGGCCTATATATTTGTTTGCATAATATTTGTATGTCTAGATGCATATGTTCTGATCACCGTTATCTTTCTGGAGGATTACTATGGTCCTCCCGCCCTAGTTCTGGTTGGTGTGGATTGCTTTTCCTTTTTAATATATGGATATAAATATTTGATCATGGAACGTTAATGGGTTAAATAGCCCTATTAAGTGAACCAAATGCTTAGATTACCTAAGATGCAAAAAGGTCTCTATTGCCCTTATACAAGAGTCTCATTTGAAATCAGTGGACGTGCATCGCTTCCTAAATAAATACTTTAAAGTGATCTCTTCCTCTTCGGCTGTCAACAAAACTAAAGGGGTGCGGATAGTGTCTAAGCGTAATATTGGTTTTTCAATTATAAGATCCGGTAATGATACAGAAGGCCGAATCACTTATGTTGTTGTTTCCCTAAATAATAGTAAATATGCTTTTATGTCTGTATATGCACCCACTGAGGGTGATTCATAATTTTTTCAAGAATTATTACCTTTAATTGTGAGTTTAGAGGACTGACTTGTGGTGTTAGGGGGCGATTTTAATGTTGGATCCCCAGTTAGATAGATCTCATGCCTCTATGTCTGATTCAATGATCTCTGGATATTTTAATTCATTTTTGTGACATTCCAGTACATGCGATGTCTGGCGTTTACAAAATGACAGTGCTAGGGATTATACATTCTTTTCAGCTCGTCATAAGAGTTATTCAAGGATTAATTATCTACTTATGTCCCCTTCACTTATTCCCTATATTAGTAAAGTTAATGTTCTACCAATTCTTTTATCTGATCATTCTCCGATAATTACATCTTTAACCCCCGCATCGTTGGGCGCCAAACGCAACCAATGGTGTTAATTATAGGACCTAAAAACTCTGCACGTAATAACCTAGAACACTGTCTAACACTTGATGGCTTCTCTGTCAATTCTTCATAAGTTAGGAACCTAGGTGTGCTGTTTGATAGCAGTCTTTCCTTTGAAAGCCACATTTCTAGCATTTGTAAAACTGCATTTTTTCATCTCAAAAATATATATATAAATCACGACCTATTCTCTCAATGTCAAATGCAGAAATGTTAATTCATGCGTTCATGACCTCAAGGTTAGATTATTGTAACGCTTTATTGGGGGGTTGTTCTGCACGCTTAATAAACAAACTCCAGCTGGTCTAAAATGCAGCAGCTAGAGTTCTTACTAGAACCAGGAAATATTACCATATTAGCCCGGTTCTGTCAACACTGCACTGGCTCCTTATTAAACATCGTATAGATTTTAATAAATATTAATTAATAATAAATCTTGCTTATTACTGATAAAGCCCTGAATGGTTTAGCACCTCAGTATTTGAACAAGCTCTTATTGCATTATAATCCTCCACGTCCACTGCGTTCTCAAAACTCAGTTTAAAACTAGATTCCAGACCCATCTCTTTAACCTGGCTTACACATAACACACTAACAAATTTCTAATATTCAAATCCGTTAAAGGATTTTTAGGCTGCATTAATTAGGACAACCGGAACCGGGAACACTTCCTATAACACCCGATGTACTTGCTACATCTTTAGAAGAATGGCATTCTACGCTTATTTTAGTCTGTTTCTTTCTTATTCCAAGGTAACCGTAGCCATCAGATCCAGTCTGTATCCAGATCAGATGGTCACTGCAGTCACCCGGATCCAGTCCGTATCCAGCCCAGATGGTGGATCAGTACCTAGAGAGGACTTCTACAGCCCTGAATGTCAGCGGAGATCAGGACAACTAGATGAGCCACAAAGACAGATCCCCAGTGAGGACCTTGTCTCCTAGACGGCCACCGGGACAAGACCACAGGAACCAGTTGAATTGAACTGGAATTGAACTGCTGGTTTCGTCTGGTCAGAGGAGAACTGGCCCCCCGACTGAGCCTGGTTTATCCCAAGGTTTTTCTTCTCCATTCTGTCACCGATGGAGTTTCGGTTCCTTGCCGCTGTTGCCTCTGGCTTGCTTAGTTGGGGACACTTAATTTCCAGCGAGAACTGATCTGGATGATGACATCACTGAATTCAATGATGAACTGCCTTTAACTGAAAATTGAGTGTTTACTATTATCATTTTGCATTATTGACACAATATTTTCCTAATCAATGCTGTACAGTTGCTTTGACAATCTGTATTGTTAAAAGCGCTATATAAATAAAGGTGACTTGACATGACATAAAAAGTCAATCATTAAACAGTCTGGCAAATCAGAATAACACGTAATGTCCAGATACTCTTGGATATAGCCTTCAAGCGGGCGTGTGCCCTGCTTTAGGGCTAATAACAGTTTTGCGATGTCCATACCTGGCCAATGTTCCTCAGCGTGAAAAGCTGCTGGATCCTTGTATGGCCGAGTATTCTGTTATTGCCAAAAAGACCACTAGTGAACAATCTATTTTTCCCACTTCAGTCAATGAGGTTAATTTCGAACCATCTATCTGCCCCATTGGCCCAGTCATGAGCCCGGAAGATGTAAATGCACTCCCTGTCTGTCACGTTAACCCTGTCACTACTATAGAGACCATTCGTGAAATGTCTGCCTGTTTTGTTTTGAAACTGTATTTCCTGTTCCGGTCTTTGATGCCGTATATGCACTGCCTGTATCTTGTATCTCAGTTTCCCTAGGCCCCAGTCTCCGCCATTGGATCCGGATCACTCTGGTCCGCCCTGGTGGGCTTCTGCTCCGTCTGCTCCACCCTGGTGGGCTCCTGCTCAATCTGCTTCGCCATGGAGGTCTTCTGCTCCAACTGCTCCGCCGTGAAGGTCTTCTGTCCTGCTCTGGTGGTCTTCTATTCCATCTGCTCCAGCCTGGTGGTCTTCTGTCCTTCTCCGGGGGGGGTTGTGTAATTGTTTGGGGGCTCTGTCACGAATCCTGTCCATGGACTTCTGTCCGCTTGCCATCAGAGGTCGCCCTCCCATTATATTGACTTTCACATTACACAGACTGTTGCATGTCACTCTGGACTACATTTCCCATCATCCATTGCACTGACTGCACACAGCTGTAACCAATCACACACACACTATATTACACCCACTCAGATCCTTCTCAAACTGCAGAGTATTGTTTGTGTATATTGTTTGGGGGCTATGTCATGAATCCTGTCCATGGACTTCTGTCCGCTTGCCACCAGAGGTCGACCTCCCATTATATTGACTTTCATATTATACAGACTGTTGCATGTCACTCTGGACTACATTTCCCATCATCCATTGCACTGATTGCACGACAGTGTAACCATCACACACACACACACACACACTATATTACACCCACTCAGATCCTTCTCAAACTGCCGAGTATTGTTTGCATATATCACTAGTCTGTGATAGCAACGTTACGGAGCCATCCTGAGTTTGCCTAGTTTCTTATCTTGGTCTGTTTCGCCTGTTTAGTCTAGGTGTGGTTTTGAATATCTTGCCTGTCTTTGGATTGCCCCTCTCGTCTCGCCCTGTTCGGATACTGTTTACCCCTCACCTGGACAATCGCCTGTGTTTCGGATTAACCCTTTGGATTACCTTGTTTGGACATTGTTCGCCAGAGATTGACCACGCCCGTTCACTGGACTACTCTTGTATAGGGGTGTAACGATTCACTCGTTATATCGATGCATCGATTACAAACCCTGACGATGCATATGCATCGATCTTGAAACATGATTTTTGAATCGTGAATTGCCGATTTTGGACAGTAATCGATTTAAACGCTTCGAATGAATCGCGATTTCTATAGCGATTCAATGCTTTCAAAATATATACACATTAAATTACTACAAGCACAAATTAATGGAGACCTTGATCAGTGTTCGTGCCCTTGCATCTCTCTTTCACGCGCTCCACTATTTACCGCTTGTGACTGTCACAGGATTGCGCTCGCGCTCCGTTCGTCTCACTTACAAATTTTTTGAGCAGCTGATGTGGGATCTCTCCTTAGTACTCGTGGCCAGTAATGCTAAATTGAAGTAGTTTTACTTTTCTGTAGTTTTTCAATGGCTCTCGGTCATACCGACGACATTACCTGAGCAGTCGAAGGCTGCACATTTATTGCATGGACGGGGCAAAAATTTAAGTGTCTAAAGCATACACAAAGTTCCATTGAATGATAATTGTGTTTTAACAATGTCTTTGAACCGAATGTATGAAGAAAACTGTTAAAATAACCACAGCAGTAACAACAATCTTGAAATAAGAGCGCAAGGTTTATCAGATGCGTGAAAGTAGTGTTCGTTGCTATAGCAAAAAGACATCGGCACGTTTTCTTTCAGAATCATCATTCGCCGATGGAGAGGAAGAGTTAAATACTATAGCATTTTATTTTATGAAAATGAGTTAAGTTTTCGCACTGAAAGAGAAGTGATATCGCGCTCATAGAACTTAAGATGTGCAAGGTTATATCTGCAGCTAATCTGAATAAAAAGAAGAATGAACTGATGAAACGTTAAGACTATAAACACAATAAATAAATACAATTTCTGAACGATGCCGTGCTAATTGACATATCCTTTATTACAGTACAGAAACTATAAAGTATACCTTTTTCTGTGCAGAAAATTTTAATAATTGTTTTTAGTATATAAAACAATCATAAAATTGCCATTAGGAAAAAATTATAGCAGTGTATTTGATTTCTTATAGCAAATTCAAAGTAAGAGATAAGAAAACAATTCCTTGTAAATAATAATTATTAGAACTACTGTAGATTCTGTACCCTCAGACCACCAGTTATTCGTTAGATTAACAAATAGTCACAGACCCCTCACCCGATAAACATACTGGGTGCCAGGATGTCTGCGAATGAACAGGCCTCTGATTCCATGGCAACCAATGCTGATATCACTGGTTTTATTGCCCAAAGGAATGTGGGTAAAGGAACTCACTCATTTTCCTCATAAGGAAAGAAAAATGGACTGTTTCTATTAATTCATAGAAAACCTTGCTTTTAATGAACACACATTCCCTTCAGTCCATGGTGTATGTTGTCTTTGATATTTTATACTGTTTTATGTAGGCTTATGATGGTACCACTCGTTCCTGTCATCTTACCTATGTGTAATCCTACCATGTTTAGTATATATGAATTAGTCTTCTGATGATCTAATTGAGAGTGCATATTACATGTTGATACCTATGTAACATATTAATGTTCTAAGAATATTTACTATTTTGTGCATCAACACCCAAGCGAATTACATTTGTAAATTACCATGCCCTCACACAAAGGGTCGTAAAACTCTCCAGTAATTGCAACCTCCCGCTTGGGATTTCAGCCAATCTCATTGGACAAGCCCATCTTAAGAGGCGGGAATCTTCTCAGACTTAAAGGCCTCACATCATTGACCCGCCTTTCCTTCTGTGGTTCTGTTAGTTTCTAAGAAGATGTGAGCTACAACGCTCCTAAGGACACCCTAAGTTTGCGCCAGGCTTCAGCCTTGATTTTCCATTCACCGAGATTCTCTGACTCAAACTGGTTCTTTTTCATCAACCAACTTCAGCAAAGATCAACTTGAGCCTTCAGACTGCATCAAGCCTCTCTTTCAGACAGACAAGACGTGCAAGTATCAAACTTAGTCTTATTAATTGATACATTAGGTATCATTTGTGCCTTTTTACAAAGTTGTGTTTGAACTAAGAAACTGATGTTTCCTTCATGCTGTAGATCTGCTGAATATCAAATGTTACCATAGCTCCATGCTTTATTTCTCTCCTCTTTACTGCTTAAACTTCAATCCTTTCCTATACCAACTGTATGCTTGTGTGTATGTAGTATGTTAGACTAGTTTAAGAGTTTAGGTGTATGTTAGACTAGTTTAAGTGTTTATGTAGTTATTAAAGTCTTACTTGTATCACACTTGACTTTGTTCATTGTTTGCTCATAACTGGATTCACTTATTCATGCAGATTTATGCTACAAGCTTTTTTTGTAGAATTGTACAGTAAGGAAGCTATTTCCCTTAACCAGGAAATTAACGTTCTTAGAAATGACAGACAGTTGACCCTGAGAGGTCAAGTAAATATCTACAGTGGATCTAAATATTTATAATTAATTATAACTAGTTATGATTAATTATTCATATTTCCCCTTTGAGCTGATTCGCTACACTACATACATAAAATTATTGTATTTGACATTTCTGTAACTTCTGAGATGATGGCTACGCCCCTGGTGTGACAGAATGTTAGCCTATACATAATACTTTTTTTAAAGCTCTTTTTTTTTAAAATCTTGGCTTACATAAATTTTAACGTATGCCATGTCATGCCATAGCATCAATAAACTAGCATCTAACAATGGACAAAGGTGTTTTTTTTCTCTAACCTATGGTTCTGTAACCATAAAGGCTGCTGTGTAATTTGCCCCCTGATTAAGCATTTAAAGAATTTAGGGGAAGTATTTAAATAATCCTGTGAATGCACTTAAGGAATGCAGAATCGAATCGTTAATCGAATCAAATCTAATTTAATTGTGAATTGAATCATTCTAAATTTGCAAAAATCATTCTTGAATCGAAAACCTATGAATCGAAACGATTCGCTGACTACCCAAAGATTCACAGCCCTACTCTTTTGTCTTGTCCTCAATAGACCTGTTTGCCATTGTTGGACCCATGCCTGTTAGGAGCCACACAATCAATCTTATAAAAGCATGCAGATGGATCCGACTCGCTTCATGTCTCTTTCGCCCCATAACAATTGTAGACTCAAACTCCAAAATATATATATATATATATATATTGCATATTATATATATATATACTATATAGATATAATATATATCTTAATAATATATATCATATTAAAAAAATAATAACACCATATCATTTTTATATAATTATTGTATATCATTTTATCAGTGTTTATGATCATGGCAACAAGTGACATGAATCAGTTTCCCCCTCTGGGGTGATAGCATCATAGAAACACCTTTGAACAACATATTAAAAGGTGAGGGTAGGTAAACATTTCAGAGAAGTGCAAGTTAGTATTTAGGTAACACTGGATACTGAGTTTACTGTGACTTCATTAGGCAACATATGAATAAAATCTTTAAAGCAATAAAACAACTCCCTTCGTAACAGAATCCATCTGCAGTAAGTATGTGTTGCTTTACATAGTCAATTAATAGTACGTAACTACCAAATATTTCCTAATTTTACAACATGTTTATATCAAATTCCTTGCTATTTCTGTTTACTATGCAATACTTCAGTGTTTCCATGTTTTGCTAAAATTCAGATTAATTGTGCTTATATTAGCACATGACAAATAGTGTGGACTGTTTAACCTGTTTAGACAACAAGCAGTTATGTAAAATGTCATACATGGAGTTTACATGTGGACATCATCTGTATATGAGCCCAAAAATCATAGAATGCAAAATATCTCGGTGATATGCATTTTACATCCTAAAGCTCATAAACAATATTTCCATGTTCATTCTTCAAAGCAGTAGTCTATGCTGAAATTTTATAAATTAATATGATGTCTAACTGTTACTGTTTGCAGGTTTTGTGCAGGAAATGGACAACCTGACATTCAGACACAGTATTCTCCTAGTGGAGGGACTTCAAGTTACACCTCAGTCTACCTATGTTGTTTTCACATTTCTTCTTTTGGTTTATGTCTTCATAATGGTTTCCAATATTGCACTTGTAATTCTTATCTCAACAGAGAAGAATCTACATCATCCTATGCATTTCCTGTTCTGTAACTTGCCAATGAATGATATATTAGGGACAACTGTCATTTTGCCACGCTTATTGCAGGACATTTTAAAAGAAACGTCAGAGCGCTATATGACATATGTGGAATGTGTTGTTCAAGCATATTTTGTGCATATATTTGTAGCAGCATGCCATTATGTTCTTATAATCATGGCCTTTGACAGATATGTGGCTATATGCAATCCACTGCGATACACGGCTATAATGACCAACAAAATGGTGGTAAAATTATCAGCATCAGCCTGGGGGCTGTCGGTACTTATGGTCACAATTCTGATAGGACTCACTGTGCGACTGTCTCACTGCAGATCTAAAATTGACAATCCTTTCTGTGACAATGCCTCACTGTTTAAACTGTCATGTGAGGATGGTGTTGTTGTTAATAATGTGTATGGAATCATTTATACTGTGGTTTTATTTTCCTTCTCAATTCTGTCTATATTCATAACATACGGCAAAATTGCCAATGTATGCATAACTAGCAAAAACAAAGCACTGAACAGCAAAGCCATAAAAACATGCAGCACTCATTTAGCTGTTTATTTAATCATGCTTGTTTCTGGCTCCACTTTTATTTTTCTCCATCGTTTTCCTCTCTACTCTGAAAGCAGGAAACTAGCAAGTATAATGTTCCACATTGTACCACCAGGACTAAATCCTTTAGTATATGGTTTACAAACTAAAGAAATAAGACAGAAGTTTGTAAAATTTTGGTGCAGAGAAAAAGGAGCATCTTAATGTATTATATTATTATACACTGGTAACAGCATTTAATGTGTTGAGTCAGTAACTCCCCTTTAGAAATACATACAATGCTGTGATAATCTTCAAATTCTGTCTTGGGATCCAATCATACAAGTGATGTTTTAGGAATGTAAGTCTTTAGTAACTGCTTTGGACACTTACTTTTTTATTTGTTAGGGGGCACTTTAATATCACAGTGTCTTCACATGGTAAGGTGTTACAATATATTTATATTTTCAATAAAATATCTACTAACGTAGCCTAAATTGTATTTTATATCATTTAGTGTACCCTTTTTCCATTTAGAAAATCTACTGAATAAATTGTTTTTTTTTGTTTTTTTAAGGGAGTACATATCATTATTGCACCTTATAAAACCAAATGTTAAGGGAATAGTCTTTATTTGAGTTTAGTTAGTTATATGATTATAAAATTTGAACAGTATCTACATTACACTTATACCTTTGAACATAGTCAGAGTATTTTGCTTATCAATGAAACTTTTCTGTCTGAGATACTCTGGCCCCCAATAGCACTCTAAGTGTGATTAAATACCTACATACATAATAAGCCACATACTATTGCAATAGGCACAAGAGTACAATCTAAAAAAATTTATATTTCTAAAGACAAGCAAATACAAAATTTGTGATTTAATTTCTTAATTCCTTCACTTGTCAGATTAAACCCCCAGCTTTTATCCTTTGGTTGCAGGGGAGCAACTTAAGTGAGCGTTAATGTAAGATAAGGTATAAGATTATGTTCTCTTCTTATAGAATTGTGTTACCATGTGGAAAAAGGTTTACCTGTCCTCAAAAAAAAATATGGAAATATGCTTATGGGACAAATCATATTACTAGCACATGTTGTGTTTTCAAGTGCACATTAAACTCAAGCACATTGCAAAAAGTTAGTTGTGGTATGGTGAGAGTATTGAACCATTTCAAACAGTCGGATCACATCCAGAATACGTGACATTGAGTAACGGCCCAATCCCAATTCTACCCCTTAGCCCTTTCCCATCCGTTTCGCATGTTCACGTGAAGGGGTAGGGGTGTCTCGATTATCTTTTGGTTGGAGGGGAGGGTAAGGGGAAGGGGAAGGGCCTGAAAGCCCTTCAAACAAAGATTTTTCGGGACCACACTTCAAACGAAGGGGTATGAATTATCTCATCGTAAACCGGCTTCAGCAGCAACATGGCTGCTTTTCCCGATTTTCCCCTGCTAGAACAAAAAAACACGTACATGTATGCATTTTTGGCATTAATAAAGATTTTACGTTTAAGTAATAATTTGTTTTATGTTACATTCAATCCAATCGTGAGTTCATATTTACGGTCATGCTAATACGGTTCAGAATGGTTGTGTGCTTTTAAAAACATGCAGTTAGTGCAGAGTGTAAAACTGAATGGACAGCAAACAATGTTTGTTAATTACAAAATATGCATCATAACAGATTTATTTATGGGGGGAAACAGTGACAGGTCTGTTTGTTACTCTTTTTGCAAGTTTTGTGTAGCACAACTAATGGACAACCTGACATTCACAAACAACATTCTCCCCATGGAGAGACTGAAAGTTACACACCAGTCCTCCTATCCTGTTTTCATCCTGCTTCTCTTGGTTTATATTTTTTCCAATGGGATGTAACATTGGTCTTATAATACTGATCTCAACTGACAAGAATTTAAATCAACCTATGCATTTGCGGTTCTGCAACTTGCCACTGAATGATATCCTAGGGAACACTGTCATTATGCTACGCTTACTACAGGACATTTTAATGGAAGACTCAGAGCGCTATATGACATATGTGGAGTGTGTTGTTCAAGCTTACTTTGTTCACACATTTGCAACTGTAAGCCACGCTAATGATCATGGCCTTTGACAGATATGTGGCTATATGCAATCCACTGCGATACACAGCCATAAAATGGTGCTTAAACTATCAGCATTAGCCTGGGAGGTGTCAGTACCTGCAGTGACAATTCTGATAGGACTCACTGTATGCCTGTCTCGCTGTAGATAAAAAACTGAAAACCCTTTCTGTGATAATGAATCACTGTTTAAACTGTCCTGTGAGGACAGTGTTTTTATAAAAAATATATTTTTTTTATATTTCTACTGTGATTATGCTTATGTAACCCTTCTCTAAAGGGTAAGTACACACTAGGTTCGGATACTCAACTCAGGGTCACTGAATTCTAGTATAGTGAATGGCACAACCAGAAGTTATTGATAACCACACAAATTACCATTTTGCATGAACTGTATTGAAGTAACAAATATAACACACAATTGTTATCACAAGAACATCAATAAAGTGTGGTGCGCAATCAGTGTATGTGTCTCCTTCCTTTTTTCTTAAAGTTCCTCAGTCCAGTCTTTTAAATGACCAAAAAATTGTTTCCTTTAGTGGAAATCAGTTCTGTCTTTTGGTTCCAAAAAACAAGGTAAAGCAAAATAAAAATAAAAGAATTCAACAAGAAAAATGTTCTATCCAATCCCAATCTGGAATTTAGGAGAAAGGGAAAAAAAACTGCATTC
Organism: Sinocyclocheilus anophthalmus; assembly: GCA_018155175.1. Taxonomy (NCBI): domain Eukaryota; kingdom Metazoa; phylum Chordata; class Actinopteri; order Cypriniformes; family Cyprinidae; genus Sinocyclocheilus; species Sinocyclocheilus anophthalmus. The sequence goes on along the minus strand of JADLZN010002441.1, from coordinate 307,582 downwards.
AAGGGTCCACTGAGATCCTACCGCACAGTGTTATCACATGAGACATCCAGCAGCAATCGATGACTACACGGATCCAACGATCAAGGGTGGTTGGCTCCCCATCTTCCCTCCGGAAGAATTCAAATGCATATAAAAAACCTGGCCTGCAATAAAACAGGAACATCCATATCATATTACTCAATCAACTCACAATCAATTTATATGGACCTTAATGTACATTAAACTCTTTTTTAAACATTATTAATGAATTTAAACCATGAATTCAATTCCTTAAACATTCACAATCATGTGCTCAATTCACTCAACATACATATTTGAGATAGATAAAGCTCAGTGAATTTGCGTCAACGACGTGACTTCACTCTAATTAATAATATTCAACATAGTTTTTAACTATGCATACAACTCTTACATCAAGTCGATAATACTCACGTTTCTCAAATCACAAAATCACATTACGTGTCCTCAACCATGCAATAAAATGGCTGCTAAACATTACAGCATTTGTTTTTACACATCGAGGTGATAATTCTTTCAAAACTCACAGAAATAACTTGATCATAACATGAAAAAATAACATTAAAGACAAAATACAACAATATGAATCTCCTCTTTTAACTATTTAGGAGTTAATGTTAGATCGTTTAAACTCTTTAAGCTTGTTCACACTCACCTAGATTCAAGTTCACACCTGACAAAATACAGCTTCAATCCAATGGTTCAAGTGTTCATGACAACCTCAATCATCTTTTTAGAGTGATTATCAGTTTGCAATTTATGTAAATACAATGCATTTATAGAGTAATCAATTCAAACTTCCCTGCATCTCCACGACAGATCATTTCATCACTCTCTGCCAATACTCGCTCGCATTGCCCCAGCAAAAGGGCGGAGCTTCTTGTTTTTTTCCACCAATAGCAAATTTCCATCTGCTAACACACTCTTGTTACCAGGCAAATTTTCTGATATCAGGTTTCACAGACCAAGGTGACTTAAAAGCACAATTAATGATAATGAGTTCATACAAATATGCCACAAAACCATTCATATTTTTCTTTTATAGGGATTTTGCATAGGGGTTACATCCTCCCCCACTAAATTGACATGAGTCCCTCATGTATTTTAAATGATATGATACTCTGAAGATATAGTGTTCGTTGGAATCATGTTCTGACTGTCATTCAGAGTGTCAACAAATGCTTTATGAAATCCTTCTAACAAAGTCTGTGCAAAGGAAATTAGGGGTTTCCCTAACTCTGGATAATGAAATACTCCGGGTGCTCTGCAAATTCTTCCAGATCTACATACAGGACAATCTTCAGGACTCTCATCTGGTATACTCCTAACATCATCCCTTGGCTTACTGTGTTGCTTTTCAGAATCTTTGAGATCTATGCATTGCCCATTGGATGAATCAGTAACAAGTAAGCTCTGCTCAGGTGATTACCTAGATACTGCTTCCACTGTGCCCTCCATTGATGTCTCAGGCAAGTTGTATTCTTCACCTCTAGCTTCCAAGGAGTCATCTGGGTTCTGGAACTTGATTCCATTTCCGAGCAAATTTTTGGCAACTGTGTCACCAGAAGAAATCAATTAATTAATTGAGTAATTGAGTAAAGTAATTGATTCTTCTGTTTCTCTCGTTTCAGGAAGGAACCCACAGGGTAGGAGGTGATCGTGGTGCAACGTTCGTACAGGTCCATCTGCATTTTCAGGCTTCACGGAATATATCAGTAAGTCTCCCATCCGTCTGATCACTACATAAATTGTAGATTCTCATCGGTCAGCAAGTTTGTGCTTGTTACGTAGTCGTAAGTTCCGCACCAGTACTCTATCCCCTACCTCCAAGGTTGACTCCCTGATAACCTTATCAAACTGTTGCTTGTTCCTTCCGGCAACTTTCTTGGCATTTTCAATGGCAATGTCATAGCTGTGTTTAAGCCGTGATTTCAAATTCTTGACATATTAGGAATGACAATCTTTTTTAGAGTCTTGGACAGGTAACCCAAAAGCGATATCCACAGGCAACCTGGGCTGTCGCCCAAACATGAGCTCGTAGGGTAAAAACCCTGTAACATCATTTTTTGTACAGTTATACGCATGTGTTAAGGGCTTCACATATTCACGCCAATGAGTCTTCTCTTTGTTCTGCAAAGTGCCCAGCATGCTGAGGAGAGTATGATTAAATCGCTCCTCTGGGTTTTCTCGGGGATGGTATGGGCTAGTTCTTATTTTCTGAATACCTGTGATGGCACACAACTCTTTCACGATGTGAGACTCAAAATCCCTTCCCCCTTCCCCTTCCCCACTCTACATAGCCAAGGGAATGGTCAAGAGGGAAATTTTGATTGATAAGATGCCTTTGGCATGCTGCCTGAACAGTTCTCGTGTCAAGTTCATTCACAGGGCTAGAGGATTCCAAAAGATGGGAAGTAAACCTCTTGATTTTCTGTCTCTCCTCTTTAGATGCAATATCGTCCTCGAGATCACCGTGGGGTCTTCTCGACAACCCATCAGCATTGTGTTTACCTGCCCTATACTTGATGACAAAAGTGAATGTAGATAGAGCAGCAAGCCAGAGGTAGCTTGCTGCGTCCAGCTTGGCAGTTGTGAGAAGGTACGTTAACAGATTGTTATCAGTAACTACTGTGAAGTGACTGCCTTATAAATAATCATGGAACTTCTGGACGATGGACCATTTAAGGGCTAAAAATTCGAGCTTGTGAGCAGGGTATTTAGAATCACTTCGAGTCAGCCCTCGACTCGCATAAGCAATGACCCGAGGTTGCCCATTCGGCTCTTGGTACAGGGCTGCGCCCAACCCTGTCGTGCTTGCGTCCGTATGTAATATATATGACAGCTTAGGATCAGCAAAGCCAAGAACAGGAGCAGTCACTAACTTATTGATTATCTCCTCGAATGCTGTCTGATGCTCTGGGCTCCAGCGTTCTGCAAAAGGCTCTTTTGTGTTTAAATAAGTTTTGTCTCTAACCGTTACCCTTCCCCCTTTCCGCTGATGAGGATATCCAGCTGTGAGGTTAGTCAGGGGTTTGACGACTTTTGAGTAATCCTTTATGAAACGTCTATAATATCCTGAGAATCCAAGGAACAATCTAAGTTCTTTTAAATTCTGGGGTCTCTGCCAGGTTGTTAATGCTTGAATTTTCTCAGGATCTCTCCTTACGCCTTCTCTAGAGACAACATGTCCCAGGTAGCGGACGGATGTCTGAAAAAATGTGCACTTATCGGGAGACAACTTTAGTCCATAATCTCTGAGACGGTTAAGTACATGCAGGAGCCAGGTCTCGTGCTCTTCCAAAGTGTCGGAGTAGACAATCAAGTTGTCTAAGAAGACAAGAACCTCCTTTAAATGGATGTCCCCCATACATTTTTCCATTAGGCGTTGGAAAGTACTGAGAGTGTTAGTTACCCCTTGAGGCATGCGATTAAACTCCCAGAAGCCTACAGGACATACAAAGGCTGTCTTGGCCTTGTCTTCTTCCTCCATCTCGACTTGATAGTATCCAGACTTTAAATCCATCACAGAAAACCACTGTGATCCAGCAAGAGCAGAAAATGACTCTTCGAGATTTGGCAGCACATAGGCATCTCGTATAGTTTGCGTGTTCAATTTTCTATAGTCAACGCACAGCCGTACGTCACCATTCTTTTTGCGAACGACAACTATTGGGGATACGAATGGAGACTCAGATTATGACTCTCTAATTATGCCTGCTTCTGCCAAGGTTTGCAATTGTTTCTTTACTGCCTCAAAGTCCCGGGGGTGGAATGGTCATGGTCGCTGCTTAAAGGGAGTAGGATCCATCAGCTTTATACAATGTTTTATTTTGGTTGCCTGGCCGAAGTCAAGTTTGTGATGGGAAAAGACATCAGAAAAGGAATTCAACCTTTGTGTTATGCGGTCCCTCCAATGTTGCGGTAATGGGGATTCCCCAAAGTCTAACTGCAATTCGGGGTCGGGAGTTTGTCTTTGCAGACTGGAACAACTTGCGGCAGTAAATTCTTGTTTATTCTTACAAGAATCTGAAATTATCCTCTGAGGAACACGGAGTTCAGCCAAGATACAGTTACGAGGGAGGACGATATCATGGTCAGTCTCATTCCTCAAAGAAACCGGTACCTTAAAAGGGCTGTGCTTAGGAAGAGTAATAAGGCAATTATCAACAAACACCCCCCTAGGAAGGACCGATCCTGAAGGCTGTTCAAGTAAAGCCCATGCTTCATCCCTTGTTGAAGCAGCTTGAACTATGTACCCCTCAAGTAAAGTCTTTTGGCCTGCTGGGAGAACTTCTTGGGTCCGTCCTTTGAATTTCCCGAAGCTAAGTCTACCACTTGTGGCTTGTTTTTGTCTTTTATTCAATGTTTTCCAGACCTGAATGTAGCCACAGCAGGGGGAACTGCTTAGAGTTGGAGATTCATCACTGCACTGTTCGTACACAGCATCCAAAGTGTTGGTGCCAATTATCAGAGGAACTTCACCACTCGACCTAATGTCTGGGACTACTAAGGCAAGGGTAGGTATCTCAGGCTGAGACTGAAGGAAGTCCTTAGGGAACTTAATGCAAATTTCAATGTATCCTAAATATGGCACTTACTGACCATTTGCCCCTTCCACAGTAAGTAATTGATGGGCTGAACAGGCTGATCAGAAAGACAGCGACTATTGAAGGATTGTGCTACAGTAGTTACCTGAGACACTGTATCAAGTAAACAGTTGCATTCTGTCCCAGATATCTCAACTACAGCAGTGCACTTTTCTCCAATTAGTCGCCTTGGCAGTTTCCTGCCTTCTTGGACAGTCTGTGTCTTAATTGCACATTTCAATACGCTCTCAGGTATGGGACATAAGTTATGTATGGCCCCTGTGTGTCCCGCGACAGAAGCTTCTACTCGTTTAAATCCTGCATCCCTACAGCACCATTTTGCAAATCCCAAGCTTTTTGCTTTTCTCCAAGTTCCTTTTTCTTAGCTTGCACTAATGTTGAGTTTGGTGGATTGCTACAGGAGGAGATGATATGGCCACCCTCACCACATCGGAAGCAGTACCAAGGTTTAGGCTTTGAATGGACCGCAGGAGTTTGTTTTATTTGTTTTTTGTCTTGTTTATCAATTTGTTTTGACCTCTTTGTTTTTTTCTCTTTAACAGTTTTCTCTTCTTTAGAAGCCATGAGACTTGCTATTTGTGCTTGCAATTCAGCAATTTGCTTTTGCAGCGGTTGTACGACTGCGGAGGAGCTGTAATGGTCTTCTACAGGTAAGTCAAACTGGGTAAAACAAGGATTACATGTAGCCTGCACAGTGGATGCAACCTTTGCCTTAATCCCAAGATGCTGTCTCATTCTCTTACTTTTAGTGGCTTGTCGTTCTTCAGTGCGCAACATAAGCAGGAATTCTGGAAACGTTGGGGGGGCTGCTCTTACGTTGTTCAAGCAATAAGAGCATTATTCCAACAACCCCGACAAAACTGTCTCAGAAGTTGCCTGTCCATGTCAGTGGCGGCAAGGCCATTCCTTCTCACCACAGAGCTCAGCGCTGTATGAAGCCGATGAAGGAAATCAGATGGCTTTTCCCCTGCATTTTGGTTGAGGTTTAAGAATGCAGCAAAGAGCTCATCCCCATCCGCAACAACAGCAAAAGCAGAACAGAGTAAGTCAAGGTAGGCTTTGGATGATGCCAAAGGTCCTAATGGTTTGACTATGTTGGAAGCTGGAGATGCAAGGCTTCCAAGAATTCTCCTCACCACCAATGCATCGGAAATCGTGGGGTCATTCCTGTAAAGATCCACATTAGCACGCCATGTATAAAAGTCAACCTCAAAGTTTGGAATAGGTGTTTTGCCAGAAAAGGTCTTAAGCTTTAATGGGGCATGAAACTGGGTGGCCAATTTGTTGCTCCTGACGACCTGTTCTACGACCATGCGCTGAACTTCTGAATTGGTAAGTTGACTGGGTGAAAGCATTATGGGAGTACTGGGTCCCAGGACATTATCCTGGACACAACTGACTTAGGTGGTCGAGGGCTTGTGTTTACAGGAAATGTACACAAATCTATTTGAATACCCTCACTAGGCTATATAGCTGGGCCACCGGACAGAAGAGGCCCTTCAGGTTCCATCTGTGGATCATGATCAACCCTCACACACTGAGCAGTAACAGAATCACTTATTCTACTAAGCTCTTCATGAAGAACATCTTCAAATTGTCTGCCACTCAATTTAGCTAATTCCTTCAGTTCTGACAAATAAGCTTTTGTGGTGGTACTACCACGGGTTTTGCTATACAGACTTGCAAGGCTCTGAATGGGATGGATCACAGTAGGATCAACAAGACAGGGTCTGTGAAAAGGTAAGCTCAGAGCCTCTATAGCAGAGCCATGTTCAAATTAAATTATTATCTGTCCGTAGTACTCAGACTGACCATCTGTTATTCTTACAGTTCTTGAAATTTTCCCATATTTCTACAAAAATTCAGCAACTTCTTTATCCACAGCAGTATCTGATAACCCACTTACAAGAACACAGTTTGGAACCTTTAAATTATCTTTAATTACTATATCCATGTTTACTGCTCACAAAATAAATTAGCAATGGTATCGAGATCAATAAGATTAATTATTGCTTACTTTAGACTGTTTACGTTTCAGCATATACAGTTCAATAACTTAAATTTGGTACCATTCACAGGATATAGAAGGTATTTTGGAAACCTGAATCCTTCAAAGATATCAGAAGATAAAAGAGAGATCTCCTGGCTGGCTCTCGCCACGTTTTACTCTGTAACCCTCCTCTAAAGGGTAAGTACACACTAGGTTCGGATACTCCGAACCTGTCCCAGTGTGACAGTCCCAACTGAAACGAACAACTGCATCATGGAATGTCCTGTTGTATCCTCTACATTAAAATGTGTCCCATACACTTCAGGCTCTTTCAAAATCCATAATAGAGATTCACTGTCTGTTGATCTCTGTTTATGAAACATCCCCCAAACAGTGAAAAGTCCTTGATAGAACTTTGGGAGGTTATTCAGTTTGTGAGTACTTAGGTCCATTAAAAATAAAGACTCCGCAAGACCCAAATTCTCACCTCTGGACAATATAGTTCTGGCTAAAGGCCTCCAGACAAAGTCTTTGGGTCCAACCAGGAACCTCTGAATAAACTGGAGCCGGAAAGCATCACCTCTACTGGCAAGATGAATGAGTCCTTGGCCTCCTTCTTCTTTCGGTAAGAACAAAACGCTCTGTGGGACCCAATGCATTCAGTCCCAGAAGAAGTCCACTAAAATTGCTTGTATCTTAGCTAACAATTGTGTTGGAGGATCTATACACAATAATTGGTGCCATAACATAGAAGAAACCGTTGACCTTCAATAAACTCTCAATATCATTGTACAAGACTCAAATCATATTTATAAAATTAGAACTAAAACCAAAAGCATCCAATGTTTGCCACAAATATTGATGCTCAACTCTATCGAAAGCCTTTTCTTGGTCTAGTGAAATTAAAACGTTTTCGCAGCCCAATGACTTGGAAAGATCTAAGTATAAAAATATCATCAGATATTAACCTATTTCGAATGCAATCTGTCTGATCAACATGAATGATATGCTCCATCACTTTTCTCAGCCTTAAAGCCAACACCTTGGACAAAATTTTATAATCTGTGCAGAGTAACGCCACTGGCCACCAGTTTTTAATCTCTTGCAAGTCCCCCTTGTTGGGGAGAGGAGTGAGAATTGTTCTCCTGTAGCTCAAAGGTAACAGCCCTTTACTTAGACTGTCCCTGAGAACAAGCAGTAGATCCTCTCCCAGGACAGGCCAGAAAGCTTTGTAAAAGTCAACAGGAAATCCATCGATCCCCGGAGCCTTGCCTATTTTTAGGCTCTGTAATGCAGAATACAGCTCCTCAGCAGAGATCTTTGTATTCAACTCTGCCATAGCTTCCTTAGAAACCTTAGGTAAGTCTCTATAAAAGACTGTGCCACCTCAGGATTCTCTTGGAATTCCTTTTTGAACAGCTTCTCATAAAAACCAACTGCACATTTTCGGATTCCTACAGACTCTTTCAGCAACTGCCCAGTACTGAACCGCAAAGAATGCATGAGCCTTTTCTGTCCATTCTTTCGTTCAAGGCCAAAGAAAAAATGAGAGGGAGCATCCATTTTTACAATATTTTGATACCATGACCGAACTAAAGTAGAAAAGTAGAAAAACTCAAACGGCTGGATAGAGCTAACTTTTTTCTTTTAAGATCTTTAAAATGTTTTCCATCTTTTGTGGAGTTTGCCAATCTCATTCTCCAAAACTTTCATAAATTTAGTCATGTCCCTTGTGACATTGAGAGTATATTGTAAACATAGTTGCTTTATTTTTCCTTTCCCTATGTCCCACCACTGTTGTAATGAAGTGTATTCAGCTTTTGTTTTTTTTATAACCACTCAAAAAATACTTCTAAGCATCAATACAAACATTATCTGAAAGCAAAGACACATTGAAGTGCTAATAAGCATTTTTACATTTCACATCCTTAACAAAAATGGAAACTTGAGCAAAGGAATGATCTGAAAAGCCAACTGGATGTATTGAAGAGCCTCTAGGAACATTAATGTGATGTTTAAAACAATAAAATCTGTCAAGCCTTGCCAAAGATAAAACATTATCCTTTGCATGAGTCTAAGTATACTGACGTTGAGTATTGTGAAAAAAAATCTCCAGACATCACATAAATCATTTGTTTCAATTAAACTAATAAGGCTTTTCATGCTAGCTCTATACGGTTCAGGATGGTTCCTGTCTAGAGATGCATTTGCAGTGCAATTAAAATCACCGCCCAAAAACATACTGTATACTCATGCATATTACATTTATTAAGTACAGTGTTTAGAATGTTTAAAATATCACCCTTTCAATGCCTATATTCGGAGCATATACATTGATAAAGGACATTTTCACATTGTCAAAGGTAGCTTGTATTTTTAACAGTCAACCCCTAACTATTTCTTCAGTAACACATGAATAGGTGAAAAATCCTTAGAAAAAAAGGATGCCAACACCTCCACTATTACTGCACTTATGACTGAGAAACCCTTCCCCATCCCACTTCTTCTTCCAGTCAGTTTCATTTTCAATTGTGCTATGTGTTTCTTGTAAGAAAATAACATTTTATTTCCTAACTTTAAACTAATTAAAAAGAGAAATTCTTTTCACATCCTCTCTGGCACCATTAATGTTTAAGGAACCCAGCTTTATGTCACACATGACAAAAATAGGACTACAAATAAACAAGACAATAAAATTAAAAAAGACAAAACAACAAACACTTAACCATCATTTGCTGTTTGTGTTTTAACTTTCACCATCAACTTCTTAAGACGAAATATAAAACAGTAAACACTTTCTGCTTCCACTTGTGTGTCCCCACATTCACTTTCACCCTCCTGTGTACTTGACAATTTTTCTTGTGACTTGTTCAGTGTTTGATTTGTTTTCTGGGCTTCTGGTTTGACACTTTAGAAAAATCATCCATCAAAACATCTTCCACATTGAACAACACTGACTCCACTACTCTAGTTGCTATGTGACCAACATTTAAATATCCTTCTGAGATATCTTGCACTTTTTGATCACTCTGTTTATTATCTGAATCCTCCACCACCTCATCTCCTGGACCACTATCACCTCGATCATCTGCCTGTGAGACCTGCATAATCTCTCGCGGCTCAACCGGTGCAGCGGCTCCACCATCAGCCCTAGCGGGCGGTGTTTCCACCGCATTGGCAGCCGACTGGCCCGCGCGTCTTTCATTCGTGCACGAGCGAATCATGTGCCCCACCACTCTGCACCCAAAAAAGGCAGCCACCACCTCCAAGACAGAAAGAAAACTAAAAACCACTATCAACAAAAAAAGGGAGAAAAATAAAGTAAAGAAAATCTTTTGAAAACTCACACTGTGAGCCTCTTTAAAAAAGTTATTGAACTGGAAGTGAATGTGTCTCTATGAAGAAAAACAGAGATGCTGCAAATGTATTATTTAGAGCAAATACTTGTACTTTCAAGACTTCTGATATTTTGACGAGGGTCAGATAAATATTTAGCAACTTGTTTTGTAACGGTGTGAGCCTCTTTTAAAAAGTTATTGAACTGGAAGTGAAGGTATCTCTATGAAAAACAGAGATGCAGCAAATGTATCATTCAGAGCAAATACTTGTACTGTCAAGACTTATGATTGTGCGAGGGGTCAGAAAAATTTAGCAACTTGTTTTTTTAACGGTTTTTTTTTGTGAGCCTCTTTAAAAAAGTTATTGAGCTGGAAGTGAAGGTAGATGTCAGGGTTCTGTCACTTCGGTCTAGTGCAGTGTTCCTCAAATCTTGCCCTGGAGGGCCAATGCACTGCAGAGTTGAGCTCCAACCCTTATCAAACTCACCTACCTGTGATTTTCTAATGATCCTGAAGACATTGTAATTAGCATGCTCAGTTGTGTTTGATTAGGGTTAGAGCTAACCTCTACAGGAAAGTGGATCTCGTGGGCCAGATTTGAGGATCCCTGGTCTAGTGTAATTCATGGTTTTGTGAAAGAGCCCTAACACTCCCGTCGTGTCGTTGTTTTCATGTGAGCGCGCGGCTTCGAGAGTGCTCGATCCGTGCGCTCTCGTCTGCGTGTCCTGTTTCATGTTAGAGCGTGGTGTTCAGATACCGGCACTCATGTCTTGTTGAGTTTCAATTTCGTGTCGGGGTCCGGACAGTCACGCTCCATGTTCTGTCTGTTGTGGGAGCGTGCGGTCTCGAGTTCGCTCGGCCGTACGCTCTTCTGTCCACGTGTGTTGTGTATTGTGTAGCACGCGGTTTGTTCAGTCACGTGCTTTTCTTGTTGTCTTGTGTTGTTGTTGCATGCAGCTCGTGTTATCGGCTGCGTGCTTTTCATGTCTTGTGCTGTGTAGCATGCAGCTTGGTTTTCGTTTTCTGCATGCTGTCTTGTCTTGTGTGAACATGGGGCTTATGAGTTTTCTCATTAGCTGCATGTTCGTGTCTTGTTTTGTTCAAGCACATGGCTTGTGATTGTTTTGCTGGCCATGTGCTTGTGTTTGTTTTGTGTGAGCTCATGGCTTTTGTCTTTGTTTCCTGTGTGCCATGTGCTCTCATGTCAATTGTCTTGACCCCACCCATCTTGTTACCTTATTATTGGTTAATTTGCCCCACCTGTCTTCCTTCGTTACCCTCCTCATTTGGTCCCTATTTATTGTCCTTGTGTTTACAGCCCTGTGCCAGTTCGTCGTCGAATGTTCTCTGTAGTGTGCCTTGTCCTGCCATCCAGTGAAGTTGCCAGCTGTTTTTTTCCCCTATGGGGGTAGTTTTTGTTTGTTTTGTTTTGTTTCTGCCTTTAATAAAGCCCTTATCTTCCTGCAATATTGAGTTCTCTCTTCATCCTTCATCCCCAACCCTGACAGTAGGTGTCTCTATGAAGAAAAACAGAGATGCTGCAAATGTATAATTTAGAGCACATACTTGTACTTTCAAGACTTCTAATATGTTGACGAGGGTCATATAAATATTTAGCAACTTGTCTTGTAACAGTGTGAGCCTCTTTTAAAAAAGTTATTGAACTGGAAGGTGTCTCTATGAAGAAAAGCATATAAAACAGAGATGCTGCAAATGTATCATTTAGAGCAAATACTTGTACTTTCAAGACTTCTGATATGTTGAAGAGGGTCATATAAATATTTAGCAACTTGTTTTGTAACAGTGTGAGCCTCTTTAAAAAGGTTATTGAACTGGAAGTTGTGTCATTGAAGAAAGGCATAAAACACAATGATGGTACAAATTCAATATACTGTATATGCACAATATTTATAAACCATCTTGAAGAAAGTTTTGCCACTACTTTCTGAAGGGTTTACCCAAAATAAACATCCTGTCATGCTTTCTTGTCAATAATCTGATTGGTATTTGCACTTAGTGTAAATAGCATATTGCTAAGAAAATACTGCTATTTTCACTTAGTGTAAAGGGAATCCGTTGCTAATACGAGATTTGAAAAGGGAGGAAAAAAAAGTTTGGCAAAAGGTGGGATCGAACCTGGGTCAATCGCGTCAAAAAGCCAACGACAAGCTCTTATCCATCTGTGCCACTGGAGCTGATGGTTTAAATTTACTTTTAACAAAATGTAAATAGATACCCCATATTTTTTATTCCATAGTAAGGGCAATTCATACAATACTTTTAAACTGAGCTACTTTAATACCATCTCCAAACTTTCTACCACGACTCTGCTGTTCTTCGGCTGTTCTTCCTGTATATGTTGATTGACATGTCTCATCCAGTCAGCGGTAAGTAATCCCAAACCAATGGCGCTGTCTCAAACTATACCTACCTCTTCCGGTTTGTCTGATTTGTCGATGTGTTTTCTGACTTATTCATTTGTTTTCGGATTTGTCGTTGTGTTTTCTGACTTGTTATAATGTTTTCTGAATTGTTGTTGTGTTTTCTGAATTGTTATAATGTTTTCTGAATTGTTGTTGTGTTTTCTGAATTGTTATTTTGTTTTTTAGACTTGCATTTGCGTTTGCAATTTGTTATTTTGTTTTCAGAATTGTGATTTGCTTTGCACTTCTCGGCCACCGTAGTTATTACTAAATGACTGATTGCATTCCTCTCTCTTGTGTGGTTCTTTTGCAAACAATCACTTGGTATCTCACTATGGGAAATGCCTCAGGTGTGATAAACTATGGAAGCACCACTTTCTATATATACCACTGTGATCCCTGAAACAGCATTCCTGATCTCTTACCCGTGAAGACTTTCCTTCAGCACCTAAGCTGCACTGCTCCAGTTCACAGACGTACCATTAAGGTTGGCCTGTCTTGAGCAAGCAGAGTGGTGATCTTTGTCAAATGTGGAGGATTGTGACTTGGTGGATCTTTGTAAGTTTGTGGCAGCTAAGCTAGCTAAGCACTAGTAAACCAGATCTCTACCTGCTGAATAATATTCCAGGATATTTGCAGACTGCAGCAGCATCTTTACATGCTGGAAGGCCTCTTCATACAGCAATGCCAAGCAGGTCGCTAGATTTGGGTGAAATATTCCATAGTAGTTTAATAACCCAAGGTAGGCCTTCAGGTATGACACATTAGAAAGAGATGGGACCTCCACTATGGCCCTCACTTTCCTTTCTATGGGTTGGAGACCTTGAGAGTTTACTTTATGACCAAGATACTCAACGTCATCCTGCAAGGACAAAAACTTCTCTCTTTTGAGCCTTTGCAACACTGCTGCCAGGTTTTCTAAGTGGTTTGCCATATCCATGCCTGTGATCAAGATATCATCCAAATAAATTGCTACCTTGGAAATTCCCTGCACCAAACCTTTCATTATTCTTTGAAAAATAGCAGGGGCTGATACCATTCTGAAAGGTAACCGGTTAACAGACCTCGACAGACCTGAGTTCACTGTCACTTACTTTTGAGACTCCTCATTCACCACCACCTGCTGGTAGGTGTGACTCAGGTCCAATTTAGAGATATTTTACCTCCAGACAGTGTACTGCACAGATCCTCCAAAAGGGGTATTGGGTACTGATCTAAGGATGCTACTCGATTAACAATCAACTTATAGTCACCAAGGAGCCTTATGAAAACATCAGCCTTCAGGATCGGAACCACTGCTGCAGCACACTCCAAGTACTTTACGAGTCAGATGATATGCTACTTTTGTAGATGATTTAACTGCTGAGCTACTTTTGTTTGCACTGCATAGGGCATGGATCTGAAAAGGTCTGAAAATGTTAGGAAAAAGAAAAGAATGCCCAGAAGCTTATGAATTGTTTGTGTCATGAGTTTTAAACCCGGCTGTTGGACAAGTCAATAATAGTGTCCTGACCAAGTAGACATTGTTTTAGCTTAGGTGTTACTATGTTTCTCCTCCCCATACAAAATCAACACGCTATCTTATTAGTCGCATCTCTTGAATTTTCTCGCTCTTTCAGAGTATAATTTAGATATGATTTCTATAATGAGAATATGATACATTTTACCAACAACTGATTGATATCAACATTTGAGACATGGATTATCATTCACACATATACCAAACACACATATAAAGCTATAAACTATTCAGTAGGTATTCAAAAGGATATAAACAATGAGTGATTAATACATTATAGTCATATACAGTGGGTACGGAAAGTATTCAGACCCCCTTAAATTTTTGCTTGTCCTCTTGTTATATTGCAGACATTTGCCTAAAATATTTAAGTTCTTTTTTTTTTCATCATTAATGATACTACACAGCACCCCATATTGACAGAAAAAAACACAGAATTGTTGACATTTTGCAGATTTATTAAAAAGAAAAAACTGAAATATCACATTTACATAAGTATTCAGACCCTTTACTCAGTATTTAGTAGAAGCACACTTTTGATCTAATACAGCCATGAGTCTTTTTGGGAGAGATGCAACAAGTTTTTCACACCTGGATTTGGGGATCCTCTGCCATTCCTCCTTGCAGATCCTCCCAGTTCTGTCAGGTTGGATGGTAAACGTGGTGGACAGCCATTTTTAGGTCTCCCCAGAGATGCTCAATTGGGTTTAAGTCAGGGCTCTGGCTGGGCCATTCAAGAACAGTCACAGAGTTGTTGTGAAGCCACTCCTTCGTTATTTTAGCTGTGTGCTTAGGGTCATTGTCTTGTTGGAAGGTAAAAATTCGGCCCAGTCTGAGGTCCTGAGCAATCTAGGAGAAGGTTTTCATCCAGGATATCCATGTACTTGGCCGCATTCATCTTTCCCTCGATTGCAAACAGTCGTCCTGTCCCTGCAGCTGAAAAACACCCCAACAGCATGATGCTGCCACCACCATACTTCACTGCTGGGACTGTATTGGACAGGTGATGAGCAGTGCCTGGTTTTCTCCACACATACTGTTTAGAATTAAGGCCAAAAAGTTCTATATTGGTCTCATCAGACCAGATAATCTTATTTTCACCATCTTGGAGTCCTTCAGGTGTATTTTAGCAAACTCCATGCGGGCTTTCATGTGGCTTGCACTGAGGAGAGGCTTCCATCGGTCCACTCTGCCATAAAGCCCCGACTGGACGAGGGCTGCAGTGATGGTTGACTTTCAACAACTTTCTCCCATCTCCCAACTGCATCTATGGAGCTCAGCCACAGTGATCTTTGGGTTCTTATTTACCTCTCTCACCAAGGCTCTTCCCCCCCTGATAGCTCAGTTTGGCCGGACGGACAGCTCTAGGAAGGGTTCTGGTCATCCCAAGCGTCTTCCATTTAAGGAATGGAGGCCACTGTGCTCTTAGGAACCTTAAGTGCAGCAGAAATTTTTTTGTAACCTTGGCCAGATCTGTGCCTTGCCACAATTCTGTCTCTGAGCTCTTCAGGCAGTTCCTTTGACCTCATGATTCTCATTTGCTCTGACATGCACTGTGAGCTGTAAGGTCTTATATAGACAGGTGTGTGGCTTTCCTAATCAAGTCCAATCAGTATAATCAAACACAGCTGGACTCAAATGAAGGTGTAGAACCATCTCAAGGATGATCAGAAGAAATGGACAGCGCCTGAGTTAAATATATGAGTGTCACAGCAAAGGGTCTGAATACTTAGGACCATGTGATATTTCAGTTTTCCTTTTTAAATAAATCTGCAAAAAAATGTCAACAATTTTGTGTTTTTCTGTTAATATGGGGTGCTGTGTGTACATTAATGAGGAAAAAAAATTAACTTAAATGATTTTAGCAAATGGCTGCAATATAAAAAAAGAGTGAAAAATTTAAGGGGGTCTGAATACTTTCCGTACCCACTGTATGTGGGTTACAGACATGATACTGAGTTATGCAATGGAATGATGTTTGTTTAGAAGTCCTCTTAGCATCATTTTAGATGTAGAAACAGTCTCTGAGCCATTCTGAGAGTGGTGTATTCCTGTGAGGAAGAGGTCAAGCAGATCTCAAGAATGAGTCTGGTTGTAGCTCTCTGTCCTGAGTGGAAATTTTATTTATGATAGCTAAGATGTGTTATCTTTTCGACCATTAATCATGAGAGTTGTATATTTAATGTAAATGTTTAAATGAAAAACATTGTTTACTTCATTACATACAATATTTATTGCTTACTAATCAGAATATGGTGTGTGACAAGGTTTATAAAAGAGGCCTGTCTGGTTGGCGAAAAATGCATTTTGTCTATAAATTAAAGGGCTCTTGAAATGAAGAGTCAAACTGTTTTTGATGTTTACACATTTAAGAGGTTACTCTACAGTGAAAACATATTGCAAGTTTCAGAACTTCCCAGTTTAAAATATGAATTATTCTTTGCTACCCTTCTTATATGCCCAGATTTGAAAAAAGGATAAATGTGACAACACAATTAATGCACATTAACATCATATTTAATTAATCATTTCAATTTTTTTTTTTCATTTTTACCTCTAGCAACATATACCATATTGGACTCATTAAATCTCATTAAATAATAATAAAACAAAGGACTATCTGACAATGTGCCACTGTATTACAGAAAAATAGCATAAACCATAAATAAAATCATACACAAAGGAATGTGTATATGTAGCTGGGCTAGTGCTATGTAATTTGAGACCAGTTTCGTCCCATAAGTGGCAAATGTGACAGAAAAATATTGTAAAGATATAAAAAATATATACATAAAGTGAAGTCTATGATGACAGCAAAACTGGTGGCGTCTGAATGGCAAAGATTAAGAATAGTGAAATTAATAATCACCTTAGCAGGAAGGAAGATCCCCAAGAACAGGATTACCAGCCTTGCATTGAGCTATAATGACAATCATAACAAAGAGATGCATGACCCCGACAGGTAATTAAAGCAAACATAACCACCAGAATTATCACTTGTCGTTAGGCACCAAGTACTATTACTTTTCCCTCTTGGGTGATGACAGAAAAAAAAGCCTTGCACAGTATTAAAAGGCAAGGGTAGGTTAAGGTTTCTTGACAACATGTCATCTGTGAAGCAATATTTCAATCTTGGTGATTGCTTCTAACTTCTGGTGTTTGAACTCTTTTGTTAGCAATCTTCCATAACGTTAAGTATGTTCACAATCATTGGTGGGGGGGAGGGGGGGGGGGGGGGTTGTGACCAACAAAAACAAAAAACACTATTTTGTGCTAATACAGAATAGAATGATTTTGTGGTTTCAAAAAACACGCCAATTAGTGCAAAAAATGTGAATGTAA
The DNA here is from genome assembly GCA_018155175.1 of Sinocyclocheilus anophthalmus. Lineage (NCBI taxonomy): Eukaryota > Metazoa > Chordata > Actinopteri > Cypriniformes > Cyprinidae > Sinocyclocheilus > Sinocyclocheilus anophthalmus. Next base: position 290,345 of record JADLZN010002441.1, on the reverse strand, counting down.
AAACTGATCAGACAGAAAACAAAGCTTGCTATCTATAAAATATGCATCATAACTGGTTTACATATAAAACAAACTGTGACAGGACTGTTGTTACTTTTTTGTTGTTGTTTTTCAGGTTTTGTGTAGAGCAACTAATGGACAACTAGACCTTCACAAACAATATACTTCTTGTGGAGGGACTGAAAGTTACATGTCAGTCCTCCTATCTTCATCTCCTGTCTTCATCCTGCTTCTCTTGGCTTATATCTTTACAAAGGGATGTAACATTGGACTTGTAATTGTGATCTCAACTGAAAAGAATCTGCATCACCCTATGCATTTTCTGTTCTGTAACTTGCCACTGAACGATATACTAGGGACCACTGTCATTATGCCACGCTTACTACAGGACATTTTAAGGGAAACTTCAGAGCGCTACATGACATATGTGGACTGTGTTGTTCAAGTTTATTTTGTACATGTATTTGCAGCAGCAAGCCACTATGTGCTGATGATAATGGCCTTTGACAGATATGTGGCTATATGTAATCCACTGCGATACACAGCTATAATGACCAACAAAATGGTGGTAAAATTATCAGCATCAGCCTGGGGGCTGTCGGTAATACAGTGACAATTCTGCATAGCCTCGGGCGTTGTGGAAACGCCTGTCTCTCTGCAATATAAAATTGAAAGCCCTTTCTGTGATAATGCCTCACTGTTCCTGTTTGTTGCTGCCGTGTGGTTTGAGTTTGAGCTCCGTCAAGTTAATTCTTTGTCGTCTAATTTTTTATCTTAAAATCAATTTTATACACCATAATTTTAATTTCTATAATGTGTGAATATATCCCCTATCGTATTCTACAACAAAAACAATCAGAGCGCCTTGTTGGCACTAGTTCTATTTTTGACTTTCCGAGTCCGCTATTAGCATATAGCCCGCTAGCATCGCCAGCGTGGTTGCTGCTAATCTCGCTTACACTAATACTCTATTCACACACATTACCATTGTTTTACTCACTGTTACTTGCTTTAATGGCGGATGTGTGTCTACCTTAGAGTGCAGGTGAGGACACGTTCGAGATGCACTCGGTGCAGGTCGAGCTGGAGGCCGTGGAAAACAGATCCGGGACCTGGTGGCAAAGCAGACCCAGCTGAGAGAGTGGAGAGCCGCGCTGGAATCATCCCTGGCTGATGCTCACAAGTCCGAGGTAAGTACACAGCATGCTGCTAACTCTCCCACCACCTCTACTCCGTGTTTCTCTGCACAGGCCCAGTGCACCCAGAACGCCATCTTCCCAGATGTCCTGCACTCCGGCGCCGGGACACCACGGACCCTTGGTGCAGCCGCAGCGGAAGACGCGAGTCAGGCCCCGGGCGACGACCTCTCCCCCTCCTCCGCCTCCGGTCTTCGAGATCTCCAGCCCAACCACTTCGCTCCCCTCCGCGAGGACTGCACGCACGCTGTATCATCGAGACTCCATCGTCCGGCACGTCCGGGCTACGTTAGCTGAAGGTAAAGTGCACAATCACTGTTTCCATTGTGCTCGTGTTCTCAATGTTTCTGCGCAGATACCCACGATCCTAAAGGGCGACGAGAGCCCCGGAGCAGTCATGCTTCATGCCGGAGTTAACGACACCAAGCTGCGGCAGACGGAGATGCTGAAGGGACTTCAGTAGCCTGATCGAGACGGTGCGCCGCACATCGCCCGCGACGATGATCATCGTGTCAGGATCGCTTCCCACGTATCGACGAGGACATAAAGTTCAGTAGGCTTTTTGCTTTAATTGAATGGTTATTGTCATGGTGTAAAGTACAGAAACTGCTCTTTGTTAATAATTCAAACCTTTTCTGGGAGCGTCCTAGGCTTTTTCACGCCGATGGCCTGCACCCCAGCAGAGTCGGAACGGAACTCATGTCGGACAACATCTCCAGGACGCTAAGCTCCATATGGACTAGTATGCCAATTCTCAAATAACTGCCCTGATGACTTTTGTTATACCCGTTTAAATGATAGAAGTACTTGCGCTGTGCAATCTATAAAGACTGTGTCTGTTCCCCGAATAGTGAGGTCAAAATATAAATTTACTGCAGGATCTAGAAAAAATCTGATTGTGATTAAACCAGAAAAATGCTAAATGAATGAACAAATTTTTTTTTTAAGTTTGGGCTCTTAAACATTAGATCACTCGCACCCTAAGCAGTTATTGTAAATGTAATGATCACAGATAATAGTTTTGATGTTTTCTGCTTGACTGAAACCTGGCTAAAACTTAATGATTATATTGGTCTAAATGAGTCAACTCCACCAAGCTACTATTATAAGCATGAGCCCCGTCAGACTGTTCGTGGCGGCGGTGTTGCAACAATATATAGCAATATTGTCAATTTTACTCAGAAGACAGGATACAGGTTTATCTCATTCGAAATACTAATGCTTAATGTTACCCTGTCAGATATGCAAAAGAAATCTATTGTATCTCTTGCTCTGGTTACTGTGTATAGACCACCAGGGCCGTTTACAGATTTCCTAAAAGAATTTGCAGAATTCCTCTCAGACCTATTGGTTACTGTTGATAAAGCGTTAATTGTCTGAGATTTTGATATTCACGTTGATAATACAAATGATTCATTAGGACTTGCGTTTACTGACCTATTAAACTCTTTTGGAGTCAAGCAAAACTGGGCCCATTCATTGTTTTAATCATACGCTAGATTTAATTGTATCTTATGGAATTGATCTTACTGATATAGATGTCGTACCTCAAAGTGATGATGTTACTGTCCATTTCCTTGTATCGTGCATGCTGCTTATTACTGATATTAACTATATGGCTCTGTGTTATCGTTTGGGCAGAACTATTGTTCCAGCCACCAGAGACAGATTCCCAAATAACCTGCCTGATTTATCTCACTGCTCTTATGTAACCAAAGTACCGCATGAACTAGACGAAATCACTACAACAGGGCACTCCTCGTCGCTAAACATTAGAAGCTGTTGCCCCCCATTCAAATTGAAAAAGTTAGAAAAAAACGTACTGACTGCGCCGATGGACAAACAGTAATACCATTCCTCTCAAGAGAAAACTTGTAGTTTTGAGCGCAATGGAGAAAACTAACTGAAGTTTTTAGAATTGCTGAAAAACAGTATTCATCTATAACACTCTAAAGCGCCAGGGCCGAGCATATCCCACAACCATAGAAAATAACCAAACAATCTAGTTTTTACTAGCACAGTGCTATATTAACAAATACCAGAACGGCCATTGCTTTAACAGCTATATGACAGAGAGCTAAATAAACTGATCACTGCCTCTAAACCACCAACAGCCTGTTTAGATCGTGAACCCCAATTATTGAAAGAGTTGTTACCTGTAGCAGAAGAACCACTTCTTAATATTATTAACTCGTCTTTGTCTTTAGGTCACGTCCCAAAACCATTCAAGCTGGAGGTTATTAAGCCTCTTATTAAGAAACCACAACTAGATCCTAGTGAACTGGCAAGTTACAGACCCATTTCAAATCTTCCTTTTATGTCTAAATTTTTTTGAAAAAGTTGTGTCTGCTCAATTGTGCTCCTTCCTGCAAAAAAATATCTCTATGAAGAATTTCAGGTTTCAGGCACCACCATAACACAGAAACTGCACTTGTTAAAATTACAAATGACTTGGTTCTTGCGTCAGACCAAGGCTGTGTCTTATTGCTATTTTTACTTGATCTTAGTGCTGCATTCGATACTATAGATCATGACATACTCATAGATCGATTACAAAACTATACAGGTATTCAAGGGCAGGCTTTAAGATGGTTTAGATCCTACCTGTCCGATCGCTACACCTTGTTCATTTAAATGGGGAGTCATCTCAGTTATCACCAGTAAAATATGGATGCCACAAGGATCTGTCCTAGGTCCACTGCTATTTTCAATATACATGTTGCCCCTTGGTAATATTATTAGAAAATACGGAATTAGTTTCCACTGTTATGCCGATAATACTCAACTATATATCTCAAAAAGACCAGATGAAACTTCTAAATTATCTAAGCTAACAGTGTGTTAAAAATGTAAAAGATTGGATGACCAATAATTTTCTCCTATTAAATTTGGATAAGACAGAGATATTACTTATTGGACCAAAAGACAGTACACTGAATCTCGTGGATTACAATTTGCAACTAGACCGATGTACTGTTACTTTCCTCTCAGGTCAAATCTGGGTGTGATATTAGATAGCAACTTGTCTTTTGAAAAAACATATTTCCCATGTTACAAAAACAACACTCTTCCATCTTAGAAACATTGCCAAACTACAAAACATGATACCTGTTTCTGATGCAAAAAAAGCTAGTAAATGCATTCATGACCTTTAGACTGGACAATTGTAATGCACTGCTAAGTGGTTGTCCTGCATCTTCAATAAACAAGCTACAGGTAGTCCAAAATGCAGCGGCTAGAGTCCTTACCAGGTCAAGAAAATATGATCATATTACCCCAATTTTACAGTCTCTGCACTGGCTACCTATTAAGTTCCATATCAGTTACAAAATAATATTACTTGCCTATAAGGCCCTTAATAGGTTAGCTCCTGCATACCTAACTAGTCTTCTACCACCAACCACGCTACAATCCAGCACGCTCCCTAAGGTCGCAAAATTCTGGACTTTTAGTAGTACCTAGGATATCTAAGTCCACTAAAGAAGGGAGATCATTTTCTCATCTGTCTCCCAAACTCTGGAATAGTCTTCCTGATCACGTTCGGGGTTCAGACACACTCTCTCTGTTTAAATCTAGATTAAAGACACATCTCATTGGCCAAGCATTCAAATAATGCATCTTCATAATTTTTTTACTGCAGTTATATCTGATCAAATGCACATTATTATTTCTTTAGTTTGGGTTAAACAAATAATTTTTTCTTGGTTGGAACAGCAGCTACGCTAGTTATGTTTGTATTTGTTTCTCTGTTTTTTGCCACGGCTAGGATTTACACAAGCTTCAGTCTGAAAATCCAGAACCTGAGAAGAGATGATGCAACCCCTCCGAGGACCTCAGATGATGCCAACCCTGAAAAAACTTACAGAACTACCACGCCATTGTTGTTTTACCCGCTTTAGCGCCCAAAGGCCAAAATGGCGACAAGACGTCATACTTAATCAATAGACTGTAGTTCCTAATATGGTGTAATATCTCATTTGTATTCCCTTCCACTAGATGGCAGACATGTAGTTCTTCGATTCTAGACCAAAATTGCGTCACATTCCTTTTCAAAGTGTTCGAGGAAATAGCAGAGCATGTGAGCTATTGTGTCATTGATGCGGATGCAGTTCAGTTCATAGCGTGCGAGTAGATTGTGAGATTTGTGAGAGAAAATCAGCAAATGGATAATAAAAAGTTGTACCGTGAGGATGTTATTCGCCGATTCTGACTCTGAGGGGAATATTTGCCTTTTGGAAATGAAGATCGGTCGTCTAATAACCGCGCTTCTCCCAGTACATCTTTGCAGCGCAATGGTGCCACCGTGCAAGGCGAGTGTTCACGAAGCACAAACAAGCGATCATTTCGACACTTTGCCCAATGGGGATGGGGGTGGCAGGGCAATATCTTTTATTTCCTGAATATTACTGATGAACATATCAAAAAGTTGGCTACTGTTCACATGCGTTTTACTACTATATAGTATAGTAATATAGTAATAATTTAGTATTTTCTCCTGTTTTATTGTTGGTTTCCTTTTTTCTGATCATTTGTAATGAGGATAAAAAGACAACAAAAAAAAAAAAACATCAATTCAATATCTATTATTTCTTGAATATTACTGATGAACAGATCAAAAAGTAGTCTACTGTTCACATGCGTTTTATTACTATATAGTATAGTAATATAGTAATAATTTATTACTTTCTCCTGTTTTACTGTTGATTTCCTCTTTTTCTGATAATTTGGAATGAGGATAAAATGACAAAAAAAACATGCAAATTAGTTCAAACATCCATTAAATATCTATTATTTCCTGAATATTATTACATTCAGGAGGGCCGCCCCCTGATGACGTCATACTATGCAAATTAGATGAGTATATTTACACCCCACATAAACTTTCGGGTCATGCCCAACATTTTTCTAATTTTTACAGTAGATCTCTATCTTTAAGCTTTTTCAAGCCACAAGCTTTTGAAATCTTTGTCAAAATCCAGCATTTTTCCAAAAAAAAACCTGGCGCCTAAAGGGTTAATTTGAGTGCTCAGAGAATTGCTGTTAATATTGTTCAATCGTCTGTTTTTATACACTTAATTGATTTTTTTTCCGTACGCTGTTCTCATGTCAGAGGAAACTGGCCCCCCGACTGACTGGTTTCCTCGCCAAGGTTTTTTCTCCATTCTTCACCGATGAGTTTTGGGTTCCTGCCGCTGTCCCGCCTCTTTCTTGCCTTAGTTGTGACCTTCATGTCCATGATATCGTGACCATGGATTGCAGAAGATATTATTCAACTGACGGATGTTGACATCACTGCTGAACTGTCTTTAACTGAAAATTTTGTTTACTATTGTCATTTTTCATTATTTACACTATTTTCCTAATTAATGCTGTTCAGTTGCTTTGACACAATCTGTATTGTTAAAAGCGCTATATAAATAAAGGTGACTTGACTTGACTTGACTCACTGTTTAAACTGTCCTGTGAGGACAGTGGTGGCTATTAATAATGTGTATGGAATAATTTCTACTGTGGTTACTCTTATTTTCTCACTTGGGTCTGTATTCATTACTTATGGAAAAATTGCTGCAGTATGCATAACCAGCAAAAACAAAGCACTAAACAGTAAAGCCATAAAAACATGTGGCAAACACATAGCTGTTTATATAATTATGTTTGTTTCTTGTGCCATCATGTTTTCTTTTCCATAGTTCTCTTGAATACTCTGAAAATAGGAAGCTGGCTAGTGTAATGTTCCATATTGTACCACCAGGACTAAATCTTTTAGTATATGGTTTAAAAAACCAAAGAGATAAGACAAAAGACTTTTAAACTTTGCTGTAATGTCAATTTAATTTTTATTCCAATGTTTGAAATAAAAAAAAATAAAAAACTTTAATAAATATATTGCTGAGTAATATTTTGAAAACAATGACTTAGCAGAGATCTATCTTATTTATTTATTTATGAAACCTGGTTTAAGTGAATAATAATTTACAATTTGCAACTTATTTTACAGTATGTGCACTTAAGAATGTACTGGGTAATATAAAGTAACTACATGGGTAACGTTAGATTTACCCTAGGTTCAGGATTAGTATTTAGTTACTACCCAGTTGTTGTACCATAATAAATACATACTTATGTACACGTGGAACAAAACGATAAAATAAAGTGCTACCAGTTCATAACAATTGATGTACTTTGTTTAAAAAATGTTCTCCAATTAATTTAATTTTGTCACTTATGAATAGATTGTAAAACAGAACTTTTGTTTTACACATGCACATATATTTAGCCATTTAATTTCAAACTATGTACTGTATAAGAACTTTTATGTTTTATTTTTCAAAAAAAACAAGAGAAGGTTCTATGTATTCTGATTATCATGGTTTAGTTTTCACCAAGGCCATAACCACCTATGACCAACCAAACTATGAAGGTGGATAGATGCAGGAAAACGATGCTCTCTAGACCCATAATGTAACGGGGCTGACGAGACGTGAGAATCCATATGCAAAGCTTTATTTGGAGAAGACAGAGACGTGGTCATAAAACATGCATGGGTCAGATAATGGCAGAGAGGCATATGGCGGGCAAAACACAAGAACAGTCCCAGGGCTAGCGCAGGTCGACGATCGGCAGACAGAATCAAAAGGAGACCAAGGGTGAATCCAGGGACCAGCTGAAGATCATAAACCCGGAGAAGCTAAGGCCGGAAGCACTGACTAGTGCGAGTCCATGACTAGGGCTAAGGCTAATGACTAGGGCTAAGGCTAAGGCTAAGGCTAAGGCTAAGGCTAAGGCTAAGGCTAAGGCTAAGAAAAATGACAAGGGCTCCGTAAAGTAGCTATCTCTAGGGGAGTGATAAATGCTGAAACAATACTCGGCAGAGGGAAGGGATCAGAGTGAGTGTTAAATAGTGAGTGAGTGATAGGAAACAGCTGTGCAATCAGTGGTAACAGTGTGTGCATTCGTGCTATGATCATGCAATGCATGATGAAAAGTAGTCCGGTAGTGGCAACATGGTAGTGGCGAGAGTCAATGAATTGGAAAGTTCATGGACCGGATTCGTGACACATAAGCACTTGGAATTATTTATATCCCCTAATGTTACAGACTATCCTCTAACATGCAAATCCCATACAACTAGGGCTACGTCCACACGAAACCAGAGCTTTACCTATCCAATCTTTTTTTCCCCCCTCGTCTCAAGAAATATCTGCGTCCACACGAAACGGACACGAAACGATGTAGTATACATGCCAGACCAGTATGTGGCACTGTAATTGTGCCACATAGATAAACTAAAAACAGAGAAGAAGACTTCAGACAATGTGCATAAACCTTGCGCACAGACGAACATGGAACAATACATTTATTAATCTGTGTTAATGTTAGTTAATAAAAAGATGATTATTCAGTGTTTGTTCATGTTTTTGTTGCTGTTACGTGACGTATAGCGGTGTCTGACTAGGGGCAAGGACATGGGCTGATGACGCATACTGACAACAACAACAACACACACACCTAGGTAACAAGAGCAAAGAGCCAACCACTATTAGAATATCTCTAGCTATGGTCATGCCATCAAGCAAAAATAATTAGTTTCCCCTCTTGGGTAATGACAGCACAGAGAACATATTTGAATCAGTTATTAAAAGGCAAGAACAAGCAAATATTTCTTCAGAGAAGAGCAAGTTTTTTATGCACTTACAGTAAAACTTAAGATTCATAGATTTCACTTTAACTCTTTACCGGACAACTTGATCTGAAGTAATATTCAAATACTTCGGGTTAGGGGTGAACCGATATGTGTTTTTCAAGGCCGATGCCAATACCGATTATTACAGACCAAGTAGCCCGATAACCGATATTTTGAACCGATATATATGTCGGTTTAAAATTTAAATTAATGTCCAATGAAACTAACAAGGCTCGCAAACTGCCTTCCCTGGTGTTGGTTGAGTATAGTGTAGTCTTTATTTTAAAGAGTTAAACTCTTTATTTTTTGGGGAAAAACAACACAAAAAAAAAACCAACACAGGGTTGACCCCTTAAAATTAAAAATGTGCAAATAGCGTCTTTTGTGTGATTAGTCTTTTAAACAAAAAGTGGTAATAATTTTTGTAGTAGTCAGTGGGTAAAGGCAAAAAATCTATCTTTTGACTGAAGATTTTTCCGGTCGCCAAACCCCATTCCTCAGCCACACACCTTTCCACACACCCCAGTTTAATAGCAGTGTTTTTCTTCTTATAATCAAGAGCGCAAAATTGAGGAGCACCTTCTGATCAATAATCAAAAATTCTGATCAAAAATGTGCCTTCCTAATATGAGGCAAAGTGATTTACAGGGGCATTTTCTTTTTACCTTTGCAATGGCATCATTTTCATCTGTCAAATTCAAATATTTATGCTTATAAGCTTTTTAAAATGTCAATTTAAAACAATATAATAAGAAGTAGAATAAGACAAATAAGTTACCAATCATGAAATTAGTATTAATGAAAAATAAATTTGTACTACAGAGGTGGCACAGAGGTTCAAAATTAAGTTATTTTATCGGCGAATCGGTTTTGAAAATGACCGATACCGATAATCATAAAAATGCTTAATATCGGCGCCGATAATCGGTCGACCCCTACTTCGGGTACAATTATGCTTTGTATTGTTAGAAAAGCAAACACCAGGAAAAGCAAACAAATGACTCCAGGTTCTGGAATATCAAACAAATTATTAATTCATTTTTTTAATTATTATGTAGTGCTAAAAGTTTAAATGACTATGTGCTTTGAAAAGTGTCAATTTATGTTGACTCTAAAATGATTGGAAGAGAAAACAATGTACAGTATGTTGTTTTGTAAATAAGCAGCATACAGTATGTAGATTTACATGCAAATAAAACACATGAAAATACCATCATATGTTATATGCAAAAGAAATACTGAATAATAGGTAAAACACAAATATATATCAACATAGTCCATGCATATTTCTCATAGTGTAATGCAGACATTTAAGATGTAGACAATTAAGATGACACTTGAGATATTTAATGACAAGTCTGTGTTTTATTGTTCACAGGTTTTGTGTAGAGTAATTCATGGACAACCTGACATTCGCAAACAACATTCTCCTTGTGGAGGGACTGAAAGTTACACCTCAGGCTTCCTATTTTGTTTTTATCTTGCTTTTCTTGTTTTATGTCTTTGCAATGGGATGTAACATTGGACTAATAGTTCTGATTGCAATAGAGAAGAACCTACATCACCCTATGCATTTTCTGTTCTGTAATTTGCCACTGAACGATATACTAGGGACCACTGTCATTATGCCACGCTTACTACAGGACATTTTAAGGGAAACTTCAGAGTGCTACATGACATATGTGGACTGTGTTGTTCAAGCATTTTGTACATGTATTTGCAGCAGCAAGCCACTATGTGCTGATGATAATGGCCTTTGACAGATATGTGGCTATATGCAGTGTTGGGAAGGTTACTTTGTAAATGTAAGTCCATGATGCCACAAACAGAGCACCACAAGTGGCTGTAGGTACATGTTTCAGATTTATTTACAGTCAGTGTTGGGAAGGTTACTTTGGAAATGTAATAGGTTACAGATTACAAGTTACCCTATTTAAAATGTAATCGTATTGTAACTTTTTCAATTACTTAAAGTAATGTAACTGATTACCTTTGATTACTCTTTGAGTACTTTTCTAAATTTCTAATGAATGTTTATTTGCAACTGTTAATCATTTACACCATGCAGGGTTAACCTTACAGTAGTGCTCAACACTGTCAGACTTTCAAAATCCTTCATCACTTAATTTAAGATGATCAAATTTGAACATCCACCACAAAATCAGACTTTAGTACCGCTTTTTACTTTGAGATTGATCTGAAGTTCAACGCAGAATTAAAATCATTAGAAATAGTTTATTGATACTGTTTTTGAAACCAAATCTTAACTACTACAAACACTGCATCTAACAATGGTTTGGGAAAAAAAAGTTAATTAAAAAATAATAATAAATAAAAGCATATACATCAACTCAAATACGGTTATCTAATAACATGTGTCCTTTCTGGTATTAACTCTTTGGAAAAAAAACCCAACATTGGTGTCTCTTTGTATATGATGATAGTTTTCTCAAAATAATTAAAATGCTCATGACGTGACTCAGAGCAGTTCTAGAGATTATGTTTATGTGTTCATGTACTCATAAATTGAGGCTGAGGCTGAAAACACCGCAAGCTTCAGTATAGGCCTTTGTGTAGTAAATGAAACCGCATGTCTGCGTCATTAATTTCCACGAGGGGTGGACTGGGAAAAACATTTCAGGCCGGGAAATCTCTCACTCATACACCCACAACCAATTCTGAAACATGGACAACCCTATTTTTTGTATTGGCCTCAC
>JADLZN010002441.1:0-273039 GCA_018155175.1 Sinocyclocheilus anophthalmus | reverse complement strand
TAGTTCACCCAAAAACTAACATTCTGTCATAATTTAATCACCCGCATGATTGACTTTCTTCTGTGGATATTTGGGAAAAATGTTTTTTTTTTTTTTGTTAATAAACATTTTTCAAAAATCTTCTTTTGTGGTCCACAGAAGAAAGTTTTTTTTTTTTTTTTTTTTTTTAAGTCATTAAAGTGGAAAACGACATGAAATTGAGTAAGTGATGACAGAATTTAAAATTTTGGGTGAAATATCCCTTTAATAATTGCGCTTTGGGTTTTGAATGTGTCGTTTTTTTTTTTTTGTAGCGAAGGCTACCTTGAAAGATAATAAGGGCTTGGTTTTGAAGGGAATAGCAGTGTAACAGGTGTGTCGGTCAGAACACGACAGAAAGGGAAGTGATGAACTTGAACTGGTTTAATTTGACAAGTAGGTAAATATACATCAGAGGGGGGAGCAAACCATAAACTTGCGCCTTAAACAATGCCCACTTGAATGCGGAACAGCTTCCAGCTACGGTAGAAGAAACAACAGTGAGTCAGTCGGACCTCCAGAGGTTGAATCCAAAGGGATTAAATGAGTCCAAGAAAGGAACAGTCAGTTTTAAGCCCTTAGGAGGGGTGGCGAGCGATTAAACAGGGACTGATAGAGATGCGGGGCATGAGAGGCACATGTACATCGCAGATACTGAGTAATGTCCTGACTTTAGATGAGTTTGTGCTATGGCTTCAGATGGGAGTGTAACACATGAATTGTGCTGGTATTTGGTGTGGTTTGATCTGTAACAGAAGCAGCAGCACTCTAATATAGGTAAGCACATCATCACAGCCTTAATACACAAACTATCGACTCCTCCCCTCACATGTACATAATATATAAACACATAATATAATCACAAGCTGACAAGCATTGTCACTCACAATAACATCTTAAACATGTCTATAAACACTGTAGAGCGACATAAGCTTGAGCACAGATGAATAAGTACCGTCACGTAACATTATGCAGTCAATAACTGCGTCATACTATAACAATGAGCATAAATCAGTACACGTGATAATATAAACCTTACTCACTCTTATAAGACGCACAAAGCACAATATACACTCGATCTATGGCTGTAGTCAATGCTATTTCTCTTCCCCAGTACCCGTGCCACTGACGAACTGATATCTGCTGCAGCTGATGCAATATGCGATCGCTCCGTGCCGAGTTGCTTCACTTCCGATCTCCCGTGTGCGTCACGTACTTTCATAATAAAAGTCCCTGTTCTGGTCGTTGCTACAGTGCTCCTAATTCTCTCAATCGCCTTTTGCGCACAGCCGCCCAAGAGTGCAGCAATTTGCACTTGTAAAAGGCTCTACACTCAGTAAATGGAGGACCGTCTCATTTACTCACTGAATATGAAATATTGGAAGAGTGATAAGTCGGGCAACTGGCCGGGTGTAAACTTTGTCCTTGACTTGGATGTCCGCAGATCTCACATGACCATCTGCACTCTGACGCACTCTGATCACCCTTCCAACTGGCCAGAGCGCCCGGGGAAACTGCGGGTCTATCACCAGCACTACTTAATCCACTGACAGATCAGCTGGGGTACCATGCCACTTTTGTCTGCATTGTAGAGTTGGAAGGTAACACCTGATAAATCTTGCCCAGAAGTGATCAGCAATGACTTGGCAGTGTCGCCATCTTCGCTTGCTTAGTCCCTCACACTTAGGGTAGACAACTGGACATAGTGCTCCATCCAGCCACCCCATCAAGAGGACATTTGGTGTCACTGCATCCAAGTCCGCAACACTGGACGAAGTATAACTGAGAGGTTTAGCATTCAGTATAGCCTCGACCTCTAGTAAGGCTGTATGCAAGACCTCCTCGGAGACCGGTTGAACTCCTATGACGGTATATAGTGCAGTCTTGACTGACTTGATCTCCCTCTCCCAAGTGCCCCCGAAATGAGGAGCTGCAGGGGGGTTGAAGCGGAAGTCAATCTTCTGCTTTGCAAGAAGGCGTTGGAGATCGGAGGACATGTTGTTAAAAGACTCACGGAGCTCCTTCTCCCCTGCTTTAAAGTTCGTACCCTGGTCTGAATAAAGCTCAGTTGGGGTCCCTCTGCGAGCGATAAACCGCCTGACATTCATCAGGAAGGAGTCCACGTCCATATTGTGCATGACGTCTAGATGCACCGCCCGGGTGGTAAGGCACTTATAAATGATGCCCCATATCTTTTCTGAGCGTCGTCCTATCTTGACCTGAAACGGTCCGAAGCAGTCGACACCCGTCGAGTAAAACGGCGGCTTGTATAAGCGCAGACGGGCCACAGATAAGTCAGCCATCTTCGAGATCAACGGCTTAGATTTCCATCTTCGGCACTCTTTGCACTGGTGTTGCACTCTCCGAATGGCTTCTCTTCCCCAAAGAATACACAGAAGGCCCGACGCATCTCTGAGAATACTCGCTCAGGGCCTGGGTGACAGAGACGAGCATCATAGTCCTGGATGAGGAGTTTCGTCGCTGGATGCAAGGGGTCTAGAACAATAGGGTGCTTGAACGTTGCGTCTAACCATTCAGCGTGCCGAAGTCTCCCCCCAACCCGTATGATTCCCTGCCGGGGTCCAGTTCAGGGGACAGGGTAAGGAGACGACTACTTCGGAGTACTGCTTTCCCTGCCTTAAGGTGCCGTAACTCCTCTGGGAAGCATTCAGCCTGGACTCTCTGGAAGATCGTCATCTCTGCCTGCCGATAGTCTGCTGCTCTCAGGGCCTTATCTCGATCTGCCACCCCATGCCCCTCCTGCGCTACGGCCTCAACCATGGCCCTCCAACAAAGGTATGACTGGCTCAAATGTGTCTCTGGTAGGTCTACTCTCGATACCACTCCGCACGAAACTGACTTCTTGTACTCTGTGACATCCTGATCTGTTACCTCTCCAGGTTAGGATGGCCATTCAGCAGGTCCCTTGAGGAGGAAGGAATGCCCTTGGCTCCAACGGTTCGGCTCGGCCAACTCTGCCAAGGTCTTCCCTCTTGTCACATCATCTGCCGGGTTCTTTGTGGAGTCAACATAGCGCCAGGTACATCCTCCTGTAAGCTCTTGGATCTCGGCTACACGAGTACCCACAAAGACTTTAAAGCGGCATGACTCCGACTGCAACCAGGTCAACACTGTTGTAGAGTCACTCCAAAGGATTGTCTGATCTGTCTTCCCTGTCAATTCTCTCTTTATTGTCTTTGCTAATTGGGCAGCCGTCAGGGCACCACAGAGCTCAAGGCGGGGTATGGAATGCTGTCGACGGGGCGCTACCCTGGATCTAGCCGCCATGAATGCCAGGTATACTTGACCCTGGGCATCTTCTGTTCTCAGGTAAGAGACGGATCCATAGGCCTTTTCAGAGGCATCACTAAACACGTGGACCTGTCTGGAGGTAACCATCTGGTCAGTATGAGGTGGAGCATAAGGTTGGGGTAATGATATACATGGCAGCAGGTGCAACTCCGATTCCCACTCCTCCCATGCCTTTCGCAGATCTTGAGGGATGAGTGGGTCATCCCAGTCACGTGGCTTGTCCCACATGCTCTGGACAATCAGTTTGGCGCGAGTTGTGTAGGGTGCGATAAATCCCAGGGGATCATATTGTCGGGCTAGCACCTTGTAAACATTCCTCATCGTGAGTGCTCCATATTCCAAACGTCGGCTCTTGTAGCCCAAGGTATCTGTCTGCCAGTGCCAGCTGAGGCCAAGGGCCGGTTCCAACAGGTCTGGTTCTTCCTGTGAAAGCCATCGTTCCATGCTATCAGATCTTGCTTCTGCAGGTAGGTGCCTGAGAACGTCAGGTATATTGCAAGCCCACTGGCGAATCTCAAACCCTCCAGACGCTAGCACTTCCCTAAGCCGGTCCACCAATTCCTTGGCTTCTTCTGAGGTATGCACACTCTGCAGACAATTATCCACGTAAAAACAGCGCCCCACTGAATGCCTAACTCCCTCTTCAGGACCTCTGTGATCTCTTGCATGCATTTGGAGAGCGAAGGTGGCTCAACATGGTGAACACGCAGCGCCAAATGGTAAGACCTGCCACGCAAAGACATCAGCGGGGTTCTCATGTTTCATGTCCCTCATTGGGAGCCTCTCGGTTTGTGGTGACATCAGAGGAATGTTCCACCAAGTCCAGCTCTTACCTGAAGACCGGCCTCTTCAGGTAAGAGCTGGACTTGGTGGAACATTCCTCTGATGTCACCACAAACTGCCACCGCATGTTCCCTGAAGCACAGTAAAACTCCCAGCAGAGAGGCTCCCAATGTTGGTCCAGGAAGGAGGGTGTCATTGAGGCTTCGACCTTGGAATTGAAAGGAGCAGTTGAAGACCAAACGACTCTTCCCATTATGGCTCACCAAGTGGTGTGGTATGTACCACGACTCATCTGAGGTCAAGGCTTCCCCTGGGTCAATCTTCTTGACTGCTCCAGTCTCCACTAACTTGCGAATCGCTGCGGAGTACTCATCAGCTCGTAGGGGGGTCCCGGGCCAATCGTCTCTCCAGACCTCTGAGGCTGGGTAAGACGGCTTCCTTGGGAGCTCTGAGTGGGGGTGCATCTCGCTTCCTTAGCAGAGGTGTGACATATCTGAGGATGCCTGCAACCTGTACACGCCTCGTCTTGGCCTCCAGAAGCTCCAGCGCTTCCTTATCCTCCTTCGATCTCATAACCGACTTGTCGGTCTGGTATGGCAGTATGTCCATCTTCCAGAGCTTCTCGACATTTTGCATCAGCTCCGTCATCTGGGGTGATATACTAGTGAGGAGACACTGCTGGGCACTCGGAGCCCACTGGGTAAGGTGTGCAGGTCCTTGAAGTGTCCATCCCAGTCTTGTGTGGATGGCTGCCGGTCCTCCAGGAGGGCCCAGTCTCACCGGTTCGATCGGAGTAAGTAGATGAGGGTAGTCCGCTCCAATCAGCACAAGTGGTTTGACATATTCAAATGTCTCAAGAGGAAGATCTGCCAGGTGTTTGTACTTCCTCTTCAAACTGGCGACTGGGTAAGTGTGGTCTGCCAAGCCCAAGCGTTGTGAGGTGAAAGCCTCCACTACCCGAAAGGTTTTCTTGGGATTCATAGGGGAGGAAATGTTGAATGAGACTACTGATCCCTTCAGGATTTGGACTTCCTGTTGAATGGTCTGCAGAGCAAGGTCCTCCAGCTTCTTATGCAGGCCCAGTTTGTCAACAGCTTCAGAGAGGAGCATTGTGCGCTCTGAACCATCATCCAGTATTGCATAAGTGTCTAGTGTCCGGTCTCTGTTACGCAGTAGAACTCTGACGACTTTCAGCAGAACACGAGTGTGGTCCGATGGTCTGTCAAGATAGAGGACTTCCGTACTGGTACTCACCAGGAAACTTTCAGACTTCGGCTGCTCAGCCGGGGGGCGGGAGTTAACGTCGTGAAGAACTCTCAAATGCTTCCCCTGACACACATCGCAGAGCTTCTTAAGGTCACATTGTGCCTGATGTGCTCTCCCGCATCTCCAGCATCTCCTATTAACCCTGATCCACTCTATGATCTCCTCTCTATTGAGTTTCTGGAAATTTTGACACTTATTTAGGAAGTGGTGTGTGCCCTCACAATATGGACAGTAGGGTTTTGCTTTGCCTTTCCACCTCTGCACAGACAAGCTTTGACCCTCTTGCCGGGATACTGGGTTCTGCGTACGGCTCTCTGCTCCATGGAGTACCGTAGCTGGTGGTCTGCTGCGACGTTTCTCAACTCGGTAGCCTGGTAGCCCTTGGGCATGAGTGTCCGTAGGGTTGTCATAACCTTGGCACCACGACTCATATCGAAGCCATTCTGCCAGGTCAAGCAGCGTATGAGTATATCCAGGACGATGGAACATCTGACGTCGGAAGTTAGCTCTCATCTCCATCGGAAGCTTGGTAAGGAGTCGGGCCACATGTGAGCCACATCTCAGCTCGACTTCTCCATCTGGCCCCAGTGTCTGTAGCATGCCCACAAGTGACTGTATGTGTAGGGAGAATCTCTCAAAGGCAGCTATGTCCCCTCTTATAATCTCAGGAGAATCCATCACCGCAGCGATCCTCTTCAAGGCGACATGATGCGGCTGGCCAAACTTTTCAGTCAAGGCTGCCATAGTGTCAGTGTACGGCTGGGGTGAGTTGATAAAGGAGTCAGCGATAAGACAGGCTTCTTCAAGTTTCACATGATCTACAAGTATCTGATACTTGAAAAGCTCCGAAGCATCAGTGGGTAGCAGGTTTGCTAAAGCTAATTTCAGCCGAGAGAACTCCATCGGGTCATTATGGACAAAAAATGTAATTTTCGGCACAGGCCCCTTGTACTCTCCTACCCTTGGAGTTACCGACATTGGTAAGCACTGTCTGCCTGAGGCGGGGTATGGCAGGCGGATATCAGGCCTAGCTGGATACTGAGTTGGGGATGCCTCATCTGTGCGATATATACTGGGCTGCGGCCGTGAAATAGGTGAGTAAAGTTTTGACCTCTGGTTGCTGGACCGGATGTCATACTCTTCAGGACCTCGTCTCGGCTGAGGGGGGTTCAAGCTCCGAGGGGTTGAATGTGGACGAGTGTGAGCTGTAATGTTGGATGATACACTGTCCCTCATGAGCTGTAGCTCGCTCATCATTCGGTCTATGACAATGACCACTCGTTGCTCCTCACCAACTGCGGACTTTGGGGGGTTGTCAGATGAAGGCCACGGCGGAGGAGGCAGTCCCTCATCATACTCCTCTTCCTCTAGGGCTAACTGGTCATCTGGTAATGGAAGGGGTGGCATCGGCCATTGCTCTGAGGTCTGATCCCTCTGCACTGTTCCTCTCATTCTGACTGAGGCTGTTGACTCACGCGATTCCCTCCTATTATCATAAGGTGAGGTGCAACTATGCTGCACGCTCTCTCTAGTCCCACTTAACGCAGCTCCCTCTTCTGTGTGGGGTGTATAGATAGGTAGCCATCCTAACCTTGTGTCGCTGAAGCTCCCCTCTGAGCTTGGGGAATAATCGTCCTGTGCCCGAGCAGTCCTACCCCATGTCACGTGAGGCTGCGAGCTCCGTTCTTCCCCTCTAGGCATGGGTTGTGCAGGACTATCAGGTGCTGGCCCATATCTCTTGGGTCGCACTACATTGACCTCGTAATCTGTCAGATAGGATGGCGGCCTCACCTGACGTTTGGGCCGAGTGGATGGGCCCCATATGCTGCGGCTCCGCTCTTTGCATTTCCCGAAGCGGCGCCAAGGGACATAAGCTCTCCGGAAAAAAACTCGAAGGACCACAAATGTAGCGAAGGCTACCTTGAAAGATAATAAGGGCTTGGTTTTGAAGGTAATAGCAGTGTACCAGGTGTGTCGGTCAGAACACGACTGAGAGGGAAGTGATGAACTTGAACTGGTTTAATTTGACCAGTACGTAAATCTACATCAGAGGGGGGAGCCAATCATAAACTTGCACCTTAAACAATGCCCACTCGAATGCGGAACAGCTTCCAGCTATAGTGGAAGAAGCAACAGTGAGTCAATCGGACCTCCAGAGGTTGAATCCAAAGGGATTAAATGGGTCCAAGAAAGGAACAGTCAGTTTGAAGCCCTTAGGAGGGGTGGCAAACAATTAAACAGTGACTGATAGAGATGCAGGGCATGAGAGGCACATGTACATCGCAGATACTGAGTAATGTCCTGACTTTAGATGAGTTTGTGCTATGGCTTCAGATGGGAGTGTAACACATGAATTGTGCTGGTATTTGGTGTGGTTTGATCTGTAACAGACGAAGCAGCATTCTAATATAAGTAAGCACATCATCACAGCCTTAATACACAAACTATCGACTCCTCCCCTCACATGTACATAATATATAAACACATAATATAATCACAAGCTGACAAGCATTATGTCACTCACAATAACATCTTTTAACGTTTTACTGGCATTATTTATCAACATGAGATATTATAACATCCTAAACATGTCTATAAACACTGTAAAGCGACATAATCTTGAGCACAGATGAATAAGTACCGTCACGTAACATTATGCAGTCAATAACTGCGTCATACTATATAACAATGAGCATAAATCAGTACACGTGATAATATAAACCTTACTCACTCTTATAAGACGCACCAAGCACAATATACACTCGATCTATGGCTGTAGTCAATGCTATTTCTCTTCCCCAGTACCCGTGCCACTGACGAACTGATATCTGCTGCAGCTTAGTACCGGGGGGGGAGGTGGGAGCGATCGAAAAAAGAAATCCGTGACCAGTTGCGTTCACTTCCGGAATCTCCCTGGTGGAATTTGTACATAAAAAAAATTCATAAAAAGTCGCCGTTGGTCTGGAGGGTCGTGGCCACAGGTGCTCCTAATTCTCTCAATGGCCTTTTGCACACGCAGTCTGCTCTGATTGGCCAGCTGAGCACCGTGCAGTGACTCTCAGGATGTAAAACCAAATAAAGTGCTTTTGCGTTCGCCTAGAAACACACAGCGTCTCCCTGCATGGGTCTTGCCTTCAACACTAACTGGGTTACTAAACCACGGCAGGGAGCGCTTCTTTCTCATTGTGCGTGCAAGCAATTTGGGTTGGGCGGTGTTATGCAAATCTTCCCACATTGTGACGTAGGTATGTTGGGGTGTGTTAGAACGAGCTGTTTTAAGGGGGGCGTGGCAGAGTCTTAACTTTGATAAGAATATCTCTTTGGTTTTGAGACTTTAGTCTTTGCAACTTCAGGGATCTTATCTATGCACAATCAGCTTGTAACACTCCAAAGAGAAAGGAAAACTTTAAATCGCATCATATGAACCCTTTAAATAATATTAACTAATTTTGCTTTATAATGTTTTACTGTTTAATAAGGTCTCCCAAGGTTTTTTCTCCATTCTGTCACCGATGGAGTTTTGGTTCCTTGCCGCTGTTGCCTCTGGCTTGTTTAGTTGGGGGACACCTAATTTCCAGCGATATCGTTGACTTGAGTGCACAGACACTCTTTAAACTGAACTGAGCTGGATGATGACATCACTGAATTCAATGATGAACTGCCTTTAACTGAAAATTTAGTGTTTACTATTGTCATTTTGCATTATTGACACAATATTTTCCTAATTAATACTGTACAGTTGCTTTGACAATCTGTATTGTTAAAAGCGCTATATAAATAAAGTTGACTTGACTTGACTTAATAAATATTGCTCAAAAGCTATTAAAAGGCCTATAATATATTTGTATAGTACAGATGGTATTTGTTATCTTTAGATCATATTTTAAGTTGGAGGCAAAGAAATGAAGTCATGAAAATTAAACAACTATGCAGTACTTTCCCTTTCCCTATGGTACTTACAACTGGTACCTTGCTGGTAATATGTGTTGAAAATATTTAATATAAAAGGTCTATGCAAGTCTAAAAGTCTATAAAACAAATAAATTAACTTAATACCATTTTAGAATTAGAAAATAATTAGAATACCCTAGAAAAGAAATGACACACATATTATCAGAGACCACCACTTTATAAATATTCTGAAGGGGAGTTGACTGACTTAACATGATAAAAACTAAATGGAAATGTTTAGTAAAGATAGATACTGTCTTGTGGTTACATTTATATATTCAGTTAAAATATACAGTTAAAATGACCCTCCTATACAAGTACTAACTTGTACTAACCCATGCTTGTTTCTGACCACGTCTCCTAAATAAAGCTTGCAAATGAATCCGCACGTCTTACATCTCGTTCGCAAGTCCATAACAGAATCCTCGGCCACACAAGGATCCAGCAGCTTTTTCAGTGGACCCTGGCCTGGTATGGACCCAGCACATTATTATTAACTCTTAAACAAGGCCCGCGTTCGCTGGAGAGCTATATTCAAGAGTATCTAGCCATTGCCTATTACTCTGATTTGCCGGACTGTTTGTTGATAGAGTTTGGGTTGGATGGCTTCTCAACCGCTGAGGTCTAAGCTTACACGAGGGTCCACGTTCACACTCCTGTCAGTTTCTTGACTATGCTTTGTTACTGTTTAGTCTCTTCTTTTGGGTGTCGGAGGAGTACGCGGCACCACATCAAGGACTGGAAATGGTGGCTGCCCGAGCCACTCACAACCTGGGCCACAACACCGTTCACGTCATTACTGAGCCATTTCGTTACCAAGTCCAAGTCAACTGAGCTTTGTTAGCCCTTCAAGTCACACTGATCCTCGTGAGCCACGTCAAGTCACAGCTGATCTTCATGAAACAAGTCAAGTCACAGCTGATCTTTGTGAGCCAAGTCAAATCACAGCTGATCTTCGTGAGCCAAGTCAAGTCACAGCTGATCGTCATGAGCCAAGTCAAGTCACAGTTGACGCATGATCAAGCAGTCACAGCTGATCTTCATGATCAAGTCAGCATGGTTGAATCGTCATGAGTCAAGTCAAATCAATCGCTGATCATCATTCTGAGGTCAAGGTCAAATCATCACTGATCGTCATGTAAGGTCCGTGCACCTGGCCCAAGGAAGGTATCCATTGGCGGATGAAGGTCTCTTGCGTGTTTGGTTTTTTCAGCGCGCAGAGTTATTCAATTTTAGGTTTAACTCAATCTGACTCCATTTTAGTATGAACTCGAATTTAGGTTGAAAGGCAAATTAGTTGTTTGTCGGTCTCTGATTATTCTTACATTCGATTATTCTAATTAACTCTTTACTTTGAATTTTACCTCTTTTATTCATATGACTCCAAAAATGAAAAAGGTTAAGAGAGTTGTTTGTTACTCATTAAATTTAGGTGAGTGTTTGATCATTCTGTTTTATTCATGACTTTGACAAACTTGCCATTCTAATCCTTATTCAGAGGTTTGTGGCTAATGTTTAGCCCCCTACAGTTACCCATGTAATGCTCAGATATTAATCAGCGGTTCTTCTAGACCATCTTTGTCTAGACCCCGACAGCTGATAGATTCGTACAACTTAATTAACAGTCAAAGTATTAATCAGCGGTTCTTCTAGACCACATTTGTCTAGACCCCAACAGCTGATAGCTTCGTACAACATAATTAATTCTGAATCATTACATGTTACCATAGATATTCCGACATTAATTACGGTTCTTCTAGACCACCTTTGTCTTACCCCGACAGCTGATGCTTCCGTACAACTTAATTCATTTCTGAAATCATAACAGTTTTAACGTAGCGGAGTTAAACTAACACTAAGGTCAAGCGTTGTCAGCTATGCACATTAACCCTAGACCAGTTTGCTTCAGTTGAGAAAATAACTTCAAAGTATTGGAGAATGAAGCAAATGTAACATTTATTATCATCAGTAAATATTATTATGCCAATTATCCCCACAGTCAATTCAAAGATACAAGACTAAATTCCTCAAAGAACAAATCTAGAGTAAAATGCATACCTGAGATTAAATGTATTAGATGTATTAGAAAAATACATAGTGTGAAATGTGTGGACCCCCTTCCACTATGCTTTCTGACTACAGAATCACCCTGACCCTTTTGCTGCAATCCTTTAAATACAAAACCAAGATACAGCATCCTCCAAATGGAGGCATGTAATTTACATTAACCCAGGTCTCAGACCTGGGTGGTTTTACACATCAATGGGAACAGAAGGTAATTTGCATGGAAGACCCTCTACAGTAATCAAAGTACTTTTTAGGTGCTAGATCTGGTTAGCTTTTTAGTTCTACTTTTGTAATATTAGACCATGTACCATCGCCTCGAAACTATTCAATGACACCAACATGACGGTAAATCGTATTGGCCTTCATAGACCATTATATTCTTGCGCCTTCTGAGTTGAGCTGGGTGAAAGAGAAGGATGGGTGAGGGGAAGGAGGGGATGAGAGAACCAATGCATTGACCATGCATGTGTGAGAGAGGCGTTTCCTGCACCACCCATCTGTGGGGTGTCTTGAAGATGCCAGTGAATTGTCTGTTTCTCAGGAGATCAAAGTTTCTGAGTTTCTTTTATCCTTACAGTCATGAGGGCCAGTAAAAGTCGCAGTTGATCTTCATGAGTCAAGTCAAGTCACAGTTGATCATCATGATCAAGTCAAGTCACAGCTGATCTTCATGAGTCAAGTCACGGTTGATCGTCATGAGTCAAGTCAAGTCACAGCTGATCTTTATGAGTCAAGTCAAGTCATGGTTGATCGTCATGAGTCGTCAAGTCAAGTCATCGCTGGTCATTCTGAGTAAAGTCAAATCATCACTGATCATCATGAGGCAAGTAAAATCACAGTTGAGCTTCATGAGTCAAGTCAAGTCCGGTTGAGGCATCAGTAGTCAATTCAATCACAGCGCCCTCATAAGAATCACCCAGATTCACGTCACATCCCAGCTGGGCATCCAGCACGTCACATCACAGCTGATCATCCTGAGTCACGTCACATCACAGCTGGTCATCCAGAGTCTGGTTACTTCCTGTCTGCTGCACCCAGAAGTCCGAGGTCTTTCGCTATCTCCTCCCGACTGGTACTCATCGTGGGATCCACCGCTGGTGTCAGCAGTCGCAGCTGGTATCCCCAAACCCACTCACTCTAGCCAACCTGTTCCTGAACTAAGGCCCTGTCTGTATCGCTTCCCTTATGGGGATCGATTTATGGTTATTTGGGCTTCATCAACACCATCAAACTCGAACAGCGTCGGCCAACACCATCCTTACATGCGAGACGGGACAGGACACATTCCTCCCAAGTGGCAGCATGAGAACGCTCTCTCCACCTGGGGAATGTCGACGTACTCCCTGGCTGCCCCGCCATCGAGGGTAGTGAGAACGAGATACATGACATTTTCTGGCCGTAAAAGGGGCTGTCCATGACTTTGTCATCTCCTCATGCACCTCCGGGAAGAAAGCTTTGTTGTGAAGAAAGGTTGTGAGCCATGTCCCGCCCCGAGAAACCAATCATCCAGCCGTGAGGGCTCGGGACTGGGCGGTCTATTGACCTCCAGCCCGATGCTCACGATGGCTCCCGTAACAAAAAAAAATGGGCAATCATGGCTGTCAACTCCGGGTCCGATTCAGTGGCGGCCACAACACCCGAGGGGGGCAGCCCCACCGAATCTTCATCCTCAGAGGACGAAAACCCATCCACCGATGCTGTAATCGACATCTGATCCTCTACTCTTTTAGTTGAAGTGCCCAGGGGAATCGCTGCAGACAGGGACACCGCTGTTCGCACCGTCAAGCCAACCAGAACAGCTCCCAGACAGATGATGAATGGCTTTGCAGAGATCAACATGTTCATCCACTCGGCTCCGAAGCAAAAATCTGAAGAGTGGATGCACCTGTTGCCTATTTATACCTGTATGCATGGGGAGTGGCTCAGGTATGCAAAAATTCCTCTAGCCAAATTTCATTGGCGTTTTCCCTTAAAGTCAGAGATGATTGGGGCTTCCAGGTAAAACCCCATATGTCGTCATGACAACTCGTAGTGACCAACAGATAAGGAACTCAGAACGTTCCATCTTGTCAGTAAACCTAGTGTAATTCTCTTCAGTTGCGAATTTTGACATGATATGAGCTATACATATGAAGAGATCCTTTGAAAAAACAGATAACTCCGTTTTTAATACTGTTCAAAAATCATGTTTTTTTATCCTGCATTCCAATTAATTTAAATCAAACTGCAGTTTGATTAAATAATAATAACTAAACAAATACAGCTAATACATTAAATCAATAAAAACATGATGACAATAAAAAACATGATTTATGAAAATGAATAAAAACGGAGTTATCTGTTTTTGCAGATAAACTCTTCATAAATACATATACACAAGAGATAATGAGGGCACTTGTCAGGTACAAAATGTCATTCCTCACGGTGTCCATACAGACAAGGCTCACTACAGAGGAGTGATCATAAAATATGTGCCTAAGAATATTAGGCCCACAAAAAGGCCCCCCTAAAAAGGGCCTAGTAACACGCATGATATAAATCATCATTATGGGATTAAGTGTGTTTGAGTAAAGATTGGATGGATTTTTTTGCACTCTCATTAATATCATTTATTAAAATTGAAACGTCATATGTAGCATTTACATAAATGTATTTATTTGAACAAACTGTTGGACAGGAATATTCTGAATGCCATATGTTCATACAATCATATTATATTCACAGGTTAGAAGCATGAAAAAAACTGTTTTACATACAATAGAAATATTAAAAATAATAAGTATAACAGTTTATTAGAATTTACTTTAAGATGATCAAAAAGGCATTGTATATTGATAACCTAAATGTACCATGACAATCCAGGCACATCATCCAGTGTATACATTTGTTGTTCCAACTACAGTGTTGTTTGTTGTTCAACTATCAACCAACTAATACAGTTCTTGACTGGATATAGACTGAACAAGCGCTTAGAATGCTTTGAGTTTGTTTAATTATTTTGTACTGGTGATTTAATGTGGCTGGTGTGTGTTTGGCAATTTGATGCAATTTGGCAAATTGGCAATGAGAGTGATGCAACTCTCTAGATTCTGGGACATTCACGTTTTATTTTTTATCATATTCTTCAGTATTCTGTTCCTCATGTCACTGTCCACAGTAAAAACCATCTCAGTACTATTCAAATATCCATTCAAATAAAAGTGTGATTTTAAATGTAATATTTCCACATCATGTTTTTGTGTTATTATTGCAGCAAATAGCAAATTAAGTATATATTTTTTAACAATCTTAAACATATATTAGATATTATAATCTGAAATCACTTTGACAATTTTTCTGGAATATAAATAGATAAAAATATACTACATGAAAAAAAAACTATAAAGTAATTAGAAATAATAGCTATGTTGATTTCTTGCACTACTGAAAATACAATGTGTGGGAGAAATATTTTGTGCCATGTTTGGCATGCTTTGTTTTCATCAGAAGTACAAAAAAAAATAACATTGTACTGTATATGCCCAATTAGAATCAATTCAAAAATTATTTTTATTTTTACTTTTTAATTTAATATAACAAAATATTTAGGCCTAAATTTAAGGTGTATGTATTTTATTTTAATTGCATATAAAAAAGTTCCATCCATTTGGATTGCACAGTTTTAATGTAAATAAACTCAAACTTAATTTGATGTATATTTGACAGCCATAAATAAACCAAAAATAAGATTTCTGTAATAGTACTACACTTCATGTGTCTTAAATACACAAAAACCAGGTTATATATTCATTATTATTAAATCTTCAATCTCGTACATTGTAACTAATTTAATCTAGCTTATTCCACAGCTAGCCATATTTGAACCGTGTTCATACTTTTTAATGGAATAAATTGAATGCCTTTTACATTTAACAGATTTCTGCTGATTCTAAGCAACAGAAGGAACTGTTTTACTGTTGATTTTCGAAGCAATAGTGCATCTACAAAATGCTCTCTTCATTGCATCTTGCAGTTCTTTATTCCGCAAGCTGTAAATGATGGGATTCAGCAGAGGTGTCAGCACAGAGTACAGTACAGCAATGACTGTACGAACATCTGGGTCAAATCTAGCTACCCGATATGAGATATACACAAAGGAGGCTGAAATATACGAGCTACACGCCACTATCAGGTGGGACCCACAAGTGGCCGCAACTTTGAGCTGCTGTGCCTTGCTCATTTTTCTCATAGCTTTGCCAATACAGATATATGAAATTAAGATGAGAAGGAACGTACTGAGGATTGCAATGAGGGCAAGCGTTAGGGAAAAAATGCTATTCCTGCTGGTGTCAATACAGGCAAGGGTCAATACAGAGGAGTGATCGCAGAGCATGTGCCTAACAATATTAGGACCGCAAAAAGGCAGCTGAGTAGCCCAAATAGTTATAGGCAGCACTAAAAAGGCCCCAAAACCCCAAGAAGCAAATATCAACAGAATACAGCGTTGTCTGGTCATGATAGTCGTGTACCGCAGGGGATTACAGATTGCAACATACCGGTCAAAAGCCATTACGGTCAACAAAGCACGCCCTGTCGTTCCAGTTGAGAGAAAAAAGTACATCTGTAAAAAGCATCCTGTCTTAGAAATGGTTTTTTCATCAGTCAGGAACACTGACATCATTTTGGGAATTGACACTGAAGTGTACACAATATCAGAAAAGGACAAATTATGAAGGAAAAAATACATAGGACTGTTGAGCTTGGGGTCAGTTCTAACAAGGTATATGATCATGCTGTTTCCACTCAGAACAAAAACATAGGCCATGAAGAAGATGGGAAGCATGTATCTGTCCTTCACTCCGTCGAGGATGAAATATTCCACAGGCCTGCTGGTGTTCATTGTGCTGATATGAAAGCATGCAGATCCTGACCTGGTCAAGAAAATGTATGTGAGATAAGACAGTAAAACAAAAACAAACAAAAAAGCAGTTTATTCCTCAAGATTTATCCCAAAATGTGCAATAATGCTGCACATTGGTGGTGATTTACCATGGTCTGTGTGAGTCTTAGTGTGAAGGTCATTTTAATTTAAAGAACCTTCTTCCATAAAAAAAAAGTAATGTATTTGAAAGATTATTTGGATACAGGTTCTTCATAGAAGTATCAATGCCAATAAAGAGCCTTTATATTGAAGAGTGTACATTCCATATTATTATGTGAATAGCTAGATCTATATAATATATATATATATTATGCTTTAGATCTGGCAGGAAGTTCAGATTCTTCACTGCATTTAAAAAATGGGGTTTAAATATTTAAAATGTCTGGATGTTTCTGGGTATGTAGAGGGAAATTCAACTAACCTTACAATAGCATATGCAGTGAATATGAAGGAGTCAGTAATAACATAATTATCATTCATTAAAACAATTAAATTGCGTTTGGTTCAGTCAGAGCAGCAAGTCAGGTGTTGTCACTTATGGTGTCTTCCTATGTGGCAAACATTAAACACAGAAGGGGCTTGAAATGCCCCCCCAGTAACTTTCAAGAAGAAAAAACGAAATGTGTTTTTTGTACATTTGAGTAGCCCACTTTCAATGTGATGTGGTGCATTCTATATCTATTGCAAACATCTCTCATGTGGCTCATAAGAGTAGCAAAACTCACAGGTATAGAAACTAGCAAATATTAATATAGCGAATTAATAGATCTATACAACATATAACAATAGTATAGTACTACATAAACAATATATATTATTAATGAATATAGATATATATACGGGTGGGGGGAAAAAAGTATTAAGTTCAGCAACCAATTTTGCAAGTTCTCCCACTTAAAAAGATGAGAGAGGCCTGTAATTTCATCATAGGTATACCTCAACTATGAGAGACAAAATGAGAAAAAAAAATCAGAAAATCACATTGTAGGATTTTTAATGAATTTATTTGCAAATTATGGTGGAAAATAAGTATTTGGTCGATAACAAAATTTCATCTCAATACTTTATATACCCTTTGTTGGCAATGACAGAGGTCAAACGTTTTATGTAAGTCTTCACAAGGTTTTCACACTGTTGCTGGTATTTTGGCCCAGTCCTCCATGCAGATCTCCTCTAGAGCAGTATGTTTTGGGGCTGTCGCTGGGCAACACGGATTTTCAACTCCCTCCAAAGATTTCTATGGGGTTGAGATCTGGAGACATGCTAGGCCACTCCAGGACCTTGAAATACTTCTTAAGAAGCCACTCCTTCGTTGACCGGGCGGTGTGTTTGGGATCATTGTCATGCTGAAAGGACCCAGCCACGTTTCATCTTCAATGACCTTGCTGATGGAAGGAGGTTTTCACACAAAATCTCACGATACATGGCCCCATTCATTCTTTCGTTTACACAGATCAGTCGTCCTGGCCCTTTGCAGAAAAACAGCCCCAAAGCATGATACTTCCACCCCCATGCTTCACAGTAGGTATGGTGTTCTTGGGATGCAACTCAGCATTCTTTCTCCTCCAAACACGACAAGTTGAGTTTTTACCAAAAGTTCTATTTTGGTTTAATCTGACCATATAACATTCTCCCAATACTCTTCTGGATCATCCAAATGCTCTCAAGCAAACTTCAGACGGGCCTGGACATGTAATGGCTTAAGCAGGGGGACACGTCTGGCACTGCAGGATTTGAGTCCCTGGCGGAGCAGTGTGTTACTGATGGTAGCCTTTGTTACTGTGGTCCCAGCTCTCTGCAGGTCATTCAACTAGGTCCCCCCTTGTGGTTCTGGGATTTTTTGCTCACAGTTCTTGTGATCATTTGGACCCACGGGTGAGATCTTGCGTGGAGCCCCAGATCGAGGGAGATTTTCAGTGGTCTTGTATGTCTTCCATTTTTCTAATAATTGCTCCCACAGTTGATTTTTCACACCAAGCTGCTTACCTATTGCAGATTCAGTCATCCCAGCCTGGTGCAGGTCTACAATTTTGTTTCTGGTGTCCTTTGACAGCTCTTTGTTCTTGGCCATGTGGAGTTTGGAGTGTGACTGTTTGAGGTTGACAGGTGTCTTTTATACTGATAACGAGTTCAAACAGATGCCATTAATACAGGTAACGAGTGGAGGACAAGGGGCCTCTTAAAGAAGAAGTTACAGGTCTGTGAGAGCCAGAAATCTTGCTTGTTTGTAGGTGACCAATACTTATTTTACCGAGGAATTTACAAATAAATTCTTTAAAAATCATACAATGTGAATTTCTGGATTTTTTTCCCTCATTTTGTCACTCATAGTTGAGGTATACCTATGATGAAAATTACAGGCCTCTCTCATCTTTTTAAGTGGGAGAGGAACTGCACAATTGGTGGTGACAAATACTTTTTTCCCCCACGTATGTATGTATGTATATATTATATATATATAATATATACACACATACATAATACATACATACACATCTGTTAAACAAACACACACACACACACATACATACGTGTATCTGTAATATACAAATATATTACAGACTGTAATATACAAAAAATATAATTGCATAAAATATATTACAGTCTGTAATATAAAATATACAAAATGCACTTGCAGTTCATAGTTGCAATAGCACATTGTGGACTTCAGCAAAGAACACAAAGGTTTTCAAAATATGGGTTTCCCACCATATATTTCATATATACAAATATATGGTGGAAACCCATGTTTTGAAAACCTTTTGTAAATCTTTCCATTTTTGCTTTTACATGCTTTAATATTATTTATTGTTGTGTATTAAGGTTACATGTAAACCCTGAAAAATAAAATAAAATAATAATCAAATAAATTAAATAGCATTTTTAAAAGCTAAGCAATCTTTTCATATTTTTAAATTAATTTATTTATTTATTAAGTTATAAACATATTTTTTCCCAGTACATTTACATATAAATGCAGATTAGCCTACATGTAAGCAAAGAATATTTTGCATAAGATATTGAATTAGGATTTTCAATTTCAGGCCCAAATTACATCTTGATCTAGTCCTTTTATTTCTAGTGTGACAGATGTAAATGATAATGACAAGTAGGATATTTACTATGACTCTAGCGCCATCTAGTGTTGAAGGAAAGTAACTTAACTGGAAACACTACATTAACAAGATGGAAACATTCAATATATTCAATACACTAAATGAATGTATGCAGGCTTTGGAAAAATCTGAGGCACAAATAGGTTGTTATAAAGTACTTCACACATGATTTCAAACTTAGGATCATTCTGATTAAAAGCCATTTTAATTAGCATGATTAAACATCATGAGATAATTAGTTGTAATTAATTTCTTGCAGTTAATACAATTTAAATTTATCCACTGCAATTTAAAGTTAATTTGATGGCACTGCTACCACAGCATTTGGAGAATGGCATACTGGTGAACCTGAAAAAAAGCTTTTGAACAATAGATGTGAGCAGTGATTTATACTTCACCCCAGATTTGGCCTTTTGAGCGGATTATTGTAAATACGCCTGTCAGTTTGACTGCCTGTTTGAGAAGGATCCTCTATCTGACCTTGCTCCAAACTGTCCTGCCATGACACGCATGAGCACTCTTGATTACTGGAAACAAAGCTTCTCCTGCATCAGCAAGAAATGTGGCACTGCAATCAAGTCAAAACTGCAAGGCCAGAAACATCTCTAGGTTACGTATGTAACCATGGTTCCCCGAGGGAACGAGACGCTGCGTCGAGATTCGCTTTGGGAATGCCCCTGCGTGACCGCGTTCTGAAGCACGTGTAAAATCAGTCCAATGGAGCAGCGAGACGTCACGAGCAGGGTGACGTGAGCGCCAGGAAGTATAAAAGCGCATCCAGCAGATCGCAAACCAGCTTCGATGAAGTAGCGCCTGGAGGGATGCAGGGAGTATGGCAAAGAGACGCAGCATCTCGTTCCCTCGGGGAACCATGGTTACATACATAACCTAGAGACGTTCCCCTTCAGGAACTCGAGCTGCATCGAGATTCGCTTTGGGAACGAGAATACCCACTGCGCCATACTACCAAGTCCCTGCCTGTGTGTGTATCAGATGAGCACATCACGAAGAGAGAACTTGGGAACCTGGGGTAGATGCCAGGTCTAGGTTATAGAAGCGGACAAAAGTTTGCGGAGAGGACCAGCTCGCCACAGCACAAATGTCCTCCTACTCATAGTCTGCTTGGCCGCTGGAGATCCTTTCCTTGGCGGACCAAAGCAAACAAACAGCTGATCTGCCTTACGCCACGGGGCAGCTCTGTGTGCGTAAGCGTCCAGTGCTCTAACTGGACAGAGCAGATTAAGCCTTTCTTGGCCTACTTCCTGGAACAGAGGAGGACAGAATGGGCCCTGGCGAAGAAGTGGGCACCTTAGGGACATACCCGACCCTCGGGTAAAGGAATGCCCTAACCATGCCTGGATCAAATTCCAGGCACGAAACAGAAAGTGCCTGCAGATCCCCGATCCTTTTAAGTGAGGAAATAGCGAGGAGAAAGATAGTCTTGAGCGTGAGTGAAACTTCTTCTATGGGTTCAAAGGGTGCATTGAATAAGCCCTCCAGAACCACAGCCAGGTCCCATGAGGGCACCTCAGTGTGTTGTACCGGCCTCAGCCTCAGGGTGCCAAAGGAGGAAACGAGTGACAAGTGGGTGTCCACCCAATGATTGACCACCCAGAAGGGCGTGGTAAGCAGCTAAGGCCGCCACGTATACCTTCAGAGTGGAGGGAGATAACCCTGCGGAGAATCGCTCCTGCAGAAACTCCAGAACTGTACCAATTGGGCAGTTGACTGGGTCTTGCAGTCGCTGTCCACACCATGAAGTGAAAAGCTTCCACTTTAAGGCGTACTGTTTCCTAGTGGCGGGAGCTCTGGACTGGAGTATAGTCTCAACAACCTCAGTTGAGAGACCAGATGCTAGGAGCTGTGCCCCCTCAGGGGCCATGTCCACAACTTCCATAACTCTGGGCGGGGGTGAAGAAAGGTGCCCCCCCTGCCTGAGAGGGGAGGTCCCTCCTGATCGGAATCTCCAGCGGAGAGCCGTCGAGGAGGGACACCAAGTCCGAGAACCATACTCGGGCCGGCCAAAACGGGGCTACTAGCAACAGACCGCCTCGGGGTGGAGCCTCCATCCCCCGGGCCTCAGCCCCTGTCTCGACAGGATATCTGCCCCCTGATTTTAGATACCCAGGGATGTAAACTGCTCTTAGCGAGAGAAGCTTCCCCTGAGCCCACAGAAGGATATGGCGTGCCAGCTTGTACAAGGGGTGCGAACGCAGACCCCCCTGCCGATTGATGTAGGAGACCACCGATGTGTTGTCTGTGTGGACAAGCACGTGATGTCCCCTTAGGTCTGGAAGGAAGTGTGTCAGAGCTTGAAACACGGCCAGCATCTCCAGGCAGTTGATGTGCCAAAAGAGATGATGGCCTTTCCCCAGACCCTGGGCAGAGCGGCCACTCAGGACCGCTCCCCAGCCCATGAGAGAGGCATCCGTCGTTAGCGTTACACGACGACAAGGAGCCCTAACATTGGGCCTTAGAACTAGGAACCAATGTTTCTTCCACATGTCCAAGGCACGTAAGCATCGCTGCGTGACCTTGATCATGCGAAGAGGGGGAAAATCCCTTGGTCCTGAGCCACCACTGCAAGGGTCTCATGTACAGCAGGCCAAAAGTTATCACGTTGGACGCCGCTGCCATCAAACCCAACTGCCTTTGAAATTGTTTGACAGTGAGTGACTGGCCTTCTTTTACTCTCGTGACTGTCGTGAGGATTTACTCGATTCGAGCAGGAGACAGACGTCCCTGCATCAAGGTTGTGTCCCACACCACGCCTAAATAAGTGGTACTCTGTAGTGGAGAAAGTACACTCTTCTTGGCGTTTAGTCTTAACCCCAGCTCTCTCATATGGGTGAGAACGACATCTCGATGTCGAGCCGCCAACTTCTCCGATCAAGCTAGTATCAACCAATCGTCGATGTAATTGACTATGCGGATGCCCTGGAGTCGCAAAGCAGCCAGAGCTGCATTCACACACTTCGTGAAAGTGCGGGGTGAGAGTGCAAACCGAAAGGAAGAACACGATATTGGTAAACTTTGCCCCCGAAAGCAAACCTCAGGAACTTCCAGCGTTGAGGAAGGATGGAAACATGGAAATAAGCGTCTTTGAGATCTATCGTAACAAGCCAGTCCTCGGACTGGATTTGAAATACTATCTGCTTGATAGTGAGCATCTTGAACCCGAAGCCGTTTGATAGCGCGGTTCAGAAGACGGAGATCTAAAATCGGACGCAACCCCCCCATCCTTCTTCGGAACAATGAAGTAACGACTGTAAAACCCGGACGCTCTATGCACGTTCTATGGCCCCCTTCCTCAAGGGAGTATCTACTTCTTGTTCCATTACCAGAGCCTGCTCGGGGCCCACTAGTGTGGGAATAACCCAGTTGAAACGAGGAGGACGAGAACCGAACTGGATTCTGTAGCCTTTCTCTACAACAGGGGTGCCCAACCCTGCTCCTGGCGATCGACTGTCCTGCAAAGTTTAGCTCCAACTCTAATCAAAGACACCTGACTCTGGGGTCGAGGGTGTTTTGGGGCCTGGAAAAGTTTTGACATGCCCTGACATTTGTGCTTTTTTCAGTTGCTTACAAACATTTGAATGTCTAAAGTTTAATAACACTGTAATCAGCACAAACCGGGCTACAATAATATATGAGCAGCATGCATGTATGTGATTGTGTTTTTGAGAAAACAACATTTATGCGTGTTTAGTGAAAAACTACAATTTTAAAGTCACTGAAATAAGGCCATAAAACACATACAGAACATTTGATCACAAGACTTTTGAGAACTGGATCTTGAAGTCTAGAGTTTTTGCTTCAAAATTATGTGAAAATCATCTTACTCACTCATTCACAGAAAACAATATATTCATTAAAATTTTCTAAGTCACTTTTTGTATAGAAAGCCTGTATGCGAGGAGGCATGAATGATCATGAATAATAGTGTGATTCACACCTGAGAAGACAAAGACCTGCATAATGAGCCTTTCAGTAAGGTGTGTGACTGAGAGGGAATTGCTACAAGAAAGAATGTGAGGAAAAAATTAATTTATATATTTTTTGTTTGTAGTTTATTTAGAATACATATAACCATCACATAAAATAACTCATGGTAGTGTGTGCATCACATGGTCTTAGCTGTGGTCCAGGTTCTTGTGCAGGCAGGAATCCCCATTTCTATGACCAAGTGGGCTGCTTTGCTTTGGCTCTCTTTGCAACAGGTTCTTTTACACTGTTATTCTCACATCTGAAATAAAAAAGCAAGCATGCTGTTTACACAAACTACATAATTAACAGTGAATTAGCGCTCATTGAGAACTGAACGAGCGTCCCCTTACTGTGAGAGATGCAAGTGAAGGCAAGAGTGGTGTATTCGGTCCTAAAAGAATTTTATAAACAATTGTAAGATTTGTTCCACAGTACCTTGGTATAGTAGCACCACTTCAGGAGAAAACAATGGTAAAATGTAGTTTCTTGTTATCGGCTTATATCAACTACAAATAATATTACCATATAGTCTAGGAATAATAAAAGTACAATTACTATACAGTGCACTTACTCAGTATGATTTTCCAGCGAACTCAAAACTGAACGACACGTGTGCCTTTCTTGTGCAATTATGCCAGTGATGCAGCCACAGTCCTAAACGAAAATTTAAATAGTTGTTAGCAATTACCAGAAGATGCATAGCTGATAAGTAAATTGCATCACTGATAAGAAAGGACGCGCATATATGTCTGTCGATGCATCACTTATTTACAGCTTACTTGATACGTTTACACATCAGACGATCGCGAACGCCAATGACTGAGTATAAAACATTCAACATATTAACATAAGTCACATTACTTTTATATTGTTGCTGTCTATTTTATAGAACATAAAAAAAAATCCTGGCATCGTGAGACATATATGCAGTGAATGAATCTTCATAATGTTTCACTTGATTGTACATTTAGTCAGGAATCATGGTTTGGAAAAAGTAACTAGTAAAATATGTACAAGTTATGTCACAGTAACACAATAGCAACTAATGCAAGTAGGCAAATAAAAAAAGACTTACTATATCCTCCACTGAATATCACGCCGGGCGTTCTTCTGAGGAAAATCCAAAGCTTATTCCTCTCAGCGCGTCTTCTGAAGTAGCGAGATGACCTTGAGGGAAAGTCTGCTGCTTTGTTTGCTGTGATGTGGGCATTTACATGCACGCGTCTCACGTGGATGTTTGTAATATCAAAAGCGCGATCGGCGCGTGGGCGTGGTCACATTAGCGATAATGAGGGCGACGGCCAAGATTTGACATCGCGTTGGTTTCATACTGATTACTTTGTCACATAATATTTGTTTTCGTCATGACTTACTTCGTTTAAAAGTAGACATGTTAAGCTTTCTATAGATATGTCTCTCATGTGTGGTGTGTAAAGTATTCGCTGAGTTTCAGTCATTTTAGTGACGCATTTCTAAGAGTATGCGGCGGAGAATGAGACGGCTAAGCACCTGTCTTTTATTTGCAAAAAGCACAAGTTTTGTTGAATTGTGAGTGTACAAAATAAAAATCGGACCTTTACAGATTCGAATGGGTATTACTCTTATGGTAAAAACAAAAGAAATGACGCGAGCATTGAAATTCTTTTGCTCTTTCAGAAAACATGCATGGTGGCCGGACGCCACGTCGACCCAGGAGGTTAAAGTAAGGTGTCTTGATTAGAGTGTATAAGTGAGCCTGAAGACTAATAGTGTTCAGGTGTTTTTGATTAGGGTTGGAGCTGAACTTTGCAGGACAGTCGCTCGCAGGAGCAGGGTGGGCACCCTGCTCTAAAACTGCAGGCCCCATTTGATATATTGGCAGAAGTTCACACGCTTTCCCGAAAATCTATTAAGGAACCAGCATCTCGAGGTGGCATATGGTTTTTTAGAGGAAGCAGTTCGGTGCCCTGAAGCAGGACCGGCAGGGAACAATCCCGACTGACGCTGTAGCCTCTCACTGAGGGGGCGACTCTCACTGGCCGGGCGGGCGCTGCACTGGGGCTTGCTCGTTCGGAGCTCACTGAGCCCTGAAGCACGTAGGGTGGCAGGTGTATCAATGAACCTCCGTGAGGGCACCGAGGAGGATTGGGCACCGTATACTGAGGTGTTATCCTTTCCTCCCCAGGTGGGGCTGTCCTCAGGGACCTGACAATGGTAGAACCGTTTAGCCGAGATCCTCCTAGACAAAATAACGGTCCGCAGATCCGTTTTCGGTCTAGAAGACCCCGACTGAGAGCGTCGCCCCGACCCCCGATCTTTCTGTGGAGGGGTGCGGGTTGCAATGCTCTGTTTTTTAGACTGGCGATATGAGGAGCTTGACTTGGGCTGCCCCCGCTCAGCAGCCCCACCCCTGAGCAAGTCAGCCTGGTAAGCTTGTAACACCACCATGGTGTGCAAACATGCGCCAGCCTGACCTGCCTAACGGGCCTGGTGGGAAGCTTCGGGGCTTTCAGGGACGATGCTGAGGATGGGGAAAGATAGCTCCCGAGCGTCTGGTCCACCATTGGCATCGCCCCATATCCCTTATCATTCAGCCCAACGATGTTCTTTTGAATAATTCGAGACTGTGGGGCTGAAATACGGGATGAGTACGGTTTCTCCCACGATCTTGACACCTCAGCATGGAGATCGGGGAAAAACGGAAGGGCCCCGTCGTGAAGGCTGTGATCTGGGGGGGGGGAAAAATTTTCCCCAGAAACGCTCGTTCTAATTACTTTTAGCGAGCGTCCGTTTCTGGTGGCAAAAAGACAGCTTTCTGGACCTGTGAACATTACAGTTGCGTTGCTGTCTAAGCAGGGTCAGAA
The DNA here is from genome assembly GCA_018155175.1 of Sinocyclocheilus anophthalmus. Classification (NCBI taxonomy): domain Eukaryota; kingdom Metazoa; phylum Chordata; class Actinopteri; order Cypriniformes; family Cyprinidae; genus Sinocyclocheilus; species Sinocyclocheilus anophthalmus. The sequence goes on along the minus strand of JADLZN010002441.1, from coordinate 246,775 downwards.
AGCTCTCAGATTTAAAAAATATTTTAATTTGTGTTCCAAAAATAAATGAAGGTCTTACAGGTTTGAAACGACATGAGGATGAGTAATTAATGACAATTTTCATTTTGGGGTGAACTAACCTTTTAAACTTCAAAGCCAGCAAAACAAAAACCCCTAGGATCCCTGCATAACTATTAGATTAATATTCTTTATGGGACATCTTTAAGTTCCATGAATGACATTATACACATTACCTTTCAAAAGGTTTGGGTCAGTAGAATTTTGTATTTGTTTGTGTTTTTTTATATTAAAAGTCTCTTTTGCTCACCAATGCTGCATTTATTTACTTAAAAATACAGCAAAATATGTTACAATTTAACGCAAGGGCCACGGAACACTGTTGATTACCAGCATCTGCAAAATATCGTCTTGTGTTCCAACAAATAATAACAAAAAAAAATTTAATTTTCACATTGGCTGAAACTATACCATATTATATTTTAAGGGGGTGGTTCACTGTTTTTTTTCTAGGCTTGATTGTGTTTCTGTCAGGACCACTATCGTCAAAATGATAGATACTTAGCATAAAGTTTGGTTTGGCGGTATGGTTCTGTTCTGGGCAAAAACCTCCCTGCCCATCCATGCAGCCTGTCATGAATGAACAGGGAGAGCAGCAATAATAACCCCCCCAGGGTTAACAGAACAGAACAAGGCAGATATCATTAATGTACTCAATGATATTTAAGTGTAACACTTTATTCAAGATAAAGGAGTCTGATTAGCAAGGAATATAAGAAAGCCAAGTCCTGACTGTGGCGAAAAGAGGAGCTGGGGATGGAGGAGGGTAAATTGCTCCGGAGCAAGCTGAAAAGCTGCTGACTAATACTGAATAGAGCTTAATAGGAGAGGATAGGTGTCGATTCTCTAGGTAGAGGTGTGCTCAGCGATGCAAGCGGGCCTCACGTGACCTGCCAGAAACTAACGCAAAGCTTAATTTGGCAGGACCACTATCGTCAAAATGATAGATACTTAGCATAAAGTTTGCTTTGGCGGTATGGTTCTGTTCTGGGCAAAAACCTCCCTGCCCATCCATGCAGCCTGTCATGAATGAGCAGGGAGAGCAGCAATAATAACCCCCAACACAAACGATAGGCCAGAACCGCCCAAACCACAACCAATGGCATTCTGAAAGAAGCATATCCTTCTGGAATAACAGAGACTTGGGCAGCAGCAACTTACAGGAGAAGGCAGCGAAGGGGTGCTCTTCTTTATAAGCAGCTGAGCAGCAAGCCCCTTACCGGAGGAGAGTAGCAGCGAAGGGGTGCTCTTTATAAGCAGCTAAAAAGAGCAGCAAGCTCCTTTAATGCAATACCTGAAAAAGATGCAGAAAACCCACTAGAATTGGCAGCCTAGTTTGCAGCAAACATAGCGTACTGCAGCCATAGAAGCGAGCAATGAACGGATCAGAGATCACATATTCTACCTGGCCTAAAAGCTTCAGCATCCATTTAAAAGTCTGTACTTAAACATTAGCTTCTTGCTGTTGCAAGTTTAACTAAGTACCAGCACTTGCAGTAACAACCAATAGCTTAAAGCAAGAAGCAAGTCTAGCGACAAACATGATACTGAACACTAGATAAGCCCTAACAAGCAAGCAAAATCCCAATACCCTAATAGCTTTAAAGCAAAGACCTTCTGAAATAGCATAGACTGGGGCAGCATGCCCTTTAAGAAGAGAAGCAATGAAGGGGTGCTCTTCTTTAATATGCAGCCGAGAAGAGCAGCATGCCCCTTTAATGCAGAACAGCATATGGTCAATACCCGAAGTTTAGGCAACAGCACGTTACCCTATCCAGATAATCGTTAGCATTTAATAACACCTTTAGTAGCAAAATCTACATACTACAAGTTAAGTATCAAGCACATTACTGATACACTGTATAGCTTTAAGCAACAGCATATCACAGACTTTACACAGCTTGATGGAAATAATCATACATATATGATGTGTTTAATGAAACAGCATCCTCAAGACTAGACGAGCCTTTTAAGCAGCAAGCCTGTTTCATATCAGACGGTCTTAAACAGATTTAAAAATAAGCCTCAGCTGTGGTAAGTTTAACTTGGTAACGTTAATGTTACCAGTGTGTCAAAAGTACAACCAATAAGCCTAAAGCTACGGCGTGCCTAGCAAACCAACATGTTACTAAACAACGAGCAATATTTGACAATAACATTTGCCAACATAGCGTTAAGCAATGATAATGAAATAAGAAACTTAGCAGGAAATGTTGCTTAATAATATATTTATGGGGAAAGCATCACCCCCAAGCTCAGCAAGTGAGGAACCAGAGGAACGACTGTAGTTACTTGTATTTTTTATTATTATTTTAAACGCGCTGTTGTGCTTGCTTAGCCATCATTGGACTATTTTAATCCCTTGTGTCATTGAGCGCTCAGCGTAAACCTTCATCACCACGAGTTTTTTATATTTTTTTTATTTTTTATAAATGAACATAGCTTGATCTCAGCCAGTTCATTTCATCCTAATTTCTCATGCTCATATGCTCACATTACTCATATTCAAGCTGATCAGAAATTATGAATCTCTAATAAGTGGCAGTCCAGCAGGGGAAGCACACACTGCGGAAATACTTCGAATGACTGTCATTGATATTACATTCTTATATGTATAGAAGCCATTAGGAACGATAAACGCATGCATCTGATGCATCTGAAATCAACCGCACACTCACACAGCTAATGAAAACATCAACCCTAGAAATAAACAACCGTAACACTGAGATTATGCCGCTGAATACAGCGAAACCCAGTTGAAACGCATACACGAGAATCCGTGTTTCATTTAAACTTGTTCTCATGGCCTTAACTATCGGCGTGTCCTCAGAGCGACCACATGCTCTAGACTACGTGTTGCTCCAGCTGTATGAAAACAGACGCGTAAATGCTGCTGCAAATATGCTTTTTTCAATTAGCAGACCAGGTAATATACACAGCGATATGGATTAAAACAGCATTCACTTATCTTAGACTTGGATTTCAGATGTTCTGAAACACGCCGCAACAGTTTGATTTGCAAGCAGCGATGCTTAATTTGCTCCAAAGCAAGCTGAAAAGCTGCTGAATAACACTGAATACAGCTTATATAGAAATGCCACGATAGGTGTCGTATTCCTATAGATAGATGTGATCAGCTGAGAATCAGCAAGCTTGACTCACGTGGCCTGCCAGAACTAACGCTAAAGCTTAATTTAGGGGTGCAGTTTAACATGTGTTAATGCTTAGTTTTTAAAAAAAAAAAAACATTATTTTTTACATAATTTACCTTTATTCCACACAGCTCTGTCCCTTCTCTGAGAAACGGGCTGCTCTTTTCCTGTTTATATGAAGCCCAGCCCTCAGAAATAGGCGATGGGCTCTAACTGATTAGCTGGCCCAGTGTGTTGTGATTCGCTAAACCGCCATTGCGCGTCTAAACGTCCCGCCCCTCACCTCAGCGGCATGTGCTTGGGTTGTATTGTAAAAAACAATGTTCTCGCTTAATATCACTTATCCAGTTTGTGCTTATCAGTTTGAGCTCGATTGAGAAGCAGAGGATTTTATTGAAGAGGATCGTGCAGAACCTTTGCAAGCATGGCTTTTAATGGTAGGCCAAAGATTTTTGTTTGTTGTCGTCTCATACTTTTAGATAAGCTGTTATTTGTAAATGCTACTGCTTCTGTTAGCTTTAAATATATGGTTTTATCCTGATTAAAGCTTTAATACAGTACGGCAACTGTACGCGAATACATGTATAACGCTTCTCATAACTGTGAAAATAAGTGTATAATTGTAACAGTTCATTGCTGGAGCTGAGCAGAATGAGAGAGAGAGAGAGAGATGCAGAGCGTGTGCAGAGCAGGGGGACGCGAGGAACAGTATTAAGAACCGCTGCTTTAGAACATTGATTTTGAAACTTGTGAATCCATTAGAATCGTTAAAAGACAGAATTGCGATTCATATATGAATAGATTGTTACTTGCACCCCTAGTTTTCTCTTCCTCTTCTCTAAAGCAGCGCAGCATGGCCTCACCCCCTGTTGCTGCCTTTTCCCGAGGGCGGGGTTTATCTGGGATTGTGATGTCACGAACCCGGGAAGTAACTCGTTGTAGTCCCTACCAGCCGTTTTTGTAGGCATTAAACTGCCAGAATTTTAAAAGACGATATCTCCGTTTGCATTGAACTTTCAGCTTCATAACTTTGCAGATATTGTTTATGCTCAAACAGCAACATTACACACTAACTAACGTTAAAAAAGTGAAATCGCAATCAACCACCCCTTTAAGGCATATTTAGAAAGCTCCAGGAAGGCTCTGTAATCTGAAAAGTTGTTTAATAAGCCTCAATTTGTGTGATGAATGTAGTTTTTATAGCTACCATTCCCCCTGAGGGGTCTATTGAAGCCAAGAGCTAATTAACCTTTATGGTAGACTTGGCCCCTGTATCAAATTCTTCCCTTCTGACTGCAGAGTTATTCATATTCATTAACTAAATCAATCGCATCCCATCATTAAAAGGGATTTTTAAAAGGGATGAAAGGGTTAATTGCATAAATCTCACTATTAACACATTATTGAGGGTCAACATTCAGTTCAGTTCTTTTTGTGCAAGTATGAGATTTCCATGGATCACAGGCATTGTCTTCTGTTGTCACTTTAATGAAAATTTTGATGGATTTACATTCTATAAAGGTTCTATTTTGCAGATTCATTACAGATTCATAAAAAAACAACATTTGATTCATTTCAGATATCTCAGTTATCATCCTCTGCCTGGCACAAAAACAGTGGCTAAGCATAACTAAACAATTAAATACTGTAAGCATTTAATAATTTTGTACATAAAGTAGCCTAGTGCATACACTATAATGTTTAAATATTATTCATATATAATATTGTACTATATAGTGTATATTAATTAAATTTAGGTATTATATAATTTTATATAAATTATATTTATATATTTACACAAATCAGGTAGTAGTATATGATTCACATGCACTAACAGACAAAACCATATAGGATAGGCCAATATCTGAAACAGTCAGTGTTGTTGTGTATTTGGCTCCATTTGTCATACTGATCTGAATTCAACAGCTTTCCATTCATCTTTTTCCCATATACTGCAGGTATCTTCTCTCTACTGTCTTTTTTGTTTACATTGCAAACATTATGTTTAATACTGTAATATACCTGCTGTAATTTATTGAGAGCAGTAAACATTGGAAAGGAATTTCAACAAAATCTGAGTGCATCCATATTCATAAAAATCCTGGTTGGGCTGTTTGCTTGCTTCGTCGCTGCTATTGATACTTTGAAAAATCATTTATCTAACATTAATGTAAATACATACATACATACATACAACACATGACTGTAAGGAACGTGTATTTTTGGGACCTTGTGACCTGACGGATCAACCCAGGGGCCTTACTAATAAATGTCTTCACAAAAAAAACAAAAAAAAAAACAGGCCTTAACGAGACTTCAAATACAAATAAGTAAATCCTGTAGAGAGCTAGACTGTGAAGAAAATATTGTTTGACCTTTTAAAAAATATATATATATAACTTTAAACTTCTACCATTATGCTTTAGATTTTTTTTCCCAGTTTGGCATACAATGGCTCTGATGCCATAAACTTTGATTTATTCTAGATTTAGGATAAAATAACAAAACTATTCCTGGTGGCCTTATTAGGCTATAATAAGATAGTATATTAAGCTAAAATGTTTATTTACAGTATACACATTAATTATTAGTAATACTTGGATTGACCTTACAATACATCTCACTTATATCAAAATAACAAAAATGATTAAGTGTATTATAAATTCTGCATTAATACACAGCCGATCGTGTCTAGTCTAGGCCTATATTAACGCTGTTTATTGCATTCAGCTGGGATTCAGAATAGCAAAGATGTATTACGTTAATTACTGTCTCATTACTTATTCCTCATTTAGAATGAACCTGGATTCATGAACAATACAACAATAAAAGAGCAAATGAGACACTGTATGTCTGACCTGTGTCATCAACATCAGTGTCAATGCCTTTTTAAAGAACTGCACAGACGTTTATGCACGAGGCCTCTGGTGTCTTTCATATCATACCTTCAGACAGCTTTCCCTATAATAAGCAAACTCATAAAGAAGACCATGATAAAGAATATCCACATAAAAAAGTGATCCATGACTTTGGCAACTTTCCGCCACTCCCCATTTCGTCTCTGTGTGGCCTTCTGTTCATGATAAAAGTTAGCGATGTACTCGATATTCCTCAGGATGTTTTGCTGATGGAATAAACATTGACTTTCAACATGTATTTCCCTCATCTTGACTGATTCTTTCCCAGTTGCTCTGCTCTCACTCCCTCGCTCTACTGTAGCTCCTGCAACCTCTCCATAGTCAATGCCCACACAGGTACCATCTATCCAGCCAGTATGGCACTCTTTACCTTGCCGGGGAGATAAGGTCGGACTGATATCTTCATTTAATGGATCTTTTATCTTCTGTTAACACCCTTCACCAGCTGAAACACCTCATACCCTCAGAGCGAAGTCCTCACCCACAGCCTGTCCATTTAAAGTGCAGTTGCTTCCCTTCTGTGCAGGTTTGTCTGTGTACACAGACAGGCAGCTTTCTCCCATGTCATAGACAAAGCAAATTAGAGCCAAGTAGTGCAGGATAAAGCGACGTGCCCATGCAGGAACAGGCCGAGCCTCTGGTCCACAATGGTGGATGTTCATAATGAAGATGGTCAGGGCTGTAGAAGCTGTAATCATGGTCATTGTGGCAATGTAATATTTCCCTGTGGAAACATTGGGACTGATGAACATAGACAGGATAATTAATTCCAAAGCTATCAGCAATTAATAGATATTTAAAACTGCATGTAACTTGAGAATCATTAATTATTTGACCTCAAGAGCAAAGCTTCTTTTAGTATTCCAATGTTAAACACTGACTGGGCTACAAATCCAATAGTGAGTTTGCTTAATAAACCGCACAGTTACAGGCAGTCCCAGTTTCATTAGGAAGTTTCATTTAAATTATTGACCTACTGCAGGCGCACTGTTTATTGCTTTCCTTCTAAAGCCCCAGCTGCTTATTTGTATCTCATACAATCTGATAATTATTTATTTCAGGCCTTGTGGGTGGGGCCTTCAGTTTTTTCTTTGGTGAACCACTTAATTTCACACCAAAGGAATCAAAGGGGATGTTGTGCTGAATAAAGATTAAACATTTACACAGCATGTGCCCACTTTTATGGGTAGGAAATGAAAGCCAGAACTGATTTAGCCAGTCAAAGACACTCTGGCTCTGGCACAAGATGTGATAGAAAATGTGATGTTGCTGCCAGATCTCGATGACCAAAAATCACATTGTATATGATGCAAAACTAACTAAACTGAATATTTAATTTTGTATGTGTGTGTAAGCATGTGGGAAGACACTGCCACCGTATGGCTATTCCTGACAACAGCCCTACTTTTAAATTGACACCACTGTGTTTCTTATTTGTCATCTCTGATAAATGAATAAACTAGATAGCATAGTCATCCAAAGTTGTAAGGACAAAAAAAAAACACTAAGCAAAATGGAAATGATTTTATTTTTTTTAACTATGAACTATACCCTAAAGTTTTTTATTATTATTATTATTATTCAATGCGCAAACTGTTTTGAGGCCATTTTCACTTGCTTTTACTTTTTTCAATCAATCAATCACGGTGAAAACCATGGTCATGTTGTACTAATTTGTTCCTTCATTTTAGTAATAAACTTGTTGCGAAATTAATGGAAAAGGGTCAACAAAATTCTTAATCATGGCCAAAATCATAACTTATTAAATTTTGTTGATATGGCTTAATCAACTGATTCAAGAAATATTCTTTAAAAGCATGTCTTAAATGCATGCTTATGGCTCATTATTATTAATCGGAAAAAAACAACAACAACAAAAAAACATTAAACTTTGCACTTTTATTAACAAAATAAATAAGGAATGTTTTACTGGGTTAACACAATAATAGCCTATGGATTTCCCCTCAGGCTACCTTAAAACGGTCGTAGTTTGTGGTTTATCTTATTAATTAAAACACATCAGCCATAATATAGTACAATGGCAAATTCGCATATATTAAACATCTACTTTGCATTGACAAAAGAATAGATGATGATAGACGTTGTAACACCAATAAATATAAATATGTTTTATCTCTCAATGCTTAGTTTGTGGTTCATTGTTATTTTTTTAATGAAAACCCAGCAACAAAGACACTCACTTATAGGCTATTAAAGGAATCAATGAAAGTTTTATTAACAAATGTTGCGCTTTGGACCGCCATATATAGTGTCAGTCTTCCCGCAGTCACTTGGTCAGTGACAATATGTCAGGAAATAAGACAAAAAAAAGTTTAACTTATTGAGGGGGCACCCGGATTTGAACCGGGGACCTCTTGATCTGCAGTCAAATGCTCTACCACTGAGCTATACCCCCTTCCACAGCTCAGTTCTGTTCAGATACCTAGTCAAAATCATCCAAGGATCAGCGCAATGAATTTGAGTAATTTTTGCTAATATTTTTCAATTAAACATCCCCGTAAGAGGTATATGTTGTCATTAATAATAACACAAGAGTATTCTTAAAAATAAACAGCGACCAAAAACATTTCATACGTCGTGAGCACATGATAACAGTATTTCCGACCTTAACCGGAAGGACATTTTTGCTGATCGTAAAGACGAGCCTCGCTTGAAGATGGTAGTGTAGAGCTCCAGTTTGTTATCTAGTGCTTTCTTTTCTTTTGTCGCAATTTATAGGGTGGCGATGTGTGTTCATTTCCTGCTCTTCATACAGTGTGAAACGTGCTTTTGTCGTTAATAAAGTACTTATTTGTGCTGTGCCGGGAATTAGCTAGCTAACATAGCATAGCACAACAGCTCGTGTTTATTTATATTCCAGGACGGAGTATTTAGTCAATTTGTACTTTGATGTCTCGATGTTTTATTATTCGCTGCGACAGAAATTTGTACATATCAGAATTAGTTTTGTCACTAAGTTGTCAGCTTCTAAATGAATTGTGATGCGTCATGGCCTTACTTTCAGTTTGTAGTCTTAACGTTACCTAAAAAGACTGAAGACGTTAACGGGGCGACTGCTTCATTCACACTCTTTCAGGCCCATCTGAGGTGTACATTTTTTTACATCAGCTTCCTTTTGTGCATGTTTCTGAAATACTGTGTTTTCTGCAGAATACTCGTGGCCTGCGTTCTCAGCTAAAGGACAGTGTTCCTGTGACAGGTCTGTGTCCACAGGCTGGTTCTTATGGGGTTCAGGACTCTCTACGCAGAGGGTAGGCTCTGGTCTTATAAACCTGTAAATGATTCTTTCTGCCTAATTTATAAATCCTTAATGTTGCTGCGATTTATAGGTTTTCAAGTGTAAAGAATGAGCTGCTACCGAGTCATCCATTGGAGCTTTCTGAGAAAAATGTGAGTAGAATCGAAGATTTGGCTTTTTTAATTTATTTATTTGACATTTTTTACATAATATACAAGCTTAAAAGAGTACAACGCAAACCAAACAATACAATACAACCATAAAAACCCCAGCAACACGTAACAAAGCAAAATCAACTGAAAACAACAGCAACAACAAGTAGGGGATATCTAACATAAGTAAAGCATAATCCTAAAATTCAGTTTGGTTATTAGAGTAAATTCAATTGTTACAATGAGAACAATAGTAATACACTATTCAGTTTTGAGGAAATCCACGAAGGGATGCCATACAGTTTGAAATTGGCAATAAGATTTGGGCTTAAGATTTAGCATCTCGAGTCTATCGCCAATGTACGTGATCCTACAAAAGACATGTAAATGTATAATGATATACAGAATAGTATTGGTAGTATATGATGATGCTTGTGCTAAGATATGTAGTGATAAACGCCATCTTAAAGGGATAGTTCACCCAAAAATGAAAATTCTGTCATTAATTACTCACCCTCGTGTTGTTCGAAACCCGTAAGACTGTTCATCTTCGGAACACAATTTAAGATATTTTTGATTAAATCTGAGGGCTCTCTGACCCTCCCATAGACAGCAAGGTAACTACCACGTTCAAGGTCCAGAAAAGTACCAAGATGATCGACAAAGTAGTCCATATGACATCAGTGGTTCAACTGTAAAGTTACGAAGCTTCGAGAATTTACGTCATCACGCCGGATCTGGGTCAGCGATAGTGCAATACACTACAATGATAGTGTCATGAATGCGCGTCCACAAGTGACACAGTAAAGAAGAAAATGTGGAATAAAGTGGTTATTTTTGTTTTCTTTGCGCAAAAAAGTATTCTCGTAGCTTTGTAACTTTAGTTGAACCACTGATGTCACACGGACTACTCTGTCGATCATCTTGGTACTTTTCTGGACCTTGAAGGTGGTAGTTACCTTGCTGTCTATGAGAGGGTCGGAGAGCCTTCAGATTTCATTTAAAATATTTTAAATTGTGTTCTGAAGATGAACGAAGGTCTTACGGGTTTCGAACAACACAAGGGTTGTATTAATGACAGAATTTTTTTTGGGTGAACTAAACATTTAAATAGTCACACAAGTACAAAAATATATTAAATAATATTTTAAGTACATACAGAAGTACTAGTTATAATACATTTAAAATATGCAAACACATACACATTATTCATGCTATTAGCTGAATAAGTGTGTATTGAAACCAACCATGCTTATTATTGTCAAGCTTTTAAGTAGAACACTGTGTAACATGCTGTGAAAGTTTGACCAGCTTGAGTAACTTTTTTTTTTTTTTACTGTTTTTTTATTTACTATATTAATAACAGTAAATTATGCATCATTACATTAACCCTAATCCTATAGTAACGCTGTTATTTAATTCTGTTCCATACTTATGTAATTACAATGTAACAAGGACACCTTAAAATAAAGTGTAACACCAGCTTGTATTGTGTGAAATCAGTTTCAGCTCAACCAGGACAAGATGAATTTCAACACACTAAGGAACATCCAGGGTCTCCATGCACCCCTCAAACTACAGATGGAGTACAGAGCGGCTAGACAGGTATTGTGAGCAAGTGTCAAACGCATGTAAATTATACTGTAAACACCCTATACTAATTATGGAAGACTATTGTATTTAAACTTTTCACTTTCAGATTCAGCGTTTGCCCTTCCTGCCAAGCTCAAATCTGGCCCTGGATACCCTCAGAGGTTCAGATGACAGCATTGGCTTTGAGGACATTCTCAATGGTATGTAACATTCATCGCACGTTAGCTTTCAAGTCCTCAAAGTTATGACCTATTTAGTTCCTCGCATGATTGCTTTTTTTTTTTTTTTATAGAATGTTATTTTGTGCAGTTCTATAGATACATGGTTCTCTTTTTTTTTTCTCTCCCAGATCCTGTCCAGAGTGGATGAGGGCGATCTATATCATGGACCCCGAATACAAGCTTGGTGTCTTGTGAGGATGGTGTTTCTGGACTATTTTCACCTCAAGCCCGTAGATTGTGTTATATGCATTGTTTGACCCCGATTTCTAATAAAATGTCAAATTTGAATTCAGAAATTGTTGTTGCAAATCATGAACATTTAACAGAACCTGGTTATGAATCGTGTTTATTACAAGAACATTGAAACACTGTATAATGACTTGGATGCATTTACACAGAAGCGTCAGAATGAGATTTATAAATGAAAGCATAAAACCAGCATACAGATCTTTGAAAGCACAATGTTCAGGATAAAATACAAAAAAAAAAACTCACGATTTGGACAAATGTTACATTTCGGGTTGTATTATTGTTTGTATATTCTCAGTATTGAATTTATATCTATCATGCAGAAGCAATTTACACAGTAGTATAATTGCAAAATTAAAATGCTGTATCTTCAGGGCACACACTTTTCAACAATTCAAAAAGTTAGCCATGCTTTATATGACGACATAAAAAAAATATTTACAGAAATAAAACTGTAGATTGGATGCCATTAAGGAAAGTTTAACACTTTCAGTCCAGCTTTTCTTCCTGGAAGAAATCAGCAGAATTGAGATGTTCCTGAAACTTCTCGTATTGCTAAATGGATAGAAAGAAAACAGGAATCAGTTTCCTCATACATATTTAAATAGCTTTTAAAGACACCTAAAAGAAGGTTACATATTCACACCTCACTGATCCATCCTCCATCCTGCAGTTTAGTAAACACTTTGTTGATTGTGTCCTTAACTGGTTCAACATCCTCTACTGTATCTTCTTCCTGTATTTCCTTCTGAGCTTCTAAAGCTGTGCGACATTTCTCAAACAGATGGTATTTGAAGTGCTTCAGGGCATGGTAGACCTCGGTACGACTGGCACAGACAGAGCCAACAAAGAAACTCTGCAATTGTTAACGAATAAGCATTCCATCAAGTGGTGCTCAAAATTATTCTTCAAACAATTTATGGTTAAACTGTATATGTGACTTGCATGGGAAAACAACCTGGGAATCATCAGGCATGAACTGGTCCTCCTGCAGGGTGTTGTTGTGGTACAACTGGCCAGAGAGCCGCACAGTGAAGCGCCCCGTTCTGTGAAGCTCACAGGCTTCGCATCCCTTCGTCTGGACCCTTGTCATCATAACCCGCAATTTGGGATAACACTCTACCCTTTCCTTTTAATAAACAAAAATGATTAATAGACATGATCGTAATCTAGTAATCTACATCACACCCTTTTTTTTTTAAACTTCACATACAAGTGACTAATAGTAAAGCAATCAATTGTACTCAGAAACGAGCCATCTTTTCATGAAAAACACAAAGGGCTTACTTTGTAACGGTCTTTCCAGCGGCTCCTCTGCTTCAGGTTCTCCAGACGTGGAAGGACCAGTCGCTCATCAAAATGAAGCAATGATGATTTCATCTCCTGCGCGTATCGTTTTGTTCGTTCGCCATCTAGAGTCATTAACACAAAGTCAGATATATCTACACTACCATTCAAAAGTATGGGGTCTGTAAGACTTTTTAATGTTTCTGAAGGCTGCATTTATTTGATCAAATATACAGGAAATTAGCATCGTGAAATATTACAATTTAAAAGAACTGTTATATTGTAATACATTTTCAAATGTAATTTATTCATGTTTTGGCAAAGTTTAATTTTCAGCAGCCATTACTCAGTTTTCAGTGTCTCGGAATCCTTCAAACATTCTAATATGCCGTTTTGTTTCTCAAGAAACATTTCATTTATTGCACAGATGTGCTGCTTAAAGGGATTGTTCACCCAAAAAATTTAATTCTGTAATAATCACTCACCCTCATGTTGTTCCAAACCTGTAAGAATTACACCTGAACACAAATTAAGATGTTTGATCAAATCAGAAAGCTTTCTGACCCTCCATATACAGCAAGGGTATTACCACGATCAACACACAGAAATGTAGCAAGGACATCGGTAAAATAGTCCATGTCGCATAAGGGGTTCAACCGTAATATTACGAAGCTACGAGAATACGTTTTGTGCACAAAGAAAACAATAATAACAATTTATTCAGCAATTCTTCTCCCCGAGTTACCGCCTTCCGCCATTTTGGAGAGTACCCCATAATCAACGTCATTTACGTTCAGAATAAAGCGCACACATGCTGAACTTAAACAACGGTTGAACCCCTGATGTCACATGGACAATTTTACCGATGTCCTTGCTACATGTCTGTGTGTTGATCGTGGTAATATCCTTGCTATCTATGGGAGGGTCAGAGAGCTGTCAGATTCCATCAAAAATATCTTCATTTGTGTTCCGAAGATGAACGGAGGTCTTACGGGTTTGGAACAACATGATTTTTGGGTGAACTAACCCTTTAATTTTTTTGTGGAAACCATGATAACTTTTTATGGACTCTTTAAAGATGAAGTTGCAAAAGTACAAAATTTAGTTGAAACTGAATTATTTTATAACATTATAAATGCCTTTATGTTATAAAGAGAGAGCTCCAGTGCTAAGAAGATAAGGAATGTACTGAAGAACATACTGTAAAGTGACTTGAGGAAGCTTGAGTCCAGTACATTGATCAGCAAGGCTTTGACCACCACCTGAAAGTGGGTGAGCTGAGATCCTGTGATAACTGTAATGGGTAGGGAAATATGAGATTTTCAAATGAACTTAAATGTTACAGGCACATGCACATATTGGGATCCCAAATATGAAAATCAATATAAAAATCACGTGGTCTTACACTGGCGTGGAAGGTGAGAGAGAAAGGCCTTGTCTTTGGCCTCCCCCTCTTCCTCCTGATCTTCGTCCTTTTTCTGTTCCTCTTCCTCCACAACAAAATCCTTCAGACTGTCACTACTATCAGCAAGTTTTTCCTCCTCGCTGCTGTTTAGAGGACTGCCCTTCTCTTCTACACTAGATTCATCTTTAGAATCATCTGCTTTACTTTGCTCTTCAACTTTGTCCTGCTTGATCTCCTCTCTTTCCTCTTCTTCCTCTTCTTCTGAACCCTGTAGAAAACAACAAATAGACAAGGTATCCCGTTATTAACCAATCTCTTTTCAGGGAAATTTGGGAACGCAAATAAGAGAAAAAAAAAAAATACCAAAAATAAAAAACACTAATAAACAAAATCAAACAGATTTAAAAAAAATAAAAAGAGAAAAAAACCAAAGTTTAATACCTAAAAAACAAAAAAAATATAAAGAAATAAAAAACAAAAAATAAAAAAATAAACTTCGAAAAAGGAAAAAAAAAAAGAAATTACAAAAAGATATACAACCCTTTGTTTCTGTCACTTATCATTGTAACGCAATTTTGTTCCACCTTAAAGCTGAAACTGCTCAAGAGTGAAAATTGTAAATGGTTGAAACGTTTTCATTTGTCTTAAAAAATCTACTCATATGAATTAAAAGTCACATGAATTAGGTAATTGGTTTCATAGAATAAAACAAAATACATTTGAGCTTTTCCTGAACCATGCGTCACAGAAACAATTGTTTCATATCCATGAATTCCTCAGCCCTAGAAATTCCCCATTCATTCTACAAGGATAGTCTTTATCAATCTTTATCAAATTGGAAATGCAGACATGTAGTCTGCCTTGTCAAGCTGAAATCAGAGTTGATTATTGAAACTGCATGCAACATCTCTGACCTTATAAAAAAAGTGGGTTTGAGGACAACTGCATCTTTTAAAACAATGGTCACCATCAACCAATCAGATTTCTGTGGCGAAAGTATAAAGTTAACAATATCCGATTGTCACAATACTTGATTGACATGTTTTTCTCTCAGTCACAGAAGACGGGATAAATAAATTTAATACTTTACAGTCAATAAATATCAAAAACATGATTAACTTTGGTCAACATGGCAACCTCATAAATAAATCATTACTAATTTATTTTCAATTAAATATATTATGCACAAAATTACCACATTTCAGCCCTGTGATGAACTGGACATCCCTTCAGGGTGTCCCCCTTCTGTGGCCCAAGATTCTGGGATGGAAAATGGATGGATGGATGACCAATTTTCCCAAAACTTGGCATACGTTTATAAATCATGCACCTGAAGTAACATGTTAAGTTTGATCAAATGTTTGCACTGTAAGATGGAAACATGGAAATAGCAACAGCATCATGGCAAATGCAAATACTTGATTACAACATATGCAAACACAAGTCTTATACTAAGGACTAAAGAGGTTATGAAGCTTGACCCAGAAAAGTGCTGTTTGCTTGCTCCTATGTACTTTTTCTTGTTCTGTCCTTGTAGACTTACCAACGTCCTGCGCCTGCGCCGAGGGGTGCCTGACTTTCTTCTCTTTGACAGCTCCATGAGTTTATTCTTTCTCTCTCTTCTCTTGGCAGCGGCTTCTTTCAGTTCTGCCTCTCTCTTCTTCTCCCCCAGAGCCTCGTCCTCGGAGTCCTCCGGCAGCCTGAGTCGTTTTCTCTGCAACGCTCTCCTGAGCGGCTCTCCGCCGGCGTCGCTGGAAGAGTCGCTGGAATCGCTGTCGTCTGGCTGAGGCGCGCTGGCGGACCTCTTCCTCTTTCGTCGGGGCACGGCGCATTTCTCGTCCGTCTCGCTGCTGTCATCCCCGTCGCTCTCACGTGCTCGGTAAGAGCTGTCGGAGGTACCGGACTCATCCCCGGAGTTCTGGTACTCACTTCCTGAACTGACGCTCGTGGTGCTGGCGTACGAGCCCTCGTCGCTGTCCTCCAGCATACGATCAATGGGATTCACGCGAGTCTTTTTCTTGTCAGTGCGAGACTTGGGGGGCGGGCATTTTCGCCTTAACCCAAAAAGCTTTCCTACGCTTTTCATCATTTTTCCGGAGAAAAAAGGTGACCTTTGACTTAAATACACTGAGAAATGTTGTTGTTTTTAAAAAAAAAACTTAATCTATTATAGCCAGTTGTTATATAGCTACAGACACATGATCAGCAACAGGACGCTTCCGTGCGCGTGCTGTGAAATTACATTCCCGTCTCGTGAATGATTATTCAGCAATTTTTCTCATACTAAATCATTGATTCGAGCATGCAGATGTACGTAAAGCTCAATCTATTGCTGCAATCAACATTTAACGAGTGATTTGAATAAATATGCTTATCAGCATGTATCATTCTGCTCCAGTCCGCCACACGCGCCAATAACATGAGGGGGCGTGTCTGTGTTTTTGTAGGTACGCACTTCCGTTGTTAGCTTCACATCAGCTGGCACAAACGCGCCACCCAAAGACAAGGAGAATAGTTTCAAATCAGATTTGTATTTATCTTTGTGTACTGGTTTTTGCCATTTCCTTGTTATTGTTATTTTATCTTTTTTTTTTTTTGATCGTGTAAATGTGTGTCTGTGATTAAATGTTAGTAGGCTATATAGGCTACATCTGAAAAGAAGATATAGCTACAGTAAACTGCCAAGCACAGTGACAGAATTTTTCCAAAGACTAAAGAATACCTTAAAGTGACTTCAGTCAAACTGTTTATATAATATTAATTCAAATTAAAAACTACACTAACAACTTTTAAATACCCCTAAAGCTCCTTCCCGCATCCAAACACACATTCATGTGTTCCCAATGAGTGCAGGAGCAAAATATAGCTACTCAAGTTTTGGGCAAATGTTCCTGCTGAAAGAGACTTCATAGATCTGGCATATTTGGAGATGACAGGAGTGTGTCAGACCCACATGCTAAGTATAATTCTTTTAACATTAAAAAAAACACAGAGAGAGAAAAGTACATTTTGCATTATGTTGTACAACCCACCTACAATTTTAATATCATTATAACATGATAATCTAGAAAAGTTATCCATTCCTATTATGCTTCAGTTCATAGCCTCTCACTTTACCTGTTTATATTTATCACTTTGAATTGTAATTTGGATAATAAATTTACCAGGTAAGTGACATCTTAAAGGGGATATACGCTATATGTCCCTCTATTTACTTTTTGAAGCGCAAAGTACCAGGATGTGATTCAGCTGCAGACAGTGACTAAAATTAACTGTCAAATGGCCTCTTTGGAGAGGAGATGAAACTGGTTTACCGAGGAGAACCACTGTATCAGATTTTTATTTGCCACAAGTGGTTTGACATTTTTAATTCTCTGAATTCAACATTGAGAAAATATAGGAACATATGGAAAACATTACATTACAGACTGAGATAATGATTATAAAAATACTGATTATAAAAAATGGGTATAGAAAAATTACGTAATAAGAACATAAAATAAAACAAACTGTTGTCTACATTTACAATTATTATATGAGTAAATAAAGGTTCCCATATGCTTGTGAATGTAATGTGCCAATGCACAAAAAATATTAAATATTTTTTGGGGGAAATTCTTGCCATGCATTGCTTTTTAATAGTTGTTTAATTTAGTTATTTAAATCTTATTATAAAATTCTTCGTTTGTGTACAGGAAACAGTATTTTTTAAACAAATAAATGTATATTTATAGTTATTAATAACAAAGGATGTCAGAATGTATTTACATTTTAAAACAATTTCTCAAGCACTGTAAATATACATTATGACCAGACATGAATTGTACCGTCAGAGCCTGCAGACAGAAGGTATTCCCCTTTATGGTCAAAAATAACACTCTGAACAGCATCTTCATGAGCTATTAGACTCGACGTATGTAAAGATGCCACTTCTACAATTTTAACAGTACCATCATTACTCGCCACCGCTAGAATTCTTCCATTTGGATTGAAGGCCACTTGATTGCTGGGATGAGGCCCAGTGTCCATGGTCACCATTGCTAAAGCATTCCTCACATCCCATAATTTGAGCACCCCAAAAGAGTCACACGAAGCAATTGTGTCACCTGTGGCATTGAAGGTGGCATAGTTGCATGAATGCTTGTGCCCGTAGAAAGTCTGGGCGCACAATCCAGCACGTGCATCCCAAAGAGAGAGGGTCTTGTCTGCTGAGCAGGTAAGTAAAATGTTTGAGAAAGGCAGGAAAGAAATGCTGTTCACGGAGTCAACATGTCCACGCAGAGTGCATCGGCAACGCTCACTATTCAAGTCCCACACTTTAGCCGTGTTATCCATAGAGCAAGAGGCTACAAAATCACCACAAGAATGGAAGGAACAAGCCCAGGTGGTGTGAATGTGTCCCTCCAAACTGAGCACACATCGACCTTGAGCAAAGTCCCAAATTTTAACTGTGGTGTCCCCACTTGTGGTCCCCAGGTAACCACCGCTGGGATGGAAATTACATGATGACAGCCAATCAGTGTGACCCTCGCCAGTCATGATCATCTCTCCCTCTGGTATTCCCCATGATCTCCAAAGCTGGTCATCACTTGAGGAGGCTACTATCATTTTACGAGGATGGAGAGCGAGGAAGCTCACTGCCATCGTGTGCACTTTAAAAGACTTGAAGAGAGAGAAGTTGGCTGATTTGGTGTTGAGTGACGAAAGAGCTTTGATTTGTGGCAAGTAGGGATTGACTCGAGTGCTTGCTGGGAATTCAGAGTCTTTAGGATGCCTTGTGTTTTTGTTGGGGTCTTTTATAGCATCATTTGATGCAATGTTGTCACATGGCAGGTGTGCACCTTTTTCTGGACTCTTCTGGATTCTTTCTCTTTGCTGTTGCGTGTTAGCACATTTCCGGGTTCCTGGGGAAGAATGCGCGGTACGAAGAGAGCTGTCTATGTTCTGAACCTGGCTGACAGCTCTGTCTCTCTCCAGACTAACCAGCATCTTCTGCCTCACGGCTGTTTGATACTTCTCGTTTAGTTGCCTAAGAGCAGGCTCGTAGGATGCATAGTGTTTCTTCAGCTTTTTAATGTCCTCAATAAGTCTATTCTTCTCTTGAACAACACGCTTGTGCTGCATCCTATGAAAGTCCCTCTCTCTTTGAAGTTTTACTATGGTTTCTCCAGCTTCAAATGCAGCCAGTTTATAACTATCCCGCTCTCTTTGTACGTTTTTCAGCTCGTTGTCCAGGAGCTGGTTGTGTGTATAGACATCATGGACGAGTTCCATGTGGTCTGTTTTCATTAAGCCTTTGTGTATCATCTCAAACCACTCGATTTGGAAGCAGTCTAATGTTCTTTTCATACCCATTTTTACCAGATAATTGCGGACAAAGTCGTCCACCACCTCAGGTATTTTAGGAACTGGATGTTTGGCCAAACTGACCCTCTGAGACTGTGTTGTGCATTCGGTGGCATCAGTTTGATCCTGCACTGCTTTAACAGCAGTTTCCAAGTCCTCTTCCCCCTCAGGTATGCTGAGTTCGTCGTCGACAGTCACTTCGTCGTATTTATAGTCATCCTCAGAGTCTTCTGGAATTAAAACTTTCTCTAGGTAATATGGACCATCAACGGATTCTTCTGCTACTTCGTATCTGCCTGCCATTTTCCCACGTCGCTTTGTTGTCCTATACAAAGTTGTGTATTGTTTCCATGGTGACCGTGAGACCGTGACCATGAGAACTGTTTTCGTTTAAACACTATGTTGTAAAGATGATTCCATGCTATTTTTTACCCGTTTCATTTAAAATCGACCTATGGGTTAAATCGTGAAATATATCAAATGTACACAAAACTATAAACTACAGTTTTACACAAACTATTAAATGTACACATAATAAAGCTTACTTTTAATTAAACTTTTACATTTTTGACAACGTCGTAACTTGGAAATTATTCGGGATTATTTTTTAACCTTTAATTTCATGCATGTGATTAAAAGGGTAAATATGTCGGCTTCAAAGGTCATCATAAACAGTAGATGGCGCTCAAGGAGCAGTGAACTGAGCGAATTCCACACTAAACTGGTTTTAAAAACGGAATGTACAATTATAAATCTATGACAGTTCTGTAATAATGCTGATAAAGAATGTTGTCTTTGAAATAATATAATTTTCTTTCTTTCTTTTTGTGTACTTGAATGTCCACGCAAATTGGTTCAGGTGTAAGGAATAAAAAGCACGATAGGTTTTGGTAATTTTGTTCGAGCATAAATTAACAGTTATATAACTGGTTAGTCAATAAAGGCAACTTTTATATATTTTAATATGGTCTATATATTAATATGCACTTACAAAAGTAGCCTAGATATAATAATAATAACAACAACAACAAAAAATCATAAATAATTATTATTATTAATATATGAAATATAATATGAAATGTTTAGGCTAAATGGGTAAAGTTAGAATTGATAAGTATCTTTAAACTGAATCGCACAGCCTGAGGCAGAGCCCTTCACCGCAGAACCAATCAGATGCTGTGGCTGAGTTTTGGAAGCTGAAGCATCAGTACAAAGGTCGGTGTGCGCGAGCTTTTGCAACGACCAGTCAGCGAGAGCCCAATGGATCACTGGTTTCTGTAAGACTTCATGAAAGCCAGAGATATGAGCAACGAAGCAGACGGGGATAATCCAGATCAAACAAACAGCAAATGTAAATCACATACTCTGTTGTCCTCGTACTGCATCGACAGTATTCTAGGAAGGAAAAGTCCCTTAAAAGTTAAAGGTTAGTCGTTACTTCTTTAATTTTGTGATTCTGTTTTAGCTGTTTTTACATATGTTGTCCACTGAATTGCATTTTTTTTTTTTTTTGTAAACTCACCAATGGTTTTTAAATAGCTGAAGCTACTGCCTTCGAATTTAGCCTATTTGAATGGTCTTGAAATAGGCAAAGATCATTACAGTGTCCTTGTAACAAATATCGCATGCTATTATCTATAATTAATTACAACAACAATTTGCAGTTATACAAGTAGGCTATAGCGTAACTATATAAATGCTAAATAGCTTACAAAACACACAGGCTGTGAAATTATAGAATGGACAATAAAAGTAGTCTTTTAGAGGAATCCTAAGTTTAATTAGTATCTGTAACTTAATTTATCCTGTTGATAATTACTTAGATAAATTATTTTTGCTTACAGCAACACCAAACCGTTTGTGGCCCCTTCAAGCAGACATGCACCTGCCGCCGAAGCTCCGCCGCCCCTTCGCCCCGTTGACAGACTCCTCCATTCACACAGACGAAAATGAGGCAGGGGGCCCAAGACTGCTACACACAGCCTGTGGAAAATTAAAAATGACAGAGGCCTCGCTTGTAAACACCAGTCGTACCAGATTGTATCAGGAGCATGCTTCTCTACAGTCATGTAGAGACACATCTTGTCCCACGCCAAGACCAGAGGAGGAAGAAGCCGACAATGAAAGACTAAGTAGAGAGACAACTGTGTCTTCGGGTCTAATGGGACTGCAAGAACGAGAGGCATATTTGAAACACAGTGAGGAAACTACTTTATCAGCGGGAAGTGACACTGAAGATGGGATGTTAAAACGAAAACAGAGGAGATATCGGACCACATTTACCAGCTATCAGCTTGAGGAGCTGGAAAGAGCTTTTCAAAAGACTCATTATCCAGATGTTTTCACAAGGTAACGGCAAAACCAACAACTTATGCAAATATAACCTATATATAAAAAAGGGATTCACTGATGATTGATGGTTGGAAGGCACCTTTCGTCACATCTTCATTAAGACAACATACTTAATAATGTTCAGTAGCTATATTAAAAGCAGCCATATGAAAATTGTATATGCTTAAATAAAAAAGTCATACAATAATAATTTCGATTTTATCGGTTGTATTTTTTAAAAGGCGATCAATTATTTTTGTCGCTGCTACTTTTCGTTGCAAAACCTTTACATTAACAGTTTCAATAGCACAGGAGCTGTTCGAATTTGAATAGCCTATTTGTCACTAGAATGCAATCGAATAAATGTACTAAATGTTTTAGTCAGATTTATGGTCAATAGTAAAGGAAAACAAAATGAGATAAGACACTCGACCTACTACTTGTTTTCTCTCTCTAATTTAAGGGAGGAATTAGCAATGAGACTTGATCTTACAGAAGCACGAGTGCAAGTAAGTCACTTTCTTATTTATCTCACCCTTTTCAACATTCACTATTAATCTGTTCATCTGTTCACGACTGGGCACAATATCGCAACACTAATAGAAACACTGAAAAAAATCGAATCAACGAATTCTAAGTTCTAAAGGTCACCGTTAAGTCTAAAACATTTGGCTATATATTCGTTTTTTTTTTATATATATATATATATTAAAAGTCTACATTAAGCTAGCAACAGTTAATGCGACTGGCTATCTAAAATATATAAGATTCGTATTAAACATACAGCCACTCGTATATCGTTGCTACAATTTAGGCTACTTGGACTTGGTTCAGCAGCTTTTTTCTCTCGATACATTATATTGAAAATGTACCTTAAAATCTAACAAGATCTGTAAGATATTACATCATATTTATATAACAGGGAAAATGGCGCAAGTAGCCTATATATAAAAGATTAGTGTATTTAGATGTTTTGGAGAATCGCATATTTATGTATTTATTTTAAATTGCACACAATTATGGCCTAGAAAGTTACTATTGCGTTTTTCTTTACATTTCCACTAAATAGTGTATATTTTTATATACTTTTATACTTTTTTATATTCTACCTTCATTCAACAACTTTCCGTGTTAAAGGGACAGTTCACCCAAAAAATAAAGTTATTGGTATTCTCTAGTCCAGTGGTTCTCAAACCTCTCCATGAATTACCCCCAGCACTGCACATTTTGTATGTATCCCTTATCTATCACACCTGATTCAACTCATCGGCTCATTAGTGAAGACTCCAAGAGCTTAAATGTGTGTGTCAGATAAGAGAGACACCAAAAAATGTGCAGTGTTGGAGGTACTTTCATGGAGAGTTATGATGGAAGCCACCGATTTAGGCTACTCTCTATAATGACTTTCTTTCTAGCTTCAGGATACAAATGAAGATATTTTTGTAGCGTTCATTTTGTTGTGTTCCATAGAAGAAAGAACATCATACAGGTTTGGAAACACTGTGAGAGTTTACATTTTTGGGTGCAGAATTTACATTTTTGGGTGGACTCCTTTATGGATATTCTCAGACAAGTTTGTATATTTCTTGTCATGCCAACATTATTCTATTCAAGTCTAATACAGGCCTTCACTAAGGGGACATAGTGACAGTATTTCTTTGCTAAATGGAAAAAAACCTCCTCTAACTACTTGTAATTGACAAAAGCATTGTTTCCTCTCAAGGTCTGGTTCCAGAATCGACGTGCAAAATGGAGGAAAAGGGGAAAGGCGGGGGTCCAGTCACACACTCTGAGCCTACACTATCCTGGAACCCCCCCTGCTGCACAGTCCTTGTGTCATTACCTGAGTGGGAATCCTTTTGTCCCAAGCCCACATCCAGCTATTGATTCATCTTGGCCTGCCCCACTCCAAAGACTTGCTCAGCCTCCCCCAAACCCTGCCTCCCCTCATGGCTTCAGTGCTCTGTTAGGGGCGGCCATGTTTAGACCGCACGCTTTCCTTAACCCCACTTTTGGAAGGTGCATGAGCTTCATCTGCATGTTCAACACAAACCATTAAGTTTATTTATTTTTACGTTTCACATTTCATAATGGTTATAATATCCTGTTACATTTCTCATCAGACTTTTTACAAGCTTAGGTCCAATGGCACTGCAAAGGATACCCCTTCCTGCCATCGAGAGTCCAATTCAACGCTCCCACCTCACCAACAACCTTCTCTCCTCTTCACCACCCTTACCTTCATCACCAACGGTGGACCTACGCGCTTCCAGCATAGCAGCACCGCGTCTCAAAGCAAAGGAGCATTCTGCTCAGCTGACTCACATCACAGCTGCTGGAATGGCTGGAAAAGATGAGTGCTAAGACTCATTCTCACTTGAGAGATGGCAAAAGACCAAAGTCAAGCAGAAGCATTGATATCTGGAGAGTTAGGTGATTATTAATAGATACATTAATAGACACATGTTCAGTTTCTGGAAGTTGAACTGTAGCATTCTAAAGCTTTATTGTTTGCTTAATGTTGGTTGTTAATGAGTACTGAATGTATTTTTTTTTTTCATTAGTTAAATGATCTTTTTAGATAATTTCATCCTGTTTTCATTAGGAAATAGATAAAACAATCATCAAACTTAACAGGACAAGCTGCTTTTAATCTGTTACACATCCAACACTTTTTCAAGGTTTGTTCTGTAACAGTAAAAGGGATGTTTTACTCTACATGTATTTATTCTGCATCATACAATTTTAGGATTTTTTTAAGGCTGCACTTCCTGTGTTCACAGAATAGTACTAAAATAGTATAAGTATATGGTTATGTTGCCATGCATTACCATGAGCTTTATTATATTTTATTAAACCTATGAGCCACCATTCAGGGAAATAAACAATATATCCATATGCTTCTCTTGATGAATTAGCCAGGGAAAATAAGATAATGTGAAAGTAAAAAACAGTAACGTTTTGTGTTGTCTTAAAATTCCTTCTGTATTTAATGCTTTAAATAAATGGACGATGGACAGGTTACAAAATGTATAAAGGCTTATTGTGTAATTTCTGACCTTTTAATATGGATTTTTAAAGTGCTTTTTGTTTTTGCATCATCTTGCTATAGCCAAAAGAAAACCAAGGATTTTGCACAAAACAGCGTTATCTAGCAACCTTTCTTCAACCACGAAAGATGTAGCCTATTTCAACGTGCGCTAAATATGTGTCTTGTCAGATGTAGCCTATTGATGTTTTGGTTGCGTGACTGGAACGGAACAGATTTTGCTCCGAAAAATATTGACGGAATTTCGAAAACCACATGATACCCACGATGAACAAAATGATCAGTGTGGTTTATTTTATGATGACATTTATTTGTAGTCGGGAACGACTTTCCAGCTCTTTGAACAAATGGTCATTTTTGCAGCCATGGGAATTGCTGTGAAGAAAGGCTAAATTTAGAGCTTTAACACCTCAATAGGTGTCCATGTAATCTGGGCATTAATGCCAAATACTTGTTTTCACTATTCACGCAAATTAAGAGGCTTACGCTTGCCTCAGCTTCCTGCTTTGCGTTTTTCCTTGTCAAAGGAGGCTTGTTAAGTCTATGCCAGTCGTAAACCACTTTTTAAACTAGTTTAACTCCTTCGAACTAAGCCTTCATCCAATTAGTTTGGAGTATACGGTGATTTGTTATCTGATCACTGAGAGAACAGCATGTCGTCGGACCAGTGTGGGGCTATGTATACTAACATATTTGACCTAACATCGAAGCAATGAATAATGTCCTACCTAAGATCTGAAACGCTATTCAGAGACCTCTATTCAGAAGTCTACCCTTAATGACGTAGGGCTTAACATGTTAAAATGTCTGAATGGTCAATTTAAACCACTGATTACCAACCACGGATTAAGAGACTTTCTATAGCTACAGAAAGGAACTGAACATTTTCAAGGCTGGCTATTGTGAGACCTGTGTTATATGTGACTTGTTGAGGATCAGGATTATAGCAAGTATTACTATAGAAGTGCAGGTGTCTTTATAAGCCTTCTTCTTCTTTATTTTTTACAAGCTGCTCATAAAGTTACATGAGCACCTAAATGAGTTTGGAGACACATATATTATTTTCATAATTTATATAATCAGGCACTGGGGAAAAACCTTCAATATTTAATATGATTGGGTCGACCTGACTTTATGTCACATGCAATGAACCATTTTCACATTTTCGAGGTTCTCAGAAGCAGTAGTCAACATAGTCATACACTTCTAGAGGTGAACGAAAACTACAACAAAAATATAATTTCTGATCTAATAACAAAAGAAAAATCCAACATAGCTTTTCTATGAATTTTCAAACGAGGGGGAAAAAAATCATCCGTTGTATTCACGCAGCAACATTAACTGGTTCTCTGTAATTTAATCAATTTTTTACAAATGAAAATATAAGATACTTTGCTAGATTTACAATGTTAATAACTCTGGAAATGTATCATCACAGTCTGTGAAAATGGTCCATTTTAAGGTTTGAATCGTGTATATTTCAACAGTCGATTCTAAATGTGTAATTTTGGTCTCTTGTTCTCAAACAAAAAACACATTTACATACTTACATACATACATACATACATACAAATGAGTGAATCCCACTATTAAGCGGTCAAAAAGAAGGAGAATTGCAACTGCAAAGAAACAGAATGAACACACCTTGCAAGCAAATTCTTTCTCTAACTTCTTTCTCTAACTTCGATGATCGTATTTCTTAGCAAAAATAAATGGAAGAAAGTAAAACTATAATTTATAAAGAAAGAGTGACAGAAATATTGGACAGACAGCATCTGACTGTAGGCTTTCATTCAAATGTTTTGAATTCATACATGAAGTGCCTCGTGGAACATGTAGATGATGGTATCTTTAAACATATATGCAACCTTAACCACTTTTGATGTTTCTTTTGTTTCCTTTTTCTTTTGATTTATTTTGTCTTCTCATTCGCCACCACCCCTTAATGGCCTGTTAGGCCTACTTCTCTTCGATTACCGCTTTACCACATCTTCTGAACTGACCCTTCAGCTGTCTTTTGAAAATCTTTAACCCTGCAGCCCTTTCTGTTTCCCTCAGTAGAAAGTGCTGCATGTAAATTTCTCCCCAGGTATCTCCACTGGCTACACCGTGAAGGCGAGCAATCAGGGATAATTGAGTGCCTTTCAGAGGGAGCCTGGAGCATTCACTCCCATTCAACACCCGTCCATTCACCACATAATCACTCTTTAAACACACCCAATTTTCTGGGGAGCAAAGTCCTGTTATAATTTTGCTTAAGTGTATTCGGAAATCATACCCCCTTTGAGTCGAGATAATTGAAATCAAATCCTTTTCATGGCTACTGACAATTTTGAGCTGCCAATCCAGTGTAATTAATTGTTGAAAATTGAGCCTGAATATCGCTAAATAGAAGGCTATTATGTTTTGAAAGAGGTGAAATGATCTAGCACACAGTGCGGAGACGTCAACGTGCGCTTCAGTTAAATGTCTTTGTTTCTCACACTGTTTGCTTTGTAAAGATTAACATAAATTGACTCATAAGTTTTACTTAAACGTCTTATAGAGGATGGACCCTTTCTTATTATTTGGTCTTTGAGCACTACAGATTACAGCTATTTCTGTATGCTTTTTCTTCATGAACGTCCTGTTCTGTGTAGCTGTGCTTAAGATGGTCACAAATGGCAAAATTGATCAGTTTACAACTAAACTTTACTTTTCATCATGAGGAAATTCTAACATGATTCATTCTGTGATTATCTAAATGAGTGAAATGAATGAAAGTGCTCTGGGTTCCTAATAAATTGTAATTTTAAGTGTAGACCTACCAAGAAAGTTTAAAGACCATGATTACTTTACTTTATTCTGTTTTAAGGGGTTTATTTCAGACTTATGATATGTTGATGTTATGATGATATGATTGTTTATGCATTTATATTGGACATACCTGAAATATGGTCACATCGCCCCTTTTTCTTTTTTGTACAGTTCCCTATGCGCCCTTTTCTTTATGTGTTTTCATTTGCTTTTGATTGGTCAGAACTGCACTTGGTTTTCCGTATTGCTGTGTTATAAATTCTGATAGCTTTGAAGCTGCATTCTCACTTTCATCATTCCACAATTTGGTCATTTACTTGTGTTCTCTAACTCTCGCTCATTCTCTCAGCGGTACTTCTAGAGTCATTTGAATTCTGATGTGACTCCTGCTGGGTTGAAACTATTCATAGCAAATGGAGCAAAGCAAATTCAACATTTTTCATCATACCATATATTGTTGACACCCATACTTACATAATGGCAAGGCAATTATGTATAGAAAGCTACATCTGAAATAAAGAATTTGATTTGTACACAGACGAAATGGAACAATCAGTAATCAGCTGACTGAAATCAAGATTCAGATTATGAACAGGGCCAGTAAGGCCAGTGCTGGGGTCTCTGAAAATAATTTTGTTGCTCCATTACTAAGGTTCCTAAAGCCGAAAGACAATTTTCTGATCCCTGTCTCTGAATTGTTTTAGGGTTAACTCTGTGTGTTGCTTAAGCTGGCCATTTCTCAGGTCAGAGGTCTGAACCTCATCACCTTTATGCAATTTGTTCCAAACAAGAGAAAATCTCTTTCTCTCCCTCACTCTCTTACCTTCACCTTCCCCAGTCGCGCTTTGTTCCGTGTCAGTTTCCATTGTAACAAATGACACCATAGCTCTGATTTGAAGTCATTGTAAAAGTGATTGCTAGTCTTTGAAAATCAGTGATAGCAAGTCAATCAGCTGCAGCACTCAAAACGTCTCTAGTGTGATTACCTGAGAGAGTGAAGTGTGAGGGGTTAGGGCTTCAATGATCTGCCAGGGTTAGTTAATATGTCTCTTTAGAGGCCTTTTCTGTCTGTCAGTGTGAAAGTGATGGAAATGACAAAAATGTGGATTGCTCATTTAGGATTTTGAAACACTCCCTCCTTGGTTAGTTGCTGACAATCAGTTTAGGTGTGTAAAATTTGGATTGCATGCAGGGCATAAAATGTATCTTCAGATTAGCCTATGTGAAGAAAGGCTAGCTTTTGCAATATTGGCACCATCCTGAGGAAACTGATTTAGAGGCAAATATATATTACTACAAAACATAAGACTTCACATCACTGGTGTTGTCATTTCTGACAGGGAACCCTTATGTCATTCTAAACTTGTATGACTTTCTTTCTTCAGTGGAACAAAAGAAATGTCAGGCATATTTAAAAACCTTTCAACTGGTTTATTCCTACATGAAAGTCGGGGAGGGTCCCAAACGCATTGGTGTAGCAGATTTTACTCGTGGCATACAACACATTTTAAAACATATTTTTGTATTACAAAAACTTAATTGATGTGCATGCTTAAATTCTACTGTCACGTTTTTGTATTAAGCAACCGCATTTACTTTAGTCCTACATTAGAGTCCCGAAATGTCCTGTTCAGCGCAGCTTACCACGATGCTTGAGTACTGTGTATTAAGGTGCAACTCGCAAAAAATGACTTTGGCGTGCATATGATACGCAAGTGTTTGGTGTGCAATAATACACAGTTTTCGCATGCATATGATACGCATTTTGTTGGCGTGCATATGATACGCAGATTTCGCGTAACGGTACTGTATATACGCCTCTAACCCACACCCCTAATCCTAAGTACTGCGTTTCATATGCACGCCAAAGTCAATTTCTGCATATAAACAGTACAAATCTAAACATAAATTTGTGCTATTGATACGCACTTTCATGAGATCGGGTTAGCATTATATAGCGACGTGAATAATTTTCAAAGATAATATATACTGTAAATAGACTGTAAAGTCTTGGCTATTAACGACAACGAAGGCAGAATTCTTTGCTTTCATATATACAGGTGCATCTCAATAGTTTAGAATGTCGTGGAAAAGTTCATTTTATTCAGTAATTCAACTCAAATTGTGAAACTCGTTTATTAAACAAATTCAATGCACACAGACTAAAGTAGTGTAAGTCTTTGTTTCTTTTAATTGTGATGATTTTGTCTCACATTTAACAAAAACCCACCATTCACTATCTCAACAAATTAGAAATGGTGACATGCCAATCCGCTAATCAACTCAAAACACCTGCAAAGTTTCCCTGAGCCTTCAAAATGGTCTCTCAGTTTGGTTCACTTAGGCTACACAATCATGGGGAAGACTGCTGGTCTGACAGTTGTCCAGAAGACAATCATTGACTGACACCCTTCACAAGGAGGGTAAGCAACAAATATTCATTGCCAAAGAAGCTGGCTGTTTTCAGAGTGCTGTATCCAAGCATGTTAAATGAAAGTTGAGTGGAAGGAAAAAGTGTTTAAGAAAAAGATGCACAACCAACCGAGTGAACTGCAGCCTTATGAGGATTGTCAGCAAAAAATCGATTCAAGAATTGAGTGAACTTCACAAGGAATGGACTGAGGCTGGGGTCAAGGCATCAAGAGCCACTACACACAGATGTGTCAAGGAATTTGGATACAGTTGTCGTATTCCTCTTATTAAATCACTCTTGAACCACAGACAACGTCAGAGGTGTTTTACCTGGGCTAAGGAGAAGAAGAACTGACTGTTGCCCATTGGGTCCAGTCCTCTTTTCAGATGAGAGCAAGTTTTGTATTTCCTTTGGAAACCAAGGTCCTAGAGTCTGGAGGGAAGGGTGGAGAAGCTCATTGCCCAAGTTGATTGAAGTCCAGTGTTAAGTTTCCCCATTCTGTGATGATTTGGGGTGCAATGTCATCTGCTGGTGTTGGTCCATTTGTGTTTTTTGAAAACCAAAGTCACTGCACACGTTTACCAAGACTTTTTGGAGCACTTCATGCTTCCTTCTACTGACCAGCTTGCCAAAAGCACCAAAAGTTGGTTAAATGACCATGGTGTTGGTGTGCTTGACTGGCCAGCAAACTCGCCTGACCTGAACCCCATAGCGAATCTATGGGGTATTGTCAAGAGGAAAATGAGAAACTAGAGACCAAAAAATGCAGATGAGCTGGAGGCCATTGTCAAAGAAACCTGGGCTTCCATACACCTCAGCAGTGCCACAAACTGATCACCTCCATGCCACGTCCGAATTGAGGCAGTAATTAAAGCAAAAAAAGCCCCTACCAAGTATTGAGTACATACAGTAAATGAACATACTTTCCAAAGGCCAACAATTCACTAAAAATTTTTTTTTTTTTTTATTGGTCTTATGAAGTATTCTTTTTTTTGAGATAGTGAATTGGTGGGTTTTTTGATAAATGTGAGCCAAAATCATCACAAATTAAAAGAACCAAAGACTTAAACTACTTCATTCTGTGTGCATTGCATTTATTTAATACACGAGTTTCACAATTTTTGTTGAATTAGTGAATTAAATGAACTTTTCCACGACATTCTAAATTTATTGAGATGCACCTGTAATGAACGACAGCACTTTTTAGGCAACCTGAGTGAATGCAGAGCATTTGAGTCGTGAGCAGAACAAAAAAATGACGGGAGCAGGTCAGGTAAAGGACACATCTACATCTCTGTAAGTTACCGAAAACCACACATGAAAACTCGCAACTCTTGGTAGACACGCTTATCTGCAGCGCACAGTGACTCTCTTACCATATGTGACAGACAATTATGCTAGTTGATCTAGTTGTCCAGTCTTGACAAATCGGTTCCTCCCTCAAAATCGGGTTTCCATATCATTAATCGTTGTATCAAGTAGCCACACAAACTAATATTAATTTAAAACATCTATATAATTGATCAGCATATAGTGCATATTAAAACAAATGGGACACAATATAATTTAACTTGATAAATAATAATAATAGAACACTGTTAAACATTTGGACATTTATCACTTAATTTAGCATGTAGAGATTAGATTAATAAAGATTGTTGTGAATGCATGATGTATAAGTACAAATGTGTGGTGTATAAGTACAAATGTGTGGTGTATAATTAAGGTAAGCAATCAGGCTAATCAGGTAGGCCTTTCGTTTCACTATTCTAGTTCTCAAGCTAACTAAACTAGACATTAATGGTTGTTTTGTAGGAATTGTAATTAGGTGCTAAAGAGAGTAGGCCCAAATATTCTTTAAACCATGGGATCACTTGGAGACTGTTACAGTTTGGGTGCTATTAAAAGCGTATGACGCAGAAGAAATCCAAATAACAGTCTTTAATGATAAAGCCACAGAAGGACTCCAAGAGTATGGGATGGCAACACAACAATCACCGACAAACTACAGAACAGAAGGAAGACTTTAAGTACGGCAGCTGACGAGGGGAAAACAGGTGAAGGGAGTTAACTAATAATGACTAACAAGCAAATGAATCAAAAACCAATAGAAAGTTATAGACAAGGGGACTCAGGGAAATGTGGAGGCAGAAACAGAACCAAAACAGAACATAACCATGACAGAGACTCAGTTTCGAAAGAGGACCCAACTTGACTCATGACACTGATTTAGTTTATGCAACAGGACTTTGCTGAATGTTCTGTCCTGAAAAATTATGGACGCAAGTTCAGTTTTAAAATGTAGTTGTCATTTCTGTAAATAACCAAAATTATGTTTAATCAAATACAGGACTGACAACCTGTGTAAACATGGACAATTAATCATGAGTTTCAAATTAAATTGCAGTCAGTGATGCCTCCATGGTTGTACTAGAGGCCTACTGTTGCATAATTATACATTCCAAAGGCAGATATGAGCATTACGAATCACTGAACAAACTCTACTTAAATAATAATATATCTTTTGGTGTTTGCTTGTTTCTAAAAAGGGGCAAGTTTTTTTAAAGAATAGAATTAGAATAGAGATTGCTAGAGTTAGAGGGTTAAATAAAGATGGAAGAGATGTGTTTTTAGCAGTTTCTTGAAGATGGCTAAGGATTCAGCTGCTCGGATTGAGTTGGGCAGGTCATTCCACCAGGAGGAAACATTTAATTTAAAAGTCTGAAAGTGATTATGTGCCGTCTTTGGAATGGGCACATAAAGCGACGTTCACTTGCAGACGGTAAGCTCTATATCAGGGGTGGCGAACGTCGGTCCTGGAGAGCCGCATCCCTGCAGAGTTTTGCGTCAACCCTAATCAAACACACCTGAACAAGCTAATCAAGGTCTGAAGGATTACTAGAAAGCTACAGGCAGGTGAGTTTTAATTAGGGTTGGAGCTGTACTCTGCAGGGCTGCGGCTCTCCAGGACCGGAGTTCGCCACCGCTGTTCTAGAGGGCACATAAGTCTGAATTAATGAATTCAGGTAAAGGGGTGCAGAGCCAGTGGTGGTTTTGTAGGCAAACATCAATGCCTTGAATTTTATGCGACCAGCTATTGGTAGCCAGTCACATTGATGAACAGAGGTGTGACGTGTTCTTTTCGGCTCATTAAATATTAATCTTGTAGCTGCATTTTGGATTAATTGTAAAGGTTTGATAGAACTGGCTGGAAGACCTGCCAAGAGAGCATTGCAATAGTCCAGCATGGACAGTACAAGAGCTTGAACAAGGAATTGTGAAACATGTTCCGAAAGAAAGGGCCTGATCTTCTTGATGTTGTATAAAGCAAATCTGCAGGACCGGGTAGTTTTAGTAATGTGGTCTGAGAAAGTCCGCTGATCATCAATCATAACTCCAAGGTTTCTGGTTGTTTTTGAAGGAGTTATGGTTGATGTGCCTAACTGGATGGTGAAATTGTGATGTAACGATGGGTTTGATGGAACCACAAGCAGTTCTGTCTTGGCAAGGTTGAGTTGAAGGTGATGGTCCTTCATCCAGCAAGAAATGTCTGTTAGACAAGATGAGATGCGAGCAGCTATCTTCAGATCATCAGGATGGAATGAGAGGTAGAGTTGAGTGTCATCAGCATAGCAGTGATATGAAAAGCCATGTTTCTAAATGACAGAGCCTAGTAATGCCATTGTAGACAGAGAAGAGAAGTTGTCCAAGAACTGAGCCCTGAGGCACCCCAGTAGTTAGATGTTGCGACTTGGACACCTCACCTCTCCAAGATACCTTGAAGGACCTATCTAAGTGATAAGACTCAAACAACTGAAGTGCAGTTTCTGATATGCCCTTTGCCAATAGGGTTGACAAGAGGATCTGGTGGTTAACCGTGTCAAAAGCAGCGGACAGATCCAGCAAGATAAGTATTGAAGATTTGGAATCTGCTCTTGCCAGTCTTAGGGCTTCAACAACTGAGAGCAAGGCAGTCTCAGTTGAATGTCCACTTCTGAAACCAGACTGGTTGCTGTCGAGGAGGTTGTTCTGTGTGAGAAAGGCAGAGACTTGGTAGAACACAGCTCGTTCAAGTGTTTTTGAATGAAAAGAAGGGAAACCAGTCTGTAGTTCTCTAAAAGAGATGGATTAAGGGTGGGTTTCTTAAGCAGTGGGGTTATATGAGCCTGTCTAAATGCTGAGGGAAAAACACCAGTGTGAAGGGATGTGTTGATGTGAGTGAGTGCAAGTACAACTGCAGGAGAAATGGCTTGAAGGAGATGAGATGGAATAGGATCAAGCGGACAAGTAGTAGGATGATTAGAAAGGATTAGTTTGGAGACTTCCGCCTCTGAGAGTGAAGAGAAGGATGTGAATGAGTGTATGTTTGCTGGTAAGATGTGCTTGACAGATTGTGGAGTGGAAAATTGTGCACTGATGGTTTTAATTTTATTAATGAAGAACGTGGCAAAGTCATCAGCTGTTAGAGTTTATGAAGGAGGGGGAGGAGGACAAAGGAGGGAGGAAAATGTTTTAAAGAGCATCTTTTCTAAGGAGTTAATTTTGTTCGATCGTAATGTCTTTTAGCAGTGGAGACATTAGCAGAGAAGGAAGAGAGGAGTGACTGATACACATTAAGGTCAGTAGGATTTTTTGATTTGCGCCATACCCTTTCAGCAGCCCTGAGCTTAGAACGATGTTCGAGGAGAACATCAGACAGCCAAGGGGCAGAAGGGGTGGTACGGGCTGGCCTGGAAAAGAGGGGGCAGACAGTGTCTAAACAAGATATAAGAGTGGAGCAGAAAGTATCAGTAGCACTGTTAGCATAAAGAGATGCTAACTGTTTAGCAGGAGGAAGCGAAGATGAAACCATAGCAGATAGCCGGGAGGGTGAGAGAGAGCGTAGGTTACGTCGAAAGATGACATGTGGAGGGGTATGTGTTGAGTCAGGATCTATGTTGAGGTTAAGAGTGAGGAGGAAGTGATCCGAGGTGTGCAGTGGAGTAACCAGTACATGATCAGTGTCATGTGTAAATAAGGTCCAGTTGGTTGCCTGAGTTGTGAATAGCCGTAGTTAACACTCTCTTGAGATCAAAAGAGGCAGGCAGAGTGTGGAAGTCTGCAGCCCGAGGTTTATCTAGTTGGATGTTGAAGTCTCCAAGCATAACAGGGGAGTACCATCCTGAGGAAAGTTTGAGAGTAGCACATCTAATTAATCCGAGAAGTTACCTTGTGGTCCTGGGGGTTGATAAACTACTACAAAATGGATTTTAAAAGGGTGGGTAATAGTGACTGAATGTGATTCAAAGGAGCTGTTAATACCCAGAGAAGGTAAAGGAATACATTTCCAATCATTAGAGATAAGCAGACCAGTACCTCCACCTCTTCCAGTCAGACGGGGAGTGTGGGAAAATGAGAAATTATTGCAGAGTGCTGCAGGTGTAGCAGTGTCCTCTAGTTTGATCCATGACTCTGTCAGGGCCATGAGGTTTAGTCTTGAATGACTAGAAATAGATGTAAAATCTGCTTTGTTTACTACAGACTGACAATTCCAGAGACCAATAGAAAAATAAAATTAGTAAATTAGCAGACATAGGCAAAGTGTGCAGGTTGTTAGGATTGCGCTGCCTATAGTGTGTGATGTGTGGTTTGCGAGTGGTAGTAATAGTAGGGATATGGAAACACATAGTAAGAGTTGGTCATAAAAACTGAAACAGAAGTGAAGCAAGGTGTAGAAAAGAGGATGAATCAAAAACAATACTTATGTCCCTACCCGGTGGAGTCGCATGGTAGAGTCCATGGACTTTACACTCTTCGGTCTTCACACGAGGGCTGCTGCGACCGCTGCCGCGGTATACTAACATTTTTTAATACCCGTTTGACAAAATGGAAACTTAATTCAGCTGAACACACTTTACTGTTAATCACAACAAAGGGCTAAGCAAGCGCACAACACTGACAAGGTACGCAATACAGTACGAGACCAAACGCCATTTCAGCACTTTAATGTTAATTGGGGTTTTCAACCAAATTTTTCCCCACCCCCCTGACATTTGTGGGTTGACAATATACAAGCTAGACTGGTCTAACCACCCTTACCGAACAAAATTATATGGGAATATAATGTCATGTAAAATATAATGCGATATATTACATAATACATTTCCATATATTGGAAACTAGTGCTTATATTTTTCGATATACAGCAATATATGCATTGACAATGTATGCCTATTTATTGATACATAGAAATATATTTAGAAATGAAGACAAAAATAAATATTAATTGTTTGATCCTTTGAGTATGTATTGCACATAGATGTTCCCATATAAATGTGAATGTATGTACACACACATATATATATATATATATATATAAACATATTAGTTCCCAGCATGCTTTGTTTCTGACTGTTAAAGGAGAGTAAAAATGTTAAAATGAAGTGTTATTTCATGTGTTTTTTCTCAGTATTAATATATGGGGAGATCTGTTATAATAATGTTGCATTATTTTGACATTTAAAAGGGTTTGTGGTATGTGTAAGTTTGTGGGGTTATCATTGTGCAGAAGAGTAGAGTTTGTGGTCAGGAAGACGATGTTAAATTATATGTTACTTTATTTAAAAACCAATGGCTGTGCACTGTGCAGCACAGTGATAGTCTGTTCACTAAGTGCTTTATTATGAGCAGGTGTGCTTATGCTATTGAAAACTAGCTATATTTTAAAATATGAAACATGTATATCATAAATGATTGTTAAATATAAGAAGTATATATTTTCATATGTGTGTGTATATACTGCATGAATATATCCACAATATATTTTTACGCATGCAGTACCATATCTTATCACATGTACATCTATATATTATAAAGTGTATTACTGAATATAAAATGACATATATTGTGATATATAAGTAAATATATTGTCACATATTTTTCAATATATGAAAAGCGGCAATTCCTTATGTATTATTCAATATATTGCATTATATTTACACAATATATTATTCTGTATAATTTCTAATATACCATTATGTCGTTTAATATATTGATCATTCATATATTAGGAAATATATTTTATTTGCGTAAAGGCACTGTGACTGAAAGACTTTTCCTTGAGAGACAGACCACATGTCCATTCTAGCATCCTCACTTTCAATCTCCCCACTGACTGTGTCATTCAAATGGAATTATACCTCCTTTCCCAACCACTGCTGCCCAGCTGGTGCCTACGGGCAATTAGCCCAGTAAGCATGATTGCAGTAATTTGTTAAGCACTATGGCAACCTCTGTTTAGGCCAGAGGTAAATATATGTCTCCATGTGTGCAAGATCTTTATGTATGTTCAAGACTGCAGACCTAGAGC
The DNA here is from genome assembly GCA_018155175.1 of Sinocyclocheilus anophthalmus. Lineage (NCBI taxonomy): Eukaryota > Metazoa > Chordata > Actinopteri > Cypriniformes > Cyprinidae > Sinocyclocheilus > Sinocyclocheilus anophthalmus. Next base: position 209,199 of record JADLZN010002441.1, on the reverse strand, counting down.
TCGGGAATGTACACATTCTAATGTAAATTTGTTTTAGTCCTAGTAGAGAACAGAGAACTACTAATAGGAACAGAAACCGGGTATCCAGTACAGTTAATACCAACATTGATTAATGAGTGTCTTGTGTTTAGACAATGTTCTCATAAAACCTACTAACTGTCGTTATGCAAATACTACCGGCGCTATGAAGATTACTTTTGTCTTCTTGTCAAACAAAATAGGATATGCCAAGGGAAAAATCATTCATCTTAGGAAGAGTGATAGGATGGCTGTCTTTGCCTGTTTGTCTCCTAGCATTACTGTTAAACAAAAGTGGTTACAGTGGTTTACCACATTTAAAGGTTAATCGTTCCAAACCTGTGTGACTCTTTTTGTCCACACAATGAAAGTCAATGGGGTCCAAAAAACAACACTGGGCCCCGTTGACATTTATTGTGTGGACAGAAAAAAAAACACTTTGATGTTGTTCAAAAGTTCCACAGAAAAAAGAAACATACGTACATATTTGGAACAATATGAGGGTGAGTAATTGATTACAGAATATTTTTGGGGTGAACTATCCCTTTAATGGCAATTGCTGTATTTGAAGCAACTGTGCACTATTTAAAAGAATACTCTACAATGCAGTACACAGATCACTACACAACATGTTTTATCTTGATGCTGAATCAAGGATCCTAGTTAGTAGTGTTAAAAATGACCATAGCTAGCGCTGCACACTCTCAAAGAAGAGTGATCAAGAGGGCAAGGGCATTCTGTGAAGAGATGGGAAGTAATGGGAATCTTTATCATCAGACTGATAATATAATACCCACTATGAAGGTAGTTGAAATGGTGATAAAAAATACATATATATATTATATATATAGATATATATATTTATTTTATTGTATGCGATAACACCATTGAAATAATGCACACATTAATATTGTGAAGAGAGGGACCTCTGGTGGTGAACTTGGAACATTTTGGCTATGCATGACTCTGAAAAAGGAAACACTATTCAGATGTAATTAGTATATTTTTCAGTAGAATTCAAAGTTTTGGGGCAGAAGATAACATTGAGCTCCACAAAATTAATGCACTTACCCAACAAAAATCTCACATCACTATTTTGCGATGCCATTTTGTGTCTGTACTGTAAAATTGCCTGTAGGTGTGAGCGAAAAGTTTGAATGTGTGAGTGTGTGTGAGCTCTGTGATGGACTGGCCATCTGTCCAGGGTGCTTCCTTATCTACAGACTAAGATGCTGGAATTGGCTCCAGCATCCCGCAACCCTACATAGGACAAGCTATTTGGAAAATCAGTGGTTTGGGATGGACGAATGTGACGATTGCTACTGACACCACATGAGAGGCTCATGTGTCCCATTTGTAGGCACTAGATTAGCACCATTATTTCTGAACAAACACATCCCACCTGTCCAAATCCCTCTGCTGTAGAGGTCATCACATATAAACAAATCACTTCCAGTATCTAACACACACACACACACACACAACACACTCTCTCTCTCTCTCTCTAAAACACATAAAATGAATAACACCACTTTTCAGCATATTGTTTCATAAGCCTTCATGTAGAAATTTAAATTAATTCTAAGATGCTGTGTGATTTGGAAAAGGATAAGCAAAACATGAACAAGCAATTATGGGAGTATGTCGACATTTAACTTGACCGATAAACGGAGAATGATGAAGTGAGAGGGATCACAGGGCAGACAGTAGACCATAAACAATTGTCATATGCTGTAGACCTACAATCCTAAAAAAGGTGGAGAGGTTAAACCTAGTAATGAACAACACAAATAGGGCATGATAAAAAGTAAACCAAAAAAATCAGAATAAGGACCAATGAGCAAAAGAGGCTAGTCCAATTTCTGCAGTGATGCATGGCAACTTATTTTTTAATGATCAAAATCTGTGTTAAGCAGTAAATAACTAAATGTAGTGCCTCTACCAACATATATTTTTACAGTAGAATGACAGTAGTTTTTAAAGTACTGGAAGTTATAACAGCTAGCCTGCTTTATCCTATTATTGGCCCTGTAGTGACCAAAAGCTATATCACTATTTTTAATGCAAGTAAATAAAAGCACTAATCTGAATTATCACATACATGGCGTAGGAAAGTCTGATTCATTTGAGTCAACTGGATCATAGCGTTTGAAAATCAGATTAATTTCAGTGAATTGGTTTAATCTAAACTGTCTTCTCAGCACCGTAAAGTCAGATTCATTGTAGTAATTCTTTTTTTGCAGCGTTGCAAAGACTGAAGTTGAATTGAAAATCTAATTTTACTCATTTAAAAATAGAAATAGGTAATTTTTTTTTACTTTAACACAAACAAGAAATAACAAAGCAAAAATGATTGTAAATCATTGCAAAGCCGTAATTGTTAATTTGCTTATACAGTTGTAACTCTCACTTTCGGGGGAGTCACTCAGATATTTTTACCCCTTTTTAAAGTCACTCAGATATTTTTGCTTGCCCATTTTTCCTGCTTCCAACATATTAAATTCAAGAACTGAATGTTCACTTGCTGTCTAATTAACTGTATCCCACCTATAGGTGCCATTGTTACAGTATAATACATGTTATTCACTTCACCTGTCGGTGATTTTAATGTTGTGGCTGTTTAGAATTATGATTAGCTTGTACCTTAAACTGTAAACTACAGTTTCAAAGCAACTTCCCAAAACTGGTTCTTAGTAACAAAGCAGCACCTGAGTCTTCCAGTTTTAATGAGTGGAACACTTATAGAACAGAGTTGAATGAACAGATACTGAAAGACAAGCAGTTGTTGGACCGTGACTGTGGGATGATCCCTGTCCCAGGGGTAAGTGAGGTGCTGTTACTTTGAAAATGCACAACTGACACATCTTCAACAGACACAACAATCACAACCGACTGAAGAATGACACGTTGACACAAGCTCCACATATCTCAGACAGGAATATCTGCACCCAAAGGCACACTACACACAAGATCATACAGTAAGTTAAAACAAGTTGTATTTTATGTGGAGTAGGTAAGTTTCTTATAATTTACACGGAAAATAGACAGTTATGTTATGTAAGCAGACACCATGAAAATGCTTCAGAAAATGCAAAATGTAAGATTGGAATCTGACTGTACTGAACTAAACAGTACATAGAATAAAGCATCACTGCACAATTTCAGCTGATTGAAAAATACTTCCAGAGGGTTACAGAATACCTGACTGGATCTGGATCTGACAACCTCTACGATTGAAAATCTCAGTTTCAAAGAATTCTCTGGTTCTTTCAATATCCCCAAACCCTACAACTACCTGTTTCTTTGCCTGTGTCCCTGACTGAGCAATAAAAGGCCATTAGGTGCGTGCTCAGGCAGTGTGCTCATGGAACTCAAACCTTCTGTGCCGCCACAAATCCCCAGAAAGCCCCCTCTTATTTAATACAGATGCCCAGGATGGCAGCAATAGTTATAGCAGTATGCTGATACTGACACCTCAATAAATCAAGATGCTTCTATATTTTACTACCACACGTCACCTATAATGATCCAACACCCACCACAAAGAGCAAACATCCACATGATAAGAATGCCACAAAAATTATTCAGTAATATACAACTTCTGGCTGAAAAAAAGTAGGGATATTGACTTCAAATTCAGGTCAAATTTAAGTATCACATATCTAACACAGAACACACTACTCTTTTCACATACTGTTATTTTTTTTTGGCCTAGTGTACAGTAGTATGAAATTTTGGATGCACCCACTGACTTTATGAGAGACAATCTTTCACGCAACGGATTTATTCAAAAATGAGAAGAAAAGTCACTGATAATAGAATCATTCATTCAACCAATTCTTTCAAAAACTAATTCTTTAAAAAACTAGACAAGTGACTGACTTACAAGTTATTTAATCATTCACTCAAATGATTTGTTCAAAAACACTGAATCATTCAGGAACAAAACAGGTGCCGTTCAGCTGTGTAGATATTATATTATATATTTGATAAGATTTGATTTTATTCAATTTCCTTTATTGTCATTGCATGATACATACAATGAAATTTAAGTGCACTACCCAAAACAAGCCCATTTATTATACTACTCAAATGGTAATATTAATTATATAATAACCTACACTTATAATACTTACATGTTACCCTGTACCACAAAACCAGGTTAAAGGGATAGTTCACCCAAAAATGAAAATTCTGTCATCATTTACTCACCCTCATGTCGTTCCAAACCTGTTTTATTTTATGCCCAATATCATTAGGATATTAAGAACAGATCATGTTCTATGAAGATATTTTGTAAATTTCCTACCGTAAATATACCAAAACCAAATTTTTGATTAGTAATATGCATTGCTAAGGACTTCATTTGGACAACTTTAAAGGCAATCTTCTCAATATTGAGTTTTTTGCACCCTCATATTTCAGATTTTCAAATAGTTGTATCTCGGATCGAAATGGAAAGCTTATTTATTCAGCTTTCAGATTATGTATAAATCTCAATTTAGAAAAATCAACCCTTATGACTGGTTTTGTGGCCCATGGCCACAAATAGGATAGTGTATTATTTTGTTTATTTTTGTTAACAATTTCAAGCCATTTTTTATTTCCATCGCCTCCATTCAGCCAACATGTTACACATGTTACACACTAGCATGTCAATTCAACCTGCCACTCAACCTACTGTGTTAAATGCATAGACTTTCAGTGTATTTCAGTGTATTTATTATTGGAGATAATTATAATGCCTTAAATGACATTTAGTATTAACAGTCTGAATCATTTCCATCAGCAGTGTGTCAGTCAAAACAACCACCCTTTTGCACGCCCAGAACTTTCCATGAATAACAAAAGCAAATGAAGCTGTTTGTCATGACGCAACCTATAATTTGCTCTAGAACCTCATTTTATGTTCCAGGAAACCTGGAGAGCACTGAATGTGATTCTGAAAAAGCCTGTCACTGAATATAGAACATTAGGAGGTGCCACCTTCTTTCCATAGTTGCATAGCTGGTCCTGCGGCAGCTGACCTAAATGGCATTTTCACACACTAGCTACTGATCAGATAATGGGGCTCATTTTGCACCTGCTCTTCAATATACTAGAGGCTTAAAAAGACACATGGGTAGGATTGCAAACAGTAAACTTCAATTATTAGCTAGGTAACACATTGACGACTTATTGTATAGCACCAGAAACTTACATGAAAACACTTGGGATCTTATTCATGCAATACTGAAACCATTAAAATCTTCTAAAGCAGTGGTTCTCAAACCTCTCCTGGAGGACCCCCAGCACTGCACATTTTGTATGTCTCCCTCATCTATCACACCTGATTCAACTCACCAGCTCATTAGTGGAGACTGCAAGACCTGAAGTGGGTGTGTCAGATAGAGGGAGACATACAAAATGTGCAGTGCTAGGGGTACTTCATGAAGAGGTTTGAGAACCACTGTTCTAAAGAATATGTTGACTGAAGGAACCCTTTGTTGCCACTTGACTAAACCTGACGATAAATGGCATTCAGCTTTGAAAGAGATACTCACCCATATTTTCACTGACAGGGTCATGATATTAATGGAAGCATATTCTGTCAACAGTTTCCTTAGTTAACTTCTTTCGTAACTACCACTTACACAGTACATCCACCTTCTTGTAATTTCCGTTGGCCATAAGCATCCATTTAATGAAATAAATTGCAGGGAAAATCTTAAAATGAAATTAGTAATTACATTAAAATGACATTTACATTATAAGATTTAAATCACATTATTATTTTATTATATTATATTTATTATTATTATTAACAATATTATATTATTTATTTTATGCTTAATTACTGATAAAAGGCTGATATTAATAGATAGACAGTCAGACAGACAGACAGATAGATAGATATCATTTGATACCAATAATTCCATATTATATTATGTTTTTTAAATGTATAATGTATAAGAAGGGCAAATTACAGTTTAACTTGAATTACATTTATCTATGCCTTCCAAAGAAATAACAGATATTGCCTACATGTCATCTTCCTGGCAACACATCTGAATATCATTCTGTTAATTTTGATTTCATCATAGTTCCCTGAAACTGATTGTGTCCTGTATGAGGCTAAATCTAGCTGGTGAGTTACTTTGGCAAGTAATAGGGATAATCTGTCCACTAAATGCCCAACGCTTCAGAGATGCCTCTAAGAAACAGTGAGGTGGCTGTCTGCCATTTTGCTTCTGGGCAGTAGCCTGTACAAGACCGTTGACTATGTGCTTGAAGTGCTGAGTAAGTTTGTTTCAGACAAATGCGTGGCCTACCGTGTATTTATAGAGCAGCAAGTGGTGAGTGAAGTGATTTATTACTCTAACACCTTATTCAATCAGCACAACAGTTATTTTGGCAGACACTGGCCTGTTGTTGACCTGTTTGTTCAAGGACGAGGTAACAAGGGCCACACGATTAGATTAATCATATTGCTAATTCAAAATTAGACATTTTCTTTTTCTGTGTTTGAAAACAGAGCTAATTCATTGTGTTAAATAGTACTCTACTACAAAACAAATAAAATAATTGTTCTTGGATAGTGATCATACATCATGTTTTGTCAGTCTTTGTTTAGACAATGATTACTTTAAAGACAGCCATGGATATATATATATATCAGTGAGACTAAAGTAGTTATTTTTCCTGTTCTTTCTTTCTCCGTCCTTCTCCCTCTATCAAATCAATTGTCATGATTTGACAGTGTTTCAAAGTCTATATATAGATCAGAAAAACTCTGTATAAACACAACACATTTCTATACAATTGCATCATTCACAAAGTTCTATGTTTCCCATCAATTTTTGTTCACAATGTTCTTGCAGCTCTGTAGAGTGAAACCAGAACACACTAAATGCTGAGTTAACCAGCTGGATTTGCTGATAAATAGAAGCTCATTTATGTTCGGGTATTCTTTGATCAAAGGAAAAAGTGGTTGTCTTATCTCTGCCAAACATATATTAAATTCAGCAGATGTAAAGACCCAAAAATGTAGAATAGAGACATGAAAGAGATGCATCACATTAAGAAGGGGTAAATACCTAGAGGAGGCATTTTTAAATAAAAACGGTTATAATTTAAACTGTTATACTGACCTCTGCTGGTCTTGATGGGGCTGCACACACTATTTGCAAAGTTTTGCCAGTTACAACTGTACTGGCAGGAAACACTTCAGCATAGATTTTTGTGTACATTGTAGTTTATTCTGACCCACAACACTAGCTGACAATTGTGAAAGATCTTAAAGGGATAGTTCACTGAAAAATTACAAATTTGTCATCATTTTCTCACTTTCATGTGGTTCCAAACCTGTATAACATGTCTGTCTCCTGTGGAACATTAAAGATATCTTCAGAAATACATCTCTCTTTTCATTAAATGGAAGACAGTGGTTACCAATGTTCTTTATAATCTCTTTAATGAATGGAAGAATGCTAGTACTAAACCTATAATCTTGTGAAAGCCAACAACATTAAAACCACTGGCCTAATATTGTGTAGATCATGGTTTTCAAACTTTTTTAAGAGTGGCCTTTTTTTCCATTTAAATTTATGCAACCCATATATGCAACTATTTACACGCAATCAAGTCAAGGCATAAAATATATATAGCAGGGTGGAGCTGGTGACGCAAATGTTAAAGGGCTCATATGATGCTTTTTTTAAAGATAATTATTTGGTGTATTTGGTGTAACAGAATATGTTGACATGCTTTAATGTTCAAAAAACACATTATTTTTCAAATACTGTACATTATTGTAGGTCCTCTATGCATCGCCTCTCTCAAACACTTAGTTTTCAACAAAGTCCCTCCTTCCGACAAGCGCAGTCTGCTCTGATTGGCCAGCTGACCCAGTGCATTATGATTGGCCGAACACCGCAAGCACTCATCATAAATGTAACGCCCCTTACCATAATCGTGAGCTTTATCTTTCAAAATAAATGTAAAGACAGAGGCCGGACAGAACACAGTGATGTTGAAGTGGTAGGGTTTGCAGTACACAAGCCACGTTTAAGACAGCTGACTCCCTGTCTTAGAACTCTTAGTCTCTCTCACACACACGCACACACGCACACACACAAAGAATGCGCAAAAACTCACATGAACAGGCAATCGCAATAACGTAAACTAATAACAAAATCAGTAGCTGATTCAGAAGCGCAAGATTGTCATAGCAAAGTCAGAATTACCTCCTCGCCTAGGTTCACGAAACAGTCGTCCATAAAACGCATTGCTGTTCTGTTGTAAGTAATCTTAAAGATTCCTAAATGCATCTTACTTTCGGAAGGCCAAATAAAGTGCATTTTGCTTTCGCCTAGAAACACACAGCGTTCTCCCTGACATGCTGCTTCAACACTAACTGCGGATACTGAAACAACGCCTTCTTTCTTTGCATGAACATTTGGGCGGAATTATGCAAATATTTCCACATAGTGAGGTAGATATGTGGGGGCGTGTTCAGAACGAGCCATTTTAGGTAGGCGTGACTGACTCTTAAACTTTTATAAAGAATATCTCTTTGTTTGAGACTTTAGTCTTCGTAACTTTAGGGATCTTATCTATTCACGATTAGCTTGTAACACTCCAAAGAGAAAGTTAACTTGAAATCGCATAATATGACCCCTTTAATGAGCAACAACTGTGCCACACACCACGGAGGAGGTACAGAAGGATCAGGCCCTCCCAGAGGAAAAAGTGAGGAAGTTTGCTCTTAGGAGAAATAAAAGTAGACACAAATGAGACATGAGAAATGTTAGAGATAAAAGAAGGAAAAACTGAGAATGTGGTGAAAGAAACAAAGAATATCTCTTTATTGTCTTGCTGCAATCTATATCAAGACTCCATTATAAGGACTATTTTATGTGAAGGAGGTAGCTGTTTCTAATTTGTGACGTCTTCGTTGTGATCTCCTTTCTCTCTCATTGCCCTATCAGTGTGTTGCAGATGTTTCTCATAAAATTCCTTAGACACAATTGCGGCATGAGAAATATTTAGAGAAAGAGGTCAGACTGAAAATGAAAATCAGAATCTCTTTTACTTAATACGCCGCTCTTCTCTAAGACTTCCATTGACACTCTTAAAAATAAATGTTCTTCACGATTCCATAGAATAACCTTTTTTTTTTTGTCTAAATGGTTTCATAAAGAACCTTTTAACATCTGAAGAACCTTTACGTTTAACAAAAGGTTCTTTGTGGCGAAAAAAAGTTCTTCAGATTACAAAAAGGTAAAAAAAGATGGTTCTTTAAAGAACCTTTGACAAAATGGTTCTTCGGTGGCACGCTGTTAAAGAACCTGTTAAGCACCTTTATTTTTTTACGATGTGTTTCGGAATATGTATTGCGCAGAAAGTTTGCTCTTTCTAAGCTCAGGTACTCAGGAGAGCTCAGTTGTGATTCTCATATATTTTAGTATCAACAGTGTGTTAGTTTATCCTAAAATTCCTTAGAGAATCAAAGTAGACAAATGAGACATGAGAAATTCTGAGATCAGGAGTCCAAAATGCACATGTTCGGTGATTGAAACTATGAGGACCTATCTATAAGTCGGCTATACTCTCGCTCTGTCAAAGAACTATTTATAAAAAAAAAATGTTTTTGAAAATGAGATCTCTTGACATCAGAATATTTTTACTAGACCCAAATCTTAGATTACTTACACTGAATGGAGAACTTTGCTTGAGTTCTTGTACTTACCCTAACCCCGAACCAATAATATGCACACATTATGCTCAGATTTTTCTCCTCAGAGTCCACTGGATCTTAAATTGTTCCTTAAAGCTTATCGAGATCTCAGCAACATCACATCAATGTCCTTCAAATCTTTATCCCAACTAAAAATCAGTTGGTCTCTATTCGTCTCCTCTAAAGTTTTCTTTAAACAAGATCATCGAGCCACATAGGTGATCATTTTCCCCATAACTAAGGACTCTGGACTCAAACATTTCTCCTTTAAAGCTTTAGATGAGATCTCAACAACATCACACACTGTACTTTCTTCTACACTAAAGACATGGGAGCTCTCACATTTGTCTGTTCTAAATTTAAGAATTGATCTCAACAACTTTCCAAAGTGTGTACCAAGTCAAATGTTTCAATAATAGTTTAAAGGGGTCATATGATCCGATTTCAATTTTTCCTTTCTCTTGAAGTGTTACAAGCTCTTGGTGAAAGAAGATCTGTAAAGTTGCAAAGAAAAGTCTCAAATCCAAAGAGATATTCTATTTAAAAGTTAAAAATCAACCACGCTTACCTAAAACGGCTCTTTCTAACATGCCCCCACATATCTACGTCATGATGTGATTGCATAACGCCGCCCAAATGTTCACGCAAGAAAGAAGGCGGTAACTTTTATTCTCGCTGTAGTATTGTTGCCACCGCCACCATGTCGTGCAGGCCCTGTGTGTTTCGTTGTGAAAGCAAAACTACTTTGTTTGGCCTTCCAATAGAGGACGATATCTGCTTTGTCATGCTTGGAGCTGATCCGTGCTGGTCGCTGAAGATATATATCAACTTCGCGCTGTGGATCGTTGGATCTGCTTTCACCGTGGACGAAGCTGAGTCCAGCCTGGGGTCATCACATGTGGCCGCTCCTTCGTCGAATCCGCCGCCCGCACCGTTCTCAAGCCCGCGCCTCTGCTCACTCCCTGCCCGAAGGCCTCGCTCACTTGAGGCCGCCACGCTCACTTAGAACACCATGGGTGATGAGTGTTTCGTTGTTAAAGTGAAAATACTTTGTTTGGCCTTCCCAAAAGAGGACACGACTACAATTCCGTGGTTAAGTTGTATTTACACCACTGTTCCAGAACACTTCAACCCAAAAATACAGATGTGTGCAGCTGTTATTTTATGGAGGGACTGTTTCTCTGTCTGGGAGGTACGAGGATGTAACTACAAAGATGCTCTGTCTGACTCACAGACTTAAGTAAGTTTTTTCTATATATACGAACCAATACCCCGTTGGTTGTCTCATCTCTCCCCACGATCTAACACACATGCCGACATGGTTTTATGTTTACGCGACCCCGCTCGGTGATTTCCCTTGCAACAGAAAAGACAGTATAAGTCATTATAATGAGTAATTATGTCCCCAATTGATGCAACAAATGCCTGGTTTGTAATGTGTTTTAATGTTTTTGTCTCGTCGCTCGGCCGGACAGGGCATCACCGTATGGTAAGGGGCGTAACACTTCCGTAAAACGCTTGAGGAATTCGGCCAATTCTCAATCTCTCATCCTCTTACTCGACGAAATGGATAGCTGGCCAACCTCAGCCCGCACCCACCTCGCTTTTCAGAATGACGTGGACTTTGTTAAAAATCGGACGCGTTTCAGAAATGGTCGGGGCTATTGCCACGCCTTTTTGTATGCTACTCCAAATATCATGAATTGCTCTCACGATGTATGTGGAAAAGGATATTGTCGTGGACACCTTAACACAACGCCGTTATTCTTATATTAACATTCCCCTCTATTCTCTTTCATGTTACAACCTTACAATACAACAACCCAACTTCAAGGGTTTCTTACCTGTTTAGTCATCCCCTCTTCCTTGACCCCTTTTAAACATTTGCACCCCCTATAAAGTATTATTAATAAAATGGTCAGGATTAAGGTCAAATGATGCATGCCCCTAGCGAACCTCCATAAAACGGTATGGCCCCCCTCCCCTCCTCTTCCCGATCTGTGTCAACAATTAAGAAGTCACTACTGTTATCTTTTTCTGCAAACACTTCACTCCTTAATATAGCCTAAACTCTGAGAGGGATTTTTTTTTAATCGTATTTAGTGCCTTTTCACTCTAGTACTCAAGTAGTCTTTGAGACTCCATGTCCGGTCTAAATGCTTCGCCCACCTAAGGATCCTCCCGCCACTTCCGGTATTTGGCACTTACGAATCCTCCAGAATCTTTAGTTTAGGAGAAAGATTTGAGCACAGTGTGTGATGTTGTTGAGAACGCTTCTAAAGCTTTAAAGGGGTGGACTGGATTGCGATTTCACTTTTAACGTAGTTAGTGTGTAATGTTGCTGTTGAGCATAAACAATATCTGCAAAGTTATGAAGTTGAAAGTTCAATGCAAACGGAGATTTTGTCTTTTAAAATTCTGGCAGTTTAATTCCTACAAAATTGGCTGGTAGGAACTACAACGAGTTACTTCCCGGGTTCATGACATAACAAACCCAGATATGCTCAAAAAGGCAGCAACAGGGGGCGAGGCCCATGCTGCACCCCTGTTCAGAGAAGAGAGAAGAGAAAGAGAAAACTAAGGGTGCACGTAGGCCTTGGCGATAAAACGGTATTGATATTTATCGACGGTACACCCTCTTCGATATCGATAGAAAAATTGTTCGATATAGCGCATATTAGGCACGTGCTATGAGTGACGCAGACCGCACTCACAAACACGAACACGTGCTGAATTGAGTGTTGTGCCTGGCTGTGATGAGGAGATTGTGAATAAAAAAAAATAATATTAGTCGAATTTCAAAAAAAAAAAAAAAAAAAATAAACATTGCAATTTGAATGCAAAAAATAGTTACAACAAAGGTTAGGTGTGGGGCCTCTGGGAGCGTCATTAGTGGATGCGTGAGATGCCGGTGACTGAGGATGTTTGGTAAGTGACCTGATTGACACTTTTTAAGCCTTTATAACCCACCCAGGCCTACCCCCACAAGACGCGCAGTTGCCGCGTTATTCATTCAAAATATTAAGAGAAATATAGAAGCTCAATACGGAGAAGATATTGGTTAGGTTAAAGCTGAAAACAAGCCATTCACACAGAAATGAAAGCCATGCAAAGTTTTAACAGTTGAAAATTTTATGAAACGCGTCATGAATTTTGTGAAGGTTATCCTTCACTGGTTCTTATGTTTTAAATGCAATCTGCGTGATGGGCGAGTTCGGCTCTTTGTATTAAGCAGTGCATAAATACATGATGCTTTTTGTTCTTAATTGTTTATGCAATTTATGAAATTATGTTTGATTTTTATGAGTTAATTTAGACGTAATGCAGGTTTTTTTTTATAGACAGTTATTTCCATGCGTTGACATTTTGTGCTGCATTATTTTGCTCATTGCGCGCTCCTGTGGCCTCGGGAGAAAAGACAAAAGTTGAACCTATTTAATCTGCTTATGAAACATTAGAAATGAGATATTTGTTTTTTTATTTTGTGTTTGACTGTTAAAACAAACAATATTTTGTTGTTTGTCTCAATAAATTGGGTTAATTTTAAAATACAGTGGTATCAATTAAGGTTTTTTTCATTGGTCTTTTAAAGGTTTAAAAAATGTCACATAAGTATCGTACCGAAACGATATGAAAACATTATATGTCATTGATACATTTTTAGCTATAGTGACCAGCCATAGGTGCACGTAAAAATCTTTTCATATATGAATCGCGATTCTGTCTTCCAACAATTCTAATGGATTCACAAGTTTCAAATCAATGTTATAAAGCAGCGGTTCTTAATACTGTTCATCGCGTCCCCCTGCTCTACACACGCTCTGCATCACTCTCTCTCTCTCTCATTCAGCTCAGCTCCAACAATGAACTGTTCCAATTATACATTTATTTTCACATAGCTATGAGAAGCGTTAAACATGGATGTGTGTGCAGTTGCCGTACTGTATTAAAGCTTTAATCAGGACAAAACCGTATATTAAAAGTATATATGAATTAAGGTTCATATGAAAGTATATATTCCAAACAACTTAATTTGTGTATTTGCATTGTTTAAAGGGGTCATAGGATGCACACCATTTTCCACAAGTTATATGATTCTTTAGGGTCTTAATGAAAAGGCTGTAGTTTGGTTAAAATTTCTCAATGGTAGTGTAAAAAAACACCTTTTTTACCCAGTCAAAAACAGCTCTTTTCAGATCAAGCCATTTTTGAGATTGTTTACTTTAGCCGCATTCTTTGTGAAACTTGCTAATCAGCACATTATTAGTAAAGGTGATTTGCAAAGATTCATTAAAAACATTATACTCACTTCTTCTGTAGATAAGGCTGGGTACACTGAATGACGCCCCTCCCCCCCCCGCGCGAACATAGACACATTTATGTAGATCGGGGCGTATTCTCTTCAGAAACAAATGTAATCCACTGCCAGTTCAGTGGCTCAGATGTCAGGAGTAAATGAAGACTGCTATCTTCATTATTGCATCCAACAACAGAACACCTCAATCAATTAGGAGTCATTCTTGCCTACATCTGCTCCAGCGGTGAAACAATGGAGGACTGATGACGGTCACTCAGGGCGGAGCTAAGGTAAGACGGCGGTCCAGTCTGTGCTGAAACACTACTGTCGATCAAATTATCGTGGGAGGGGCCTGTCTATGTGACGTTACACAGACAGCATCTGAGATCGGCTCGATTTTAGAAAGGAGAAAACATTTAACGAGATTAAAAAAAAAAAAAAAGCTGGGTTGGTTTGATCTTATAGGATGGTTGTTAAACACACTTACCAAACACAACAGTTTCAGTTAGTGTAAAAGTGCATGTAGCATCCTATGACACTTTTAAAGTTAAAGTTGCAGTTAAAATCTAGTTTTACTTTATCATCCTAAGTATAAGGGCGTCCCATATAAGCTAACATGCACTTTACAAGTTGTTGAACTGAAATTGTGAGTGACCAGTGTGTGTACAAACCACCCTAAAAATGAATCAAATCCATACCACGTGTTTTTTCGATTAATTACTCAAATTTTTACGTCTTTCTTAAATCGAGCTGATCTCAGATGCCTGTTTGTGTGATGTCACAAAAACAGGCCCCGCCCATGATATTTTGATTGACAGTAGCGTTTCAGCACATACTGGACTGGCGTCTTACCTTACAGCTGCAGGAGTTTGGATACTATAGCCGCAAGAGCTTGGATACTATAGCCCCCCCCCAGAAAAAATCCTTAGAGGAAAACTTGGGGATAGTCGCGACGTGGAGAGACTCAGACATGGCGGCCATCTTGGCCGGGGACACAGCTGTGGCGGCCATCTTGGCCGGGGACTCAGCCGTGGCGGCCATCTTGGCTGGGGACTCAGCCGTGGCGGCCATCTTGTGAGCAAGCTCTGGCTTGGCAGACGTGACGTGAGCAGGCCCTGGGGTAGCAGACATGATGTTATCAGACTCTGGCTTGGCAGACATGATTTGAACAGGTTCTGACTTGGTAGATATGACATGAGTAAACTTTGACTTATCTGGCATGGTGTGAGCAGGTCCTGGAGTAGCAGACATGGCATTAGCAGGCTCTGGCTTAGCAGGCATGACGTGAGCAGGCTGTGGCTTGGCAGGCATGACGGGAGAAGGGTGTGGCTTGGCAGGCATGACGTGAACAGACGTTTGGGAAGTGTCATGTTCCTCCATGACACCCACAGTAAAAGCTGATCCACTCAACCCCAGAGCAAAGTCTATATACTCGGCAAGGGACCAGTGGAACTTTCCCCCAGGAAGCTGGGAGCAAATGGGCCCATTCAGACCCACCCGAAATATGTCCTTAAGGGCCACATCGTTAAAATCCACTTGGTTAGACAGTTCACAAAAATCCTCCACATAGTCCTCAATAGGCCGTCACCTTGACGAAGGCAGAGGAGGCGTGAAACTGCTGGGTTCATTTTAGTGGTCGTGTATTCTGTAAAGAATCAATCCACTGAAGGCGAGCATAGTGAGAACCCAAGTGCAGTTTATTTACAGAGTGATCCAAACATCCAAACAATAATCCGAGACACAGACTTGACTTGACTTGACTTGACTTGACTAGGCATGACTTGACAAAGCATGAACAGACTTGACACAAACAGACTAGACTCACCAACAGCGGGTTAAATACATTCAATACACGACGAGGGCACAATGGGAACATGAAGCTACTTATAGGAAACAAGAGGGTCACATGACAAGAACAAACCAATGGGAAACAAGACACATGACTAAGACAACCAATCAGAACATGACACAATGAACAGAGGAACAAATGGCATGAATACATGAGGGCAAGGGAAGCATGACACAAACAGGGACCATGAAACAATTACAAAATAAAAGACATGGAAAACATGAACATGAAACAAAACACCACATTACATCAGTGAATATAGTTTTAATACAAATGCTATTGATATTTCTAAAAGATGAACAGTAAACATCAGTTTACAAATGATGAATTAATAAAAAGAAATTCAGGCCACCTGCTGTATTTTAAACTTTTTTTTTTTTTTGATAGGGTTCATTTTTAAACAAGTAATAGGGCCCTCTAAAATGCTATTAATGGCTTTGGTAATCAGATGAAGAAAAATTAAACATTAATTTAATTTATCCTAATCAAATGAAAAGTAAACCCTTTTATTTTTGGCAAGCAAAGTGCTGCACAACAGAGGTTTACTGTTAAAATTAAAAAGAAACAGATGTGATTATTCCTTTAAAAATAAAGATTTATTAATATTTATTAGCAGTAGTATCATTGATTCTTAAGACTGCTAAATAGTAATGTATTCTGACAGTTTAACATTAAACTAAACTTTTATTTTGAAGGGTTGCCGTGAATACATTTACAGTTCTATGTATGTGATATGACGCTAGTTTTACTCAAATGAAACGGTAAAATGCTAATGAAGTGACTCTCAGAGCAGCTGATTCGTGTTCATATCATCATATAGTGAGCCAGCAGAAGCTGAAAACACCGCGAGCGTCATCCGCGCTTTAGTATGTGTGTAGTAAACAAAACAGTGCGCTGCGCCATCCGCCATTCATTCATTGCGGAAATCATGGCGCCTTATGCGTGATATCAGATGCTTCCGCAGATTTATAGTATTACTATAGCATTTCACCTGAGCATTGCGAATCATGCGTATGGCCATGATAAGCGCTGAATGAATGACAGGCTTTCTGTTGTAACATAGCGCAAGGTAAATAAGGGTTTCCACTAGAGAAGACTCCACTAAATGATAAGATTCACGTTAATCAGATCTTGTTTTAAATGTGCTGAAATAAATCCCGGAAAAGATCGATTCGCGGCTTTTGAGAATCAATATCGAATCGACGTCATTTAAAAAAACGATTAATCGGAAAATCAATTTTTTTTGCCCTAGTTATGAACAAAGAAATAAAAAAATATAAAAGCTGTTTAAAAATATTTTAATAAAAAACAAATACTGATTCATTCACATATAAATTTGTTCAAGTAATAATACTTTTTACAGGCATATGTAAATGAATACGCATCAGGCATCTTTATCAAGGTCTTCCACTTGAGAGCTGCAACAACAGGAGCATTGGAAATGATTCACGGCCGATCACCACTACTCCATCTTTACCCTCTGGATTTTCCAGGCATTGAACAGAAGTCTGAAAGACATTACATTGGTTTTAATATGTAAAAACAACACTTAAGCTGCTCCTAACCATATTTATTTCATTCGAACTTTCAGTTTTATAGTTGCCAATCACTTTTTTACACTTTACCCTGACCACAGCATTTAATATTACTACTAACTGTAATCTCAAGCTTGTAAATCCTTTAAATTACATGAAAGCATAGCAGCATTATACATTATAAATAACCAATTATGATAAATTTGAGAATGTCAGGCTGAATGAATTATCATAACATACATTTGGTTGACGAGTGTATTGGAAATGATTGGGAAATGATTCTGACTCAAACACCACTATTCCATCTTCACCCTCTGGATTCTCCAGGCATTGAATAGAAATCTAAAACACATTACACATTAACACTTCAACAGCATCTAACAATATTGACTTAATTTAAATACAGTGTTTGTTAGTTTTTAAGCACTTGAAACCATGCTGTGAATATAATATGACATGTGAGTATTATAAAGCTAATAATGTGATATATCATTCCAAAACTGTTTAGCCATGACTGTATTCACAATAGAGCATGACCTCTCAAAATAATACAACTGAGCAAATTCAGGTTATGACTTACGTTTGGTTGACTGATGGAATGGAAAGAATTGTCAAACACCACTTGTCCATCTCGACCATCACAGTTGTCCACACACTGGACAGGATACTAAAACACAATAAAATGGATATCATGCAAAGTAAAAACTTTTTAAAGATGTTTAATGAATTAATGGTTCGAATAGACCTGACTACCTTAAGCTGGCAAGTATCGACGACAGTTGGACACAATCCAACATCTTTCAAGCAGGAGAAATTGCTGCATCTGTTCCCCTAATTTTAAAAAAATATCATGACGTATATAATTAATGTAAAACCTCATGCCAAAAATATGAAGAACAAAAGATATCTCTGTCAAGAGCAATGCAGTCTTTATCAGACTGAGTGCCTGTTCGGCGATGTTAACATGTTTGCATTCCAAACAACTTAATTTGTGTATTTGCATTGTTTAAAGATGAAGTTGCAAGTTAAAATCTCTTTTTAAAATCTCTTTATCCTAATTAATGAAAGAGACTAGTTATTATACAGGGAAGAGGAAAGATACTGATCATGAAATTGCTTTGTCACTTGCTAGCATAAATTAGCACTGCACTTTTTTTTTGGAGAGAAATGTTTGAAAACTCAATTAAATTGTATTTATAACAGTATTATAAACTACAGTGTAAACAGTAGTTTATAATAATTAAGAGAAACTATTTTAAATTGTGTTCTTTTCTTGTTGCGATTAACATGCATTTTATTCTTCCGGTCAGACATCTATGCCACTGCAATCTTTTTAGGTTTATAAACCTTTGATAGCTATACGTAATTGCAAACTTATTTTTAGATTACATACCATTGAAATGTCTTGTAGGTATGTAGCTGTTCTTGATTGTGCAGATTTGATCTTCGTAACAATACGATTAGCTTAGCTGCGTTTTAAACGCAAGCCCTCGATTGTTAGTATGTATAGAGATTTATTACGTAGTGCGACACATTCATTCTGATTGGTGGAAAAATAAGACGTTTATATGAAATGCATAAATATACAAGAACTATGAATTAATGTGTTATTAATACATTACATTTTGCAGCAACATACACAAGATGTTGACACATTATAAAAACAATGATTAATAATATGAATAAACATTATTATATCGCATAATGCTTGACAGGTCAGTATTATATATCCAAATAATTAAACTAAAGTATTTAAGTATTTGAACACTTTGTATAAGTCACTCAAGTGACTAAACATTTTGAACAATACATCCATTGTTTTAGTATTTGAAACCAAATAAAAAATTATACCTGAATATTTTGATTGTTTTGATTGGAAGGTGTTGTGCTGTATTTCTTTATAATAAATGTCACTTGGCTATATATATTGACTTACAATGCAAAAACATTTATACATTTTTAAACTTGCATAAAGTGAGCAATTTTTAGGTTACTTTTTAGGTCACATCATATTTTATGTGCAGTGTATTATTGTTAATTATGTAGGCTTACTGTTTAAAGTTGTTACAATATTGGAGTTATTACAAAATTTTAAGTTATTACAAAAGTTATTGCCAACCAACACTACAAAAGAAGTCAACAATATAAAGCTTTCTAATAGTCATTCACAGCAAAAAGTTCATATCACCTTTTTGTCCCTGGGTTCAGCATGGTTAAATGAAGCCTTGACACTGTGAAATTCCAATCATCCAACTGCTCCACAATGAAGTCAAAAATCCAGAAAAAATAACCCCAAATGGTAAAGCATACTTCCACAGGTAACTACTGACTTTGAATGAACAACTCCGGAAAATAATGATCACACCTTAACGACTCCTGCTCAAAAATGTGAAAACACTTCATATTTCTCATATTTTACTGACGTAATTGCTTACCGAAAAAAAATAAAGTTGACAGGCTTGGCAGGTTTCTCAGCTTAACGCATGCACTGCAAGATGTACCAATATAAAAAACAATGATCCAGGCAGGGCTAGGCAAATAAAAGGAAAAGGAAAAGGAAATGTAAATATTTCCTTGTTTGTACCATGAATTAAATCCTTATAAGTCAAAGTTTTGCAGTGAAGAAAGATACTAGGAGGTACATCAAATATTTACAACATGTATTTCTTCAGTAAACTAATTAATTACAAATACAAAATCAGTACAATAATCATTCAACAAGCTTGCTGGGGGATTAATGAAAGCTGGTCTACCACAGCCCAGTGGATAAGGTTTTACATATAGGCTATTACTAACTTGTGGATTACTACCCACAACCCAACCACAAACACTAATCCAGCAGGAGTTTGATTACCATTACCATGAACCATTGATTAATGGCAGATTTAATCTTTTGCACTCCTCCCACTGCATATGACTCTACTCTTTTACCTGATCAATATTTTATGAGTTGATAGGGCCCGCATTTAACTCGGAGTTCAACAGGGCTTGGCTGAACGGAGAGGCCAATGCAAGCAGCAGTAACCCATCAGTCTGGATCATGGTTATTTGACTGCTTTAATCAAGATAACCCTCTCTAAAATGTGGGTCAATAGATTAATTAGAATAGATGCACAATTTTAAAATTATGTCATTTCTTGAAGCGGGAGTGGCAGGGGATGTGTTAAATTTGGAGCTCAATATAGTGCTGCAGCCATGACATGACATCAAAACCAAAGACTAATTTTCCTATTTGTCAGAGCCATTTTCCTATGGGGTTTTCAATTTATGAGTAAAACAAGGTCTGTGGTAAATATCAACTGACAATACTTGGACATTTTGCTCTACAACTTGAATTACACACACCTACAAAATACTGAAAACACAAAATGTGAAGCAGATATGTTTATTTTTTAAAACATATGTTTGTAATAAGTAACTACATAAGGGGTGTGAGGTTGTGCAGTTTACATTGTAAAACAAAACAACCAAGTATTATCAATTTATGTTAACCAGACTTTGTATTACTTGTAAAAAAATAAATAAAAAATCCCTTAGGACAATCTGAAGGGAACCCATGGCAATTTAGTCTTCACAAGGATAAATAGAAAGAACATGGCATACAATATTTTTTAAATAATACATTTGATTGGGCCTACAAAGTATTTAAGTAACATGAAAAAACAACCTTTGCTCTTTTGCCTCGTCACAAGGGTCAGTATGACTGGCCAGCTATCAGTACAGGAGTAAAAGCAAAGGCTTGAAACACATCTGGCGAGTGCAACTAGTGCAAAGCCAAAAGCACGGGACGGTAAACTAAAATCTCTACCATGGTGAACAGGAGGCGAAATGGGTCCCGTGCTAATGGTCGTGCTGGTCGAGGAGGAGTTCAAACACAGCAACAGCAGCAACGCAAACGGCCACCAATTAAGGTTAGTTTGAACAACAAACTATTTTATAATTTCAGAATTTGACCGTGCAGCGTCTGTTTGGCTCTGAATCATGGACTTTCCTGCCCTTTCTAAAATAGTTACTATTAAGAAAAACTATTAAGAATATACTATTAAAAAGTAACTATTAAAAATATAACTACAGTGATATATGTCGATTTTATATTAAGAAATTGAAAAATATGCATATCTCTACAGACCCATCCAGACAAAGATTTGCATCAGTATAATATAGAGTTGTTTAATCAATGCTTTAAAATACACTGAGGATGGAAATGATATGAAACAAAAAGAACAGCACATGGCTTTCCATCATTGGTATTTCTCTTACGTAACCTCTGGAGTTTCTTATCTGAGTGCATGGTACAGATTCCAAGCCCAATGCCTTCCTCATGGCAATTATTATTTGTTTTATACGCAACTCATACTTCATATCCACCATTTGAGTTATCAAGCAGTGGTGTGGCGCAATTACTGTCTATATCTGTGGCCCTCTGAGGGCTTCCCTCCTAAACAGCTGATGGTTCAAAGGGCAATTACAACATCATAGATTATTGGGAGTTCATGCACACACTCATTCATGCATGTTTATCGAACACCAGCATATTTACAGAGTGCTTATGTTCAGTGTCTCTTATCACACTTCAGATAGAAGACAATTGAGAAAACAATCATTTCAACTTCGTTCAAGGAGGTACCAAAAACTCATTGAAAATTTTTATACAGCATTTCATTAAAACATCTGATTACTTTAATTTTTGTCAATTCAGACAGCTTCGCCTGTTCTATTCCACAAAACACCAGTTTTGCACAGAGTACATGTGCTTTATGCCAATAATTTTCTTATTATGCATCATAACAGACATTTCTCTCACAGGCTCTTAGAGAACCAGCCATCTTTGCAAAACAATCAGGCAGCGCCTCAGACACCCCACATGACAAAGTGACTTTAGCCCAGGCTCGCCGTGGCACTCCAGTTAAGAGAAACAGATAAGTATAACTCCAAGAATTTGGTGAATTCAAATTGCAAGTATGTTTGTTTTGGTTTTGTGCAGCTCATCGGCCCGTACGAGTGTATGCCGATGGAATCTTTGACCTCTTCCATTCAGGTCATGCCCGGGCTCTGATGCAGGCCAAGAACTTGTTCCCAAACACACAACTGATTGTTGGCGGTGAGTCACACTGGCACACATACACTCTTGTCCAGTTTTGCAGCAAAACATACACATCTATGTCATCACCTTCAAAAGTGTCCAAAATCTGAAAAAGCCGTTGTGTATGCATGGCTTTTTTTGGCATTATTTTAAACCATGTCTGATGACTGCTACATACCTTGTGTGTCTCTCTTTCAGTATGCAGTGATGCCCTGACACACAAGTATAAAGGCTATACAGTGATGACAGAGGATGAATGCTATGAAGCCCTTATACACTGTCGTTATGTGGACGAGGTGGTCCGTGACGCTCCCTGGACCCTCACTTCTGAATTCCTGGAAAAACACAAGGTAAATTCATATTTAGTTAATGTAATAATATATACTATATATATAATCTATACTATATATATATATTTATATATTACACTACACATACACTATTTTAAAAGTTTGGGATCGGTAAGATTTTTAAAGGGGTCATATGATGCTGCTAAAAGAACCTTATTTTGTGTCTTTGGTGTAATGAAATGTTTTTATTTATTGGATTTGCAGTTTAAGACAAAAAACCATTTTTTTCCACATACTGTACATTATTTTTTCTTCTCTATGCCCCGCCTTTCTGAAATGCGTTGATTTTTACAAAGTTTATCGGTCTGAAAAGCGAGGTGTGCTCAAATTTGGCCAACTATCCAGTGCGTTGTGATTGGCCGAATACCTCAAGCGTGAGACGGAAATTTTACGCCCCTCACATACTGTTGATGCCGTGTCCGGTCAGAGCGACGAGACAAAAACATTAAACCCATTACAAACAAGGCATTTGTAGCATCCAGTGGGCACATAATTACTGATTATAATTACTTAAACTGTCTTTTTACGTGTTTTGCGGTTGCATGCACATCACGCCGCGTAAACATAACACTTCTGTGTCCTGCATTTGGTGGATCAGAAAATGACAAACACCAAGTGCTACTCTCACGGCCAACTTCCGCGTTTGAATCGTCATTGGCAAATCCTTTAAATATGAAAACTACTTACAGACTGTGAGTCAGAACAGCCGGTATTGTAGTCTACTCTTCCAGGATCAGTAAATAGTCCTCCATAAAATGTGCTGCACATCTGGATATTTGGGTTAAACTGTTCTGGAACAGTGTTGTAAATACGTCTTAACCACTGATTTCTAGTCGTGTACTTTTTTTTGGAAGACCAAACAAAGTAGTTTTCGCTTTCACAACGCAAAACACAGCGGCCTAGCGTGAGGGGAGGCCCCGGCTTAGCGTGCGCTGAGGCCGGATAGAGTGAGCTGAGGCCGGGCTAACATGAGCCAAAGCCCCGGCTTAGCGTGCGCTTAGGCCGAGATAGAGTGAGCTGAGGTGGCGGGGTCGAGAAAGGCGCGCCTGGCGGATCCGACGAATGAGCGGCAACCACATGTGACGACCCCGGGCTTGAAACTCCGCTTAGTCCACGGTGAAAGTTGATGTATTCCCTCAGCGACCAGACATGAATCTGCTCTGGCATGAACGACGCAGATATCGTCCTTTTTTGGAAGGCTAAACAAAGTAGTTTCGTTTTCACAATGAAGCACACAGCGTCTTCAGGATATGGCTGCAGCGTCAACCATACTACAGCGAGAATAAAAGTTACGCCTTCTTTTTTTTTGCGTGAACATTTGGGCGGCGTTATGCAAATCTTCCTACATAGTGATGTAGATATGTGGGGGCGTGTTAGAACGAGCCATTTTAGGTAGGTGTGGCTGACTCTTAACTTTGATAAAGAATATCTGTTTTGTTTTGAGACTTTAGTCTTTGCAACTGTAAGGATAAAAGAAACTAGAATACTTTGATCTCCTGAGAGGCAAACAATGCACTGGCATCTTCAGGACACCCCACAGAGGGGTGGTGCGGGAAACGCCTCTCTCACATATGCATCTGTGCCTTTTCATCTCCTCCCTCCACTGGATTCACTCAAACTGGTCAAGAATATAATGTTCTAAATGAATGCAAATAAGATTTACAGTCATGTTTGGTTTCATTTGAATAGTTTCAGGGCAAGTGGTACAATGGTCTTAATCCTACTAAAAGATAATACAGTTCCTAAGAGTTAAGAGAAACTTTGATCACCGTAGAGAGCAATTCCATGCAAATTACCTTTTGTTACTACCCAGGTCTGGGACCTGGCTTAATGCAAATTCCAATTGTTTGTACAGGCCTCCATTTGGAGGATGTTTTTTCTTAGTTTTGTATTTAAAGGATTGCAGCAAAAGGGTCAGCGCGATTCTGTAGCCAGAATGCCCGTAGTACAGAGTATCTCCTCATACTCTGTACTATGTATTTTTCTAATACATCTAATATATTTAATCTCAGTTATGCATTTTACTCTTAGATTCATCTTTGAGAATTTTGTTTTGTATTGATTTGATATCTTTGAATTGTCTGTGTAATTGGCATAATACATATTTACCTGACTGATAATAAATTGTTACATTTGATTTATTCTGACTTACTCTGAAGTTATTTTCTCAAGTAGATTAAGTGAAGGCTTATGTTTCCGCAAATCTGCGTCCAGGGTTAAGTGCACATTAGATCTCAGGAGATGAAGCATGGGGCGCATCAGGTGAGATTCTAAATTTCTGACTAACCGCTTGACCTTAGTTTAAGTTGTACTCAGTTACAGTAACCATGTATATGATTTCAGAATTAATTAAGTTGTACGAAGCTATATTAGCTGTTGGGGTCTAGACAAAGGTGGTCTAGAAAAACCGCTGATTAATACTTCCGAGTGTTAATTAACTTGTACGAAGCTATCAGCTGTCGGGGTCTAGACAAAGGTGTTCTAGAAGAACCGCTGATTAATGTCTGAGCATTACATGGGTAACTGTAGGGGGCTAAAAGTATTAGCCATAAACCTCTGAATAAGGATCAAACTGGCGAGTTTTGTGATCGTGGAGCCCACGCATAGCGGCCGCCGTGAGGCATCCTAAGCGACATAGATTCCTAGTGAACGAGAAAAAATACAAAGTAAAGAGTTAATTAGAATAATCGAATGTAAGAATAATCAGAGACTGACAAAAAAACAATTTGCCTTTCAATCTAAATTAGAATTCAGATACTAAAATTGAGTCTGATTGAGTTAAACCTAAATTGAATAAGACCGAACACGCAAGAGACCTTCATCCGCCACTGGATACCTTCCTTGGACCAGGTGCGCGGACCTTACAAACTTTACAGATCTTCTTTATGCACCAAGAGCTTGTAACACTCCAAAGAGAAATTAAAAATTTAAATCGCATCATATGACCCCTTTATTTAAAAAACATTTTTGGACTCCAGGCACCTGATCCTTCAGAATCATAATATTATTATTTGCTGCTCAAAAACTTTCTTATTATTATTATTATGTTTGAAAACAGCTGAGTATAATTTGTTCAGTTTCTTTGATGAATCGAGAGTTCACTAAACAGCATTTTATTGAAATAGAAATCTTTTGTAACATTATGAATGTCTTTAGTGTCACTTTTGATCATTTTAATTTGTCCTTGCTGAATAAAAGTATTAACTTCGAATTTGATTTTATACAAATTTTAAGTACATAAAATCTATTATTTAACCACAACCATTTTGTGTGCAACCCTTTTATATTTAAAATTCTTTAAAATTTTGACATCCAAAAAATAACATAATTTGGACTCTTTTTACAGCATGACGAGAGGACAACTAAATAATTTAATAATTACAAATCAACATTTTGTCTCAAATAGCAGCTAGCCACTCCTGAGTAAAACCTTAATTTAGGCTACATTTGTAACCCTGTTACCAGTGTTATTTTAAGTATCAATGATATATTATTATAGTTTTTATTAATATTTTGAGTTTGTTTTTATTTTTAGATTTTCTGTTTTCATTTTGTGTGTATTTTTGTCATGTTTGTTTTCTATTTTAATTTTAATTTTAGTTAAAGTAATTTTGTTGAGCATTTTTGTCATTTTATTACTTAAACTAGTAATTAAACTAAATAAAAATGAAAAACCTTGCCTAGGCATCTAGCTGAAAAAAAGTAACTATTTTAAGTTTATTTCTACTATTAAATGCTTATTTCATTTCATGTAATGAAGATGTTTTTATGGCTTTCACTTTAGTTAAAAATAATAACCCTCCCTGTTACACATTGAGCATAATTAAAAAAAAATATATTTTATTTTGTTTTTTAATTAATATTTACTGCTATAAACTTGCAAAACAATCAAAAATTGCAAATTACATTATAGAAAATAGAACAGCTCATATCAAAATTAATTTGCAGAGAAAAAGGAGGGTTAGGCCCATGGAGAAGCTCATCCAGTAACCAAAAATGACTAAAGGGATCACTGCAAAAAGTGTGGGATCCCTGTGTCATGGTGTCATACCTGTTTATTTTTTTTCCTGTTGTCCTCAGATTGACTTTGTGGCACATGATGATATCCCATACACCTCTGCTGGATCAGAAGACGTCTATAAACATATCAAAGAAGCAGGTAAAGACTTTGATAGCATCCAAAGTGTACATTTATAGAACAGAGTCAAAGACACAGTTATAAATATGAATTTCTGTTTGTAAGGAATGTTTGTGGCTACTCAAAGAACGGAGGGGATCTCTACCTCTGATCTCATCACACGTATTGTTCGAAACTACGACGTCTACGTAAGACGTAACCTGCAGAGAGGATACACAGCACGGGAACTCAACATTGGCTTCATCAAAGTAAGAAAGAAACTGTATGGCTTCAAAAGGCTTGGAATATAATGAAAATGGCATTAACTACTGTTACACTCTTAAAAATAAAGGTTCCAAAAAGAGGGTTTTTGCAGTGATACTATAGAATAACCATTATAAAATGGATAGTTCCGGTCCTCGATTCTGATTGGTTGAGCCAAGTTCGAAGCTGTTGTAAATTACTCTACAAACATACATATTTACATTTGTGTGTTGCTCGGCAACCCCGTTTTTGAGGAACTACATTGTTTGGCGGAAGAATAATGTTTTTATTAATATCATTACACTTTAGTTGCTCTGTTTTATTTTGTGAAACCTTACTACGTATATGGAATAACCGTTTTATAAAAGCAATAAACCCCGTGAAGCCCCATGGTTTACAGTGAATTTATAACAGCTAAAGGGGTTGTTGGCACTCGAGTCGTGCCTAACAACGCCCCTTAGCTGTTATAAATTCACTGTAAACCACAGCTGCTTGGAGCTTATTGCTTTATTTTCGGGTTCCCAAAAGAACCTTTCAGTGAATACTATAACACAATAAAGAACACCTTTTGTCCACTGAAAAGTTTCAATTGATGTCAAAGATTCTTCATGGAACCATAGATGCCAATAAAGAACCTTTATTTTTAAGAGTGTATGGTAGTTTGGAGCACAACCCCAGCTCCCATTTGGTTGTATGATACAGAGAAGAGTTGCCAGGACATTCCAAAAAAACGAAACAAAAAAACAATGGCTCTGGTATGACACGAGGAAGAGGAAATTAAGACATCATTTACATCTTTAGGTGAACTAGCTGTTTTTACTGACAGGAGAAGAAGTATCGTCTACAAGAGCAGGTGGACAGAATGAAGGAGACGGTGAGAACGGTGGAGGAGAAGTCCAAACATTTAGTGCACTGTGTCGAAGAGAAGAGCCACGACCTCATCTACAAATGGGAAGAGAAATCTCGCGAGTTCATCGGAAACTTCCTAGAGTTGTTTGGTCCAGATAAAGCCTGGGTAAATGAAGGACATTAACCAAAACTGAGGCATTACACGTGTTATTTCGCAATTCAAATTAATGTTCTTTTATGTTCTGTAGCACATGATCCAGGAGAGGAGTGGCCGTGTTCTCCAGGCTCTGTCTCCCTATCAGTCCCAAAGAACATCGCCAAGCTCCAGTCCCACCAGAGGACGCTCTACATTGCCCGTCACCCACTGGCCCCTGCTACGCTTCCATTCACCACCGCCTAAAGGAGCCTTTGTCAGCAGCAGTGAGGGTGACGAAGGGGAAATGTAGATGCCCTTAAATGTAGACACCCTTACGTTTAATTTTCTGTATTTTATGCATAATACAGATCTACAAATGCATGCTGCTCAAAGTCCAAACTGACGTTATAATTCTATAGAAGAAATTTTTATTTCCCACAAAACACAGAACTGAACACTTCATAACTTGTCTTTCGACTTAAAGGCCTGTTCACACCAAAAAAAGAAAAATATCGCTAACTATATTTCACACCAACGTGTGACAACTTTCTGTTTATTATAAGTGTGCACTGCTTTCTCTATTGTTATTGTTATGCTGTGATGGGAACTATGCTCATAGAATTAGAAAGATTATTAAAACTTAATAGTTATTGTTATAGTAATTGTCATTGTTGTGAGCAAATAAACATACTTGAGAGTATTTTATTAAACACTATGTATTTTGATTGAAATTAAGGGTGTACCATTGACCTAATGTATTAGACTGTTTTAATAAACTGATTAGGTTAAATATAACATGAGCTGAGAAGCATATTGTGAAATACAACATGATACAATCACATATGGAACATAGAAAATACTAATTACATATTTAATAATATGCTAGTATGTTTCTTGACAGTTTCCATACTGATGGATGGATACTGACAATGACATGTACAATACAAATATAGGAATATTTTGAAACTAGTAAAAAAAAACTACATTATCAATGCCTATATTGAAAGGAATGCTCTCAATACACACATGCAACACAATGTTATTGAAATATTATTCCAGTCATGAGTCACATTCTATTACAAATGGACTTTAATCCATAATACCATTGTGCTTAAACTGGATCCAAAACTCACCTTAAAGTGCTATCAGTGCTTCTGATAGAAGAATTTAGAAATGCACTGAAATGAAAATATCTGACCGAAAAAACTGGGTGGAAACTGAAACTAAAAACCATGCGCTGTTGTTACATTGATCTGTCTAAATACTTGAAAAGTATTTCATAGTAAATCTAATTTCATAATAATTTACACGTCAATTCAAAATTTGGGGTTACGAAGGTTTTTTTGAAAGATGTCTCTTCTGCCCAAGACTGCATTTTCATGCAAAGCATTTATTAGAAAACTTTTCTAACATTATCTGTGTCTTTACTGATCATTTTGATCAATTTAATGTGTTTGATCAATTTAATGTGTCCTTTTTAAAATAAATCAATAAAAATCAATAAAAGTCTTACTGACCCAAAAACTTAAAAAGTTCCCCCAACCCCAAAAAATAAATTTAGCATACAGAATCTAATTTTAAAAAATGCCACATGGTACATCATACAGTACTAACAAGCTACTGTATTAATGTTACTCCACGTAACATTCTTCCAACATGTTCCACACTCTCACTAATGTAAAACTATTATTTTGAGACAGTTCGAAATGGCCTATAAAGGCCTAGAATAAATGTTCCTTATCTGGCAGTGTTCTGTAAATGCTTGGCTGCTGTAATTCCATCACTATTACTGTAGTAGGTACAGTAAAGTCATCTGTTGGCTTTATATGTGGATGCATCTCGTGGGTCGCTGCTCGGGTTACTCCAGTCATCAGCCTCAGGACCTGTCTGATAATGTCGCCATGCTGACTTATTGAAGACTGGAAGACGCTCAAAAGACTCACTAGATAGAGCCTGGAGAGAGTGGGAAGAAAACCATTTCTAGTCAAAGCTAATGGTATTACTCACTCTCATCTAAGTGTCTCACAGATAAAAACGGCAATGCAAATACCTTAAGATGAATTACTGCATCTGTCCCAAACCCTTCAATCGAGTACAGGCTCAAGTCTCCCTGAAAGTAGCGTGCATAGAGTCTAGTGATTGGCAGTCCATAGCCAAAACCAGCCTGCAGGGACAATATAAACAGGCTGCATGAATCTACGTATACTGACACAGACTTGTGCTGTCTGATGGGTAGTTACCAGTGGGACAGCAGTTTGTGAAGGATCCAGACGTGGTGTTGGAGCAGTGGAATACATGTAATTGAAGAGACGATCGATCTTTCTTAAGGGGACACCGCCACCTTTGTCACTAATCTAGGAACGCACATAAACATCAAATTAATAAAGTGCAGGTGTTACTATGAGCTTTTGAAATCGCCATAAGTATTCATGTTTTGCTAAATAGTCTTGTGTGGAACCTTTATTGAGAGATCCTCTTTTCCCAGAGTAACCATTGCTTTCACTGGAGGAAGTCCCTCACTGCTGTTTTCATAGAGCTCCACTGTTGCCCGCATGGAATTCTGTACATGTACACATTATATAACTTACTCAGAAGATGTATAGTTAGTAAAAGCAAGAAAATAGCTGACAGAAGTCCACCTAAAACATCATTTGAAAAAACAGTTCATTTCGTTCCACTTTAAATATCACCTAAAAATATGAACAAAATTTTGGTGACACTTTTGGTTCAATTCGTTAAAGGAATAGTTCACCCAAAAATGAAAATATTGTCATCATTTACTCACCCTCATGTCATTCCAAACCTGTATACATTTCCATTTTTGGGTGAACTATCCTTTTAACTTCAGATACAATGAACTACCAATGAAAAATACTTTTATAGTATTTACTATTATCTAAGTTGACGGTAATTTCTACATATACTAATATTTGTATTTAAATAATAAATTAACATAAGTTATGTTATGTATTAAGAATGATTATCAGTGTTTTTAGTATCATTTATTCACTATTACAGTTTTTACTAATAATTTGAATTAGTTTTTTTATATTTTCTGTTTTGATTTTAATTAAAAAATAGCATTTTTTTGTGTTTGTCATTTTCATTAGTTTTTTAATGTCTATATATGTCACGCCCATGGACTGTTTTGTGTTTGTTTTCCTCCCCCACGTGCTCCATGTCCTAGTTTTCTCCCCCGTGTTTCTCTATGCCCTTATTTGGTTCTTCCTGTTCCTGTTCCCATTGTGTTTCATTGATTCCAGGTGTGTCTCGTTATACCCTGGTTCAGTTGTGAATTTAAAGAGTGTTCTGTTCCTGGGGGCTTCGGTGACTGTCCTCGTTCCGTCCTGAGAGGTCTTACGTCATTCAGTATGTCTCCCAGTTCCTGTGTTGTGCCTGCCCTGTATTCCTTTTAGTTTGTTTTGATTATTAAAGTCTTTCTGGTGAAGTTGACTCCTCGTAACAATATAGTTTTAATTCATTTTTATTTCTGTTTTAGTGTTAATTATTTTAGTACATAAAGTTAGCATAAAATAAAAAATGTCTGTAACTAGCTGAATTAAAGTTTTTATTTTAATATTTTATTTCAGTTAACATTTATTTCAAGCAACAAAAATTTTTATTTTTTGATGGTTTTTATTTTAGTTTTAGTTTACTATAACAATCCTGATGATTATTAATTATATTCATACTGGCCTCCTTTTGATGAAAGTACACTTGAAAAAATTTGAGTACAAAATATTTGAATAAATTAAGTTTTTTAAGTTTCCTTCTAACATATAAGAATCAAACAACAATTAACTAGGAATAATTGTTTATTTATAAATTAGCATTAACCTAGATTATTAAATACTATTAAAAAAAAGTTGTTTGTTGTTGTTTAATTTCTTCATTGTTTGTATCTGACGCATAAATTAATGCTAACGAATTGAACCTTATTGTAAAGTGTTACCCGGTCTTCTTTCTCCTTTTAAATTAGCCAACTGTCTATTTTTCTTGCCTTGAAGAGCTCAAACAGCATGTGGAAAAGATGAGAGGGCACATAGACCACCTGTATAGGCTTCTTTGGAGCTTTAGCTAGCAGATAGAGTGAGACAAGATAGGAAGGCACAGATAGATTAAAAGAAAGTATAATTTTGATATATGTTATTAAGGACAAGTCTCACAGTTGAGTTCCTCGATCTTCAGTTCAGGAGCTGTCATGTAGTACTGCTCACAGAGCATCTTTGCTGTCTCATATGCATCTGAGATAAGAGATCAGAATCTTCAGAACCATGTTTATATTTGATGTATCTGTGCATGTATCTTTATCTCACCTCTCACCACCTCAGCAACGTCGCATGCTGGGTCGATGCTTCCGATGTGTTTTGGTTGCGCAAGACAAGCGGTGTCACCAAACAGAAGAGCTGCAACAGAATGGAGAGCTGCTTAGACCCCAGTTCTAAACGATATGAAGACATTCCTTCCATCAGATTGAATTCCTTAACATTTATCCAACATGAATGTGATGTCACCCACTGTGCTGGTTGATGAGCATGCGGAAAGATATGCGGTTGGTGTAGAAGCGGTCAAGAAAGTACTGCACATTGCTGCTGATGAAGGGGTCAAAACCAAACTTCTCTTTGTATTCGATGACACCCTGGGCCATAGTGGGCACCACGTCATTGTGCCTATTCTGAATCTTAATCAGGATCTCTAGGAAGCTGAAGCCCACAATAATAAGTTGTTCTGGGGTAAAAGAGCATTTGGGTAAAAGTAATAGAACAAACATGCATTTTCTGTTCAAATTACCATGTATAAGGGAATAGTTCACCCAAAAACGAAAATTGGCTGAAAATGTACAAACCCTCAGTCCGTCCAAGAAACATGCAGCTCTTCACTTAACAA
Source organism: Sinocyclocheilus anophthalmus (assembly GCA_018155175.1). NCBI lineage: Eukaryota > Metazoa > Chordata > Actinopteri > Cypriniformes > Cyprinidae > Sinocyclocheilus > Sinocyclocheilus anophthalmus. The sequence continues at coordinate 176,096 of JADLZN010002441.1, read as the reverse complement.
GGCTGTTCCGATGAGGAAACAAACTAATCTACATCTTGGAGGGCCTGAGCGGAAGCAAATTTTCTTTTTTGGGTGAATTATTCCTTTAATGCTCATCCCTTCAAGCAAAATAAAATAAAATTATTTTAGACTTTCCCTGGCAAAATTGTATTTGTTGAAAAACAGAACAGTGTTTGCAAAGGTTGCAGACTCACTCATAAAGGGTGCGGGGATCCTCCGGACTTCTTGTCTCGTACTCTAACAGCTCTTCAAAGCTCTGGCTGTACCTGATACCACAGAAAGATATGTATTAAAAAAAGTTACAAAATATTAAAGTTTTGTATTATATAACATACAAAACATTAATCTTTAACTTCCATGCTAACTATGGCTATTCTGTTATTCCTCTTAATACCACTAGTTGGCGAATGCGAATTCATTTTTAAATCTAAACACTGCACGTGGCATTCAACACAGCATGTTGGCATAAGCATTCTGATTAATGCCATACTTTTACTATTTCATCAGTTTACAGTATGTATACTCTGCACAGTATCAAACAATATAGAAAGGGACTTTGACAGTATGCACTAAACATCTAGATACACTGGTGGCCAAAATGATTAGAACACTAGTATTTTCACCAGCTAAAAATGGTTTTAAATCAGTTATTTCTATCTTTTGCTGTAGTGCCAGTAGGAAATATCAGTTTACATTTCCAAACATTCATTTTGCTATTAACTGTAATAAGACCATTATATATTCTTATTTTCTATATTTTTTTATCTTTTATACAATAATAATAATAATAATATAATCCGGTGAGATTTTTGTTTGCACAAGTAGTCTGACAACAGCTAGTGCTCCACACAGAGATCTGATCTCATCATCATCCAGTCTGTCTGGAATGACATGAAGAAACAGTACAAACTGAGACAGACTAAATCCAGAAGAACTGTGGCAACATCTCCAAGATGCTTCAAGTGACCTACCTGCAAAGCTACCTGAAAAACTATGCTCAAGTGCACCTAGGGTAAAAGCTGCTTTAAACGCAAAGGATGTTCACACCATAGGCGGAGGGTGAAACCAAACTCCAGGGTAAGACTAAAAGCAGCCAAATCTATTAACTACAAACATAAACCCGTCTTTTTAGGCAAGAACCAGACATGGGTGTCATGTAGGCTATAAAAATGTTTAATGGGACTGAATTTGTATTCAACGTGATTACAATTTAATAAAAACGTTAGAAATTCATAATTATAAAACGTTTCCTTTCCAAGGTTATTCAAATAACAAAAAAATTATTATACAGAAGGTGACATTATCACTAACTTTGATCTACCGCACTCTCAAAAAAACAAAACTATCCTTATAATCACTGAAGCTGTATACACTGTGAAATTAATCTCTTACTTACATCGTACATACTACATCTGCGCATCCGGAATTCAGTCAGCGAACGCGCGCACTCAAAACTGATGAGTTTCAGCGATGACTCAACTGAACACCTCTGATTGGCTGATGCATTCATAAACTCAACGGTATCGTGTGTGATTGGTTATAATGCACAACACTTGTAAAACACGTTTAAAAGGAAAATACGGGGCTGTTTGCCTGCAAAGAGCAGATCTTAATTAATGCCGCAATCGAAATCTATTTTTCATTTTGTTAGAACGTAGTCATAGGTTTTAATGTGTTTGTGCAGGGCATTTTTTGTCAATTTAGTGACTTTTTGCAACTCGCTGTGGCCGGGGACACGCTATGATCAACAAAATGTTGATTAATGTAGTTAATAGAAGTAATTGATAAAGACAATCATTTAGACATATTGCAGCATCATCAGTTTACAGGCATTTTTACACAATGCCTTAAAAACAGTACTGTAGCTTTGCAGGTAGGTTTCTAGAAGCATCTCTGAGACGTTGCCACAGTTCTTCTGGATATATTCCGTCTCAGTTTTTTTCTGTTTCTTTATGTCGTTCCAGACAGATGGATGATGATGAGATCAGATCTCTGTGTGGAGCACTGGCTGTTGTCAGACTCCTTGTGCAAACATCTCACTGGATCATTACAATTAATGGCAAAATTAATGTTTGGATATTTTCTACTGACACACTACAGCAAAAGACAGAAAAAACTGACTTAAACCCATTTTTATAGCTGGTAAGAATACTAATGTTTTAATAATTTTGGCCACCACTGCAACTGACTACATTGAATTATTAGGGGCCAAGCACCAAAGGTGCAGTGGCACCTATTGTATCCGTTAGCGTAATTTTTCTTCTTCCACCGAAAGTCTACGGCAGCCCATAGAACCGCTTGCGGGAAAGTTGTGAAATTTGGCACACTGATAGAGGACATTCTCAACATTAACCACAGCAAGTTTGGAGTCTCTAACTACAACTCTCTAGCGCCACCACGTGTCCAAAGTTGCAATTTCTTTATGCTAATAACTTTTGAACCATAAGGCACAAAAGGAAAATAATTTTTTCTCTGAATCCTTGGCTCATGCCGAGTCGAATGAACACCAAAATTCAAAAATCGCAAGGTTTAGTTTTTTCGCTATTTTTAATTGTTCATAAAAACCTACTTTTTCGAACTCGTCCTAGACGGTTTGTCTGATTTTCACCAAAATTGGCTCAGATCATCTTCAGACCATGCCGAAAAAAGTTATCAAAAGCTTTTTGATAGACCCCACTGTTCTCGAATAACGCACAAAGGAATTCTACAAAAAGCACGTAAAAATGGATGTGAGGCTATATCTCCGCAATGGTTTGGCGTATTGAGACCAAACTTGGTGTGTGTTATAACAAGCATGACCTGAGACTACCTGCAGTGTTTCGGCGCAATGCCCCCTAGTGGTCAGGAGATAAAAAAATGCATATTTTTGCTTATAACTTCTTTTTTGTGTCAGTCATTTTGGGCGTCGGCCATTTAGAATTTTGTCAAAAAATGCAATATTTTAAGAACGCTTAGACTTTGTTATTACGAAAATCGGTATGCATCTTCGGCACCATGCCCTGATGGCACTCAAAAAGTTTGGCCGCAGCGCCACCTTGTGGTCAAACGTTATAAAGCAATTTATAAAAATGCTAATAACTTTTGCATACATTATAATATTGTAATGAGACTGATGTTGATAGATTCCTTGCATCATGCCGAGAACATCGATACCAATTTTGCCATAATTGGCTGAACTTCCTGTCCGCCATTTTGATTCATGTTGAAAACCTACTTTTCGAACTCCTCCTAGACCGTTAGTCCAATTTTCACCAAATTTGACTCGGATCATCTTCAGACCAAGCTGGCAAAAAGTTATGGATTTCGTGTCGATATACGAAATGGTTTTCATTTAGAGCATCAACGAATTTGCTGGTTAAGATGCCAAAATGCATCTGAGGCTGTATCTCTGCAAATATTTGACATATTTGCACCAAACTTTGTATGTGCCATTGTCACCTCACACTGACCACACCACATCAATTTGGTAACAGCGCCACCTATTGGTCAAGAGTAATAAACCATTGATTTATTATTAATTATGAAATTTCCAAAAATGCTAATAACTTTTTATTGCATTAGCCTATTGCAATGAAACTGGTCTCAAAAATTCCAGGTTCTTGACGCAAACATACATACCACATTATGCAGAGAAGCGAACTCCTGTCCGCCATTTTGATTCATATTGAAAACCTACTTTTTTGAAAATCCTCGCCAACGTTGGTGCGATTTTCACCAAAATCGAGTCAGATGATCTTCAGACTGTGCTGACAGAAATTTATGGTTTTGTGTCGATAGGATAGACAAAAATAGTTTTTGTACAGCGCCACTACAAATTTTAGGCATAGTGCCAAACTGCATCTGAGGCTGTATCTCTGCAAATATTTGACATATTGACACCAAACTTTGTGTGTCATTGTTACCTCACACTGACCACACCACGCCAATTTGGTAATAGCGCCACCTATTGGTAAAAAGTGATAAGCCATTAAATCATATTAATAGAGGTGTTATTTATGATTTTTTTCAGCCATTTCAATTACAATCATCCTAAAATTGCTTTTATTACTCATTGTTGCATTTGGTCTGCAAAATGTTATGGATTTCGTGTCGATAGACGAAACCGTTTGGCATGGTGCCAAAATGATTCTAAGGTTATATCTCTTCAAAGCTTTGACATAATGACAACAAACTTTGTGTGTGCCAATGTCACCTCACACAGAACACACCAAAATGATTTGATTACAGCGCCACCTGTTGGTCAAATGTCATAAGCCATTTAATCATATTACTAGTGGTTGTATTTATGATTTTTCAGCCATTTCAATTACAATCATACTAAAATTACTTTTATTACTCATTATTGCATTTGGTCTGATGCTCCATGCCATGCTTAGCTCCTCATTTTGCCTCTGGAGTGCTTGGCCCCTTAATTGCTGCTTGCAGCTATATTTATTATTATTTTTGTTAGCTTTGGGTGCTAAGTACTCCACAACAGTTTTGCATACAACAATTTGACAGTTATGGAATGATCAAGACAAGTCACCTTTATTTAAATAGTGCTTTGTACAATACAGATTGTTTAAAAGCAGCTTCACTGTACTAAAAGTGACAATCAATGATGCAAACTTCATCAAATATGAGGCAAATCCCAATTCTGCTGTAAAGCACCTCTCACAAGACAATACTAGTGTCACTATTCATTTTAAATCAGTTTAGTGTTGGTTCAGATCAGTTCAATAATTGTAAAGTCGATCAATAATGAAACAATTTTAATTAAAGGAAGACAGAACTGTCGTTACTTAGTTTGAGTTTGAGTTCAATGTTGAATAAATTCAATTCAAAAACAGTGCTGATGTTGCAAAATTCATAAATTATGAAGAAATTAAATTTAGTTATAAAGTGTAAAATGGATAATATCACTTAATATCAAGTGTCTTTTGAACCTCAACTAAGCAGAACAAAGGTGACAGTGGCAAGGAGCCTAAACTCCATCAGGTGATACAAATGGGGGGAAAAAACATGAGAGATTGCAGGACTTAAAGGGGTCATATGATGCTGCTAAAAAGAACAGTATTTGGTGTATTTGGTGAAATGAAATTTAAAGTAAAAAAAACACATTATTTTACACATACTGTACATTATTGTTTCTCCTCTATCCCCGCCTTTCTGAAATGCGTCGATTATTACAAAGCTCATCGTTCTGAAAAGCAAAGTGTGCTGTGATTGGCCGAATACCTCAAGCGTGTGACGGAAATTTTACGCTCCTTACCATATTGTGATGCCGTGTCCTGGCGTGACGAGACAAAAACATGAAAACTCGTTATAAACGAGGCATTCATTGCATCCAGTGGGGAAATAATTATGAATTATAATGACTTATTCTGTCTTTTTTTTCCGCGTAAACATAAAACCATGTCTACACTTGTGATCGGAGAAATGACAAACAAACACGCCACTACTCACTACTGCCCAAAAATTCGCTTTAAATATATCAATATAAAACTCTTAAATATAAAGACGTACTACAGTCTTGAGTCAGAACAGCCGGAATTGGTTATCTACCTCTTCCAGAAACAGTCCCCATAAAAATGGGTGCACCAATTGAATATGGGTTGAAGTGTTCGGAACAGTGTTGTAATAAACTAACACTGATATCTAGTCGTTGTCCATTTTTGGAAGGCGCCAAAATAAGTAGGTTCAACTTTCACAATGATGACACAGCGTCACAAACACACCGAGGCCTACAGTGAGCAGAGGCCGGGGGATAAAGTGAGGAACGGCGGGAGGGTTATAGTGAGCAGAGGCGCGGGCTTGAGAACGGGCGCAGCCGGCGATTTCGACGAAGGAGCGTCCGGAAAGACATGTGACGACTCCGGCCTGGACTCCGCTTCCTCCGCGGTGAAAGCCGATCCGGCGATCCACAGCGCAAAGTTGTAGTATTTCCTCAGCGACCAGCACGGATCAGCTCAGGCATGACAAAGCAGAAATCGTCCTCTTTTGGAAGACCAAACAAAGTAGTTTCGCTTTTACAACAAAGCACACAGCGTCTTTCAACATTGCGGCGGAAACAACAAAACTACAGCGAGAATAAAAGTTATATTTTTGCTTGAACATTGCGGCATTATGCAAATCTTTCCACATAGTGACGTAGGTATGTGGGGGCGTGTTAGAACGAGCCGTTTTAGGTAGGTGTGGCTGACTCTTAACTTTTATATTAACGACTTCTCTTTGGGTTTGAGACTTTAGTCTTTGCAACTTTACAGATCTTCTTTATGCACCAAGAGCTTGTAACACTCCAAAGAGAAAGGAAAAATTTAAATCGCATCACATGACCCCTTTAAGCTTTATTACATTTACATTCTGCTACATGTTCTTTGTATGCACACATTTCTTCAAAACAATCACTCTGAGCCCTTTACACCAAACCCAGTCACAGTTTACTCACAGCTCACACTCATCATCACACCTGACTTCCTCACCAGGACTCGACCAGTTTGACGGATGGCTGGCTCTGAAGATTGGCGGGTAACACGGTGACTTCCCTCATCGTATTGGCCAACCTCACTGCCAGTTCTTTCCTCAGAAAAATGTAGGAGGTTTTTTCACATGCATTTTCCCTGCCTGGTTAAACAAGAGGCAAGAACAAGTTACTCTTTGTTTTCCGATGTTGAGTCTATATGTATGCATGAGTGTGCACTTCTACAGCAGAATTACAACTATTGTATACTGCAAAAGATTATCAATCAAGATTATCAAAAGAATTATCAATCAAGAGCACTAAAAAGGAATGTTACACTTGAAATAGTATATATTATACACACTACCAGTCAAAGTATTATTATTATTACTTTCCATATTTTAGAATAATAATGAAGTCATTAAAGTGAAATAACAAAAATGGGGAATTATGTAGTGACAAAAAATCTTAATGTAACAGTTATACACCCACTAACCATCCATGAAAAAAGTAAATGTGGATATATTACAATTATATAGGCTATTTAAATATATATTCAGCTTTTTATAGGTAATTCAGGTGATATATTTTTTATCTTCCCAAACTTTTGACTGGTACTGTATGTTGGACATTATGCATAAAAGAACCACACATGGGACTCTTTTGAGTTACATAAGTTGTGTAATAATGCATTTATTCACACCAAAAGCACGTATTATGCTTTGCAAAACTGGACCAAGTTCATTAAGTTATGCCATGGTGATATGTAATGGAGAGTCTATTTTTATTCAGTTGATGGCAGTGCTGTGCCAACAGAGCTTTAGCTTTCACTTGACCTTAACATTCAAGGTTGATATATAGTATAAATATAGACGTGTTTATTTAATCATAAGGAATATGTGGTGAGATAAAAAAACAAAATGTTCAACATAAGACATAATAGAAATCACTGAAGGCAGGTTCAGCACGAGAAAATTGTACATGAATAAAATACCATCTGTTGCATCAGTAGCGGTTCTTTATCACAAAATTTCATTACTCACCAAAATCCAGAAATTGCTTGATTGACATCGGTGAGGGCGAGAACCTTGAATAATGTTCGATGATTTTGTGCGTGACCTCTTTCAGTAAGTAGTTAAACAGTTTCATGATTAGAAACTAAGTCTATCAACGACCATACAGCTCGCACTCCTGACTTGAGGTGGACTGAAAGTCGTATTTCACTCATTCAACACTTCGATTGCTTTTGCGCTTGCTGTCACGCTGAATCGTGTGATCCTCATCACGTGACATGACCGCGCGTGCTATCACATGTAGGGTCGATTACACTGGTTGCCAGATTAGGGATGGAATGTAATATACTGCTAAGTACCTGCTTAAAGCTTCTATTTTGTGCAATCTATTATACGGTGTTCAATAGTCTATGCAATAGCCATTAATAGGAGATCAACTAATAAAAAAGAAATCATATGTACTTCATTAGTGACCTTGGATTTGAGTTGAAAATATATTTAAGACATCACATAAACAATCAGTAGAGTCTGCAGTTGTTAGAAACAGACATTGCTTACAGTGCTGTACATCTATACCGCAGCACAGTGTTGGGGAAAGTTACTTTTAAAAGTAATGCATTACAATATTGCGTTACTCCCTAAAAAAAGTAACTAATTACGTTACTTAGTTACTTTTTATGGAAAGTAATGCGTTATATTACTTTCGCGTTACTTTCGCGTTACTTTTTAAATCTGGGCAGGGCTTGCTTGTTTTTAAAATAAAGAGAGTTATATTTTTGGCAAATATAAAAGCCTTCACACCAAAAAGTGTAATGAATAAACCTCAGGCTGAAGCAAAAGTAAATTCACGTCTGTACAGTAGAACGCAGAAGGAGAAGAAACACTCTTCAGCAATAAAAAAAGACACACAAATGTAATTTTTGCCTATTAGTATGGTTGAACTGGATCATGAAAGGTCAGCAGCAAAGACATTGGTTAATAAAATGGGATTAAATACACAAACATTTGCACATTTAATTATTGCAGGTTTGTGTCATATTCTGAGTTTGCATTTCACTTTTTTAATTCATTTTGATGAATACTAAATCTGTTTTTTGTGAGTGGGATGAATGAATGCACATTCACATTTAGTCTAGAACTACAGTAACATCATGTTCACACAGCGCACACAACTCCTCTGTACTCCCGATTTCTCCCAATATGGGGACAGGAGAGTTGTCAGTCAATAAATGGGAAAAAGTAACTGGCATTACTTTTTCGAAAAAAAAAAAAAAAGTAACTCAGTATTTTGTAAATAAAAAGTAATGGTACTTTACGAGTACTTGAAAAAGTCATATGATACGGAACTAGCATTACTTGTAATGAGTACCCCCAAAACTGCCACAGCCTATACTTAATTCATTTATGCATTTTAAACATTTTAAAAGGCTGCAAGTTCATTTTATAAACCAACATGTGATCTAGAAGGAACATAAAAATAAACATTCAAAATAACCTTTTTCTGCTGAATAATATCTATTCAGTACACATATAGAAAATATAACGTGTAAATCCAGAAGGATTAGTTAATAGTACTAGGACTAATAGAGGAAATGTTCTGTATTGTAATGCAAGTCATATTTGTAGTGAAGTCAAATGTGGATTTGATGTTAAATAATTTTTGTCTGTAAACAGGCTAAAACTTATGTGAAACATATATTGGCTACATATGCTTAAAATATATATTTTAAGCCTATTAAATTAATCCCACGACTACATAAGCATCCTCTATAGCGGTTTAGACCATTATATGAGAGATGATTGCTATAGGCAGTCTATAGAAATTAATGTACTGCTATCTGCAATCTTAGTAACTATTAATCGCACAGTAGACAGAGATAAAAGAATATGGATCAGCTGTTATTTAGAAAGTTGATAGCCAGTGGAGGTGTTTGTAAACATTTGGAATCAATAACAGTAGACATTCTCCATTGTGATGTCTTATGGCTGCAGAAAACAAATCATACTTGCATGCTTTTTCTTTTCATAAAAATGAACACATAAAAATGTACCTTTGTAACACACCCCCTCCCCAATATTGTAGTTTGAATGTGAAGATCTCAAACAGTTCCAGATCTTTCTGTTCCAGACTTTTTCTGTTTTTATCTTTTTTTTTTGTTATCTCCAACCAATGCCTATGGAAAATATTTGCCTGTAATTGAGTTTAGTGCGACCTTCAGGTCAAATTGTGCTTCGTGATTCAATCGGGTGTTGCTCAATTCAATTTAAATTAAGATGTAAAATAATTCAGAAATATTTCAGATTCTGTCAATAATCAAATAAATTTACTAGATTTGCCACCAGCATGAATGCCTTGTCATTTTTGTACTTGTAATGACGTAATTTTTCCATTAGGCTCTTTATAAGTAGCCTACATACTTTACATAATTTATCTATACATACATTTATTTAAAAATGTTTTTAATGCAATCAAAATGGGCACAATGTTAAGATGTTAAGGCCTATAGATGATATAATAAAATATATGAAGTAAACTGCATTCAAAAATAAAACAATACTATTTAGATCTCTGAAATCTGTCATGATCTCCCAAAGATATACCTATTCTCTCTGACTTATGAATTTACTTCAAGTTCAACTGAAGCAGCTTTAGAATAAGGAGGAGAAATATATTATGTGCATGGCAAAGCTTACAATGTACCCATATATACAAATAATTTGGACCTCGCTCAAACCTATACTTTGGTGTATTTAAATGAATAGGAGAAAGCAATATTATGGATAAACAACTCTTATTTTTGTCAGAACATGCACAGCAACATGCAGCTTTTCACTTCCCAAGACGTTATTTGATGGACTGGAGGTCATGGGGGAGTACTTGTGGGTTATTGTGATGTGTTTATCAGCTGTTTGGACTCTGATGGCACCCGTTCATTGCAGAGGATCCATTGGTGAGCAAGTGATGTAATGCTACATTACTCCAAATCTGTTCCTATGAAAAAACAAACTCATCTTGAATGGCCTGAGTATTATTTCACATAAACTTTTCTGTTCACATTTTACTGCATATGATGTTTGCAATCACCCACCTATTCATTGTCAACAGCTGTCTAAAAAAAGAGCTTGTTTATTCTATGTGCTCACCGAAATTTAATGAACGCAATCTGTCAAACACCACCTTACAGATACAATACACATACAAAATAAATACTGTATATAATTATTTCATTCAGGTGCTATATTGTTGTATTATTAAATACTATATAAAAGGAATCAAGAAAAAGAAGTTGTTGAAGTTATAGGGCTATGGCAAGAAATCTTGCACTTATATAATAAATAAACAACAAACAACCCTTCTCACAACTAAGCAAGATTTCACAATATCTCCATCTACAGGATGACTCACGAATTGCTGTAAAGTTAAAGTAAAACTGCAAAGAGACATACGAGTCATATTCCCCTTCATTTTAGGAGAGAAATTGTTTGCGAACATGCAGCTTTATTTTTCACTTTATCTTCACTTAATCTTATTTTAGCAAGTAGCTAACACAATGAAAAAATGAAAGCCTGTCAACAATAAAGTAGGCAACGTAGAGATATTCACGGATGTGCGCCGACTCATCTGTGTCAACCACAACAGATCTCAAGTTCATAAAACCAGTTTTGCCTGTCTGTCACATTTATGAGACAGCCCAGGCATGTTTTACATAGGTATGGATACTTGTTATGCCGCATTATATTGTACAGTGAAGCAGAAAGAAAAAGAAAGCAATGCTTTTCGGGTTTGGCTCTTTGAGCGGGTTATTATCCGGCCAGTGTGGGAATATAGGAATTTGGTGACGGGCGTGTGGCTTAGAGCTATTTGTGGAAACCAAGCCTAATGTTACATGTTAATCAGCTAAGAAGCTCAGCACACTACAACTGCAGCCTCTCACTCTCACCAGGATAAAAACACTGAACTAGTACTCTGTTCTATACAAGACCAAACATTTCCTGCAAAAACAGAGAGCAACATCTAACAGCTTGGAGTACATTGATTACATTTATAACATGGACGATTTGGGAACACACTGTTTTTTCATGGATAGATTAATTGCTTAGAGCTTTTTTTATTTTCTAAGCCTATCTATTTTGAGATTCCATGACAATGACGATTCTGTAATAGCTCATGCAGTGCAGATACTACTGAAGAAGACAGCTCACCTCCAAAAGTTGGTACTTGCTTTGTCCCCGCCCAGTTGGTTGTGAACGCGTCACATTAGTGATGTGAAGTCCGAATCATTCCCACGAATCGGTTCTTTTGAACCGGTTCAAAAGATTGATTCAGCGATCTTTTTTTTTTTTTTTTTTTTAACATCATGCGTCTCTGACATCCCGGCCGTTTCATGCTCTAAAAATTCCCAATAAAGCCACCAGCAGGCGCATATATATTTTTATTAAGTTTAATAGTGAGAGTAGCCTACCAGTGCAGTTTGCTATAGACATGCATCATAAATCAGTAATTTAGAACGGTTTTAAATTTTATGTGAATGCTAATGCATTTTAGCATGTTTTAGTATGTTCAGAAACATGTTTTTTTTTTATTAAAACGTTAAAAATTTAAAACGTTATGCCTGTTGATAAATCTGACACACAATCTAGTTGTATATTTCACTGGATTGTTAATATTTATCATTTTCAATTGGAATCCCCGTAATCTGGAATTTCGCGTGAGGGCGAAAGATTTCCTCATGCAGATTTCCAGCAGAAACATGCTTGGTTTGAAAGTCAAGTCAAGTCAAGTCACCTTTATTTCATAGCGCTTTTAACAATACAGATTGTGTCAAAGCAGCGTACAGCATAATTAGGGAAATAGTGTGTCAATAATGCAATAGTGACAGTAGTAAACACTCATTTCAGTAAAGGCGTTCATCATTGAATTCAGTGCTGGTCATCACTCCAGACTCAGTTACAGTTTTAAATAGTTCTCTGTGAAATCAGTCACGATAGACGTGGAAATGATAGTGTCCCCAACTAAGCAAGCAAAAGGTGACTGTGGCAAGGAACCAAAACTCCATCGGGGACAGAATGGAGAAAAAACCTTGGGAGAAACCGGGCTCAGTCGGGGGGCCAAGTTCTCCTCTGCCCAGACGAAACCAGCAGTTCAATTCCAGGCTGCTGCAAAGTCAGATTGTGCAGAGGATTCATCTGGTTCCTGTGGTCTTGTCCCGTGGCCGTCTGAGACAAGGTCTTTACAGGGGATCTGTATCTGGGGCTCATCTAGTTGTCCTGGTCTCCGCTGTCATTCAGGGCTGTAGAGGTCCTCTCTAGGTGCTGATCCACCATATGGACTGGATACGGACTGGATTTGGGTGGCTACAGTGACCATCTGATCTCGATACAGACTGGATCTGGTGGCTACGGTGACCTCGAAATAAGAGAAAAACAGACTGATATTAGCGTAGATGCCATTCTTATAACGATGTAGCAAGTACATCGGGTGATATGAGAAGTGTTCCCGGTTCCGGTTGAACTAATTAATGCAGCCTAAAAATCCTTTAAACGGATTTGAATATTAGAAATGTGTTATGTGTAAGCAAGGTTAAAGAGATGGGTCTTTAATCTAGATTTAAACTGACAGAGTGTGTGTCTGCCTCCCGAACAATGTTAGGTAGGTTATTCCAGAGTTTGGTTGCTAAATAGGAAAAGGATCTTCCGCCCGCAATGGATTTTGATATTCTAGGTATTATCAAATAGCGAGCTTTGAGATCGCAGCTGATGTGAAGGACTATTAATGTAACAAGACTCATTCAAATATGTTTTTTTTTTTTTTAAGGTGCTACTAAACCATTTCAGGGCTTTAACGTAATTAGCAAGATTTTAAAATCTATACGATGTTTAGTAGGTAGCCAGTGCAGTGTTGACAGAACGGGCTAATATGGTCATACTTCCTAGTAACTCTAGCTGCTGCATTTTGGACCAACTTGAGTTTAAGCGTGCAGTGCAACCACCAAATAAAACCATTACAATAATCTAACCTTGAGGTCAAAAACACATGGATTAACTTTTCTGCATTTGACATTGAGAGCATAGGTCGTAATTTTGATATATTTTTGAGATGGAAAAATGCAGTTTTACAAATTCTAGAAACATGGCTTTCAAAAGAAAGATTGCTATCAAATAGCACACATCGTTCCTAACTGAGGATGAGGAATGACAGCAGAAGCCACAAGTCTTAGACAGGTTCTAGGCTAGTACATGAGGTTTTAGGTCTATAAATAAAACCTCTGTTTTTTTCAGAATTTAGCAGTAAGAAATAACTCGTCATCCAGTTTTTTTATATCAACTATGCATTCCGCAAGTTTTTCAAATAGGTATGTTTATGTTTCGTCGGGCCACAAAGAAATATAGAGCTGTGTATCATCAGCATAACAGTGAAAGTTAACACTGTGTTTCCTGATGATATCTCCCAAGGGTAAAATGTAAATCGTGAAAAGCAGCGGTCCTACTACTGAGCCTTGTGGTACTCCATACTGCAATTGTGATCGATATGATACCTCTTCATTCACTGCTACGAATTGATGGCGGTCATACAAGTACAATTTGAACCATGCTAATACACTTCCATTAATGCCAACAAAGTTTTCTAGTCTATTCAAAAGAATGTTGTTATCAATAGTGTCAAAAGCAGCGCTAAGATCCAGTAGCACTAATAGAGAGATACAACCACGATCAGATGATAAGAGCAGGTCATTTGTAACTCTAATTAGAGCAGTCTCAGTACTATGATACGGTCTAAATCCTGACTGGAAATCCTCACAGATACCATTTTTCTCTAAGAAGGAATATAATTGTGAGGATACTATCTTTTCTAGTATCTTGGACAGAAAAGGGAGATTCGAGATCGGTCTGTAATTAACTAGTTCTTTGGGGTCTGGTTGTGGTTTTTTGATGAGAGGCTTAATAACAGCCAGTTTGAAGGTTTTGGGGACATATCCTAAGGATAATGACAAATTAATAATAGTCAGAAGGGGATCTATGATTTCTGGAAGCACCTCTTTTAGGAGCTTAGATGGAATAGGGTCTAACATACATGTTGTTTGTTTAGATGATTTAACAAGTTTATACAATTCTTCCTCTCCTATAGTAGAGAATGAGTGGAATTGTTCCTCAGGCGATCTATAGCACACTATCTGATGCAATACTGTAGCTGACGGCTGCATGGTTACAATTTTATCTCTAATAGTATCGATCTTGGAAGTAAAGTAGTTCATAAAGTCATTACTGCTGTGCTGTTGGGAAATGTAAAAACCTGTTGATGCTTTATTTTTAGTTAATTTAGCCACTGTATTGAATAAATACCTGGGGTTATGTTTATTTTCTTCTAAAAGAGACGAAAAGTAATCAGATCTAGCAGTTTTTAATGCTTTTCTGTAGGATAGGTTACTTTCCCGCCAAGCAATACGAAATACCTCTAGTTTTGTTTCCTCCAGCTGCGCTCCATTTTCCAGGCTGCTATCTTTAAGATGCAAGTGTGCTCATTATACCGTGGTGTCTGACTGTTTTCCTTAATCTGCCTTAAGCATAAAGGAAGCAACTGTATATAAAATGCCTATAGAAAAGGGGGGGGGGGGGGTGGAAGAGGCCATAGTTTCTGTTACATCATTAAGTTGTTCTGAGGTTTTGGATATGCTAAGGAATTGGGATAAATCATCAACAAAACCATCAACATCAATTCCATGTGACAGTATTAAATCTAGAGTATGATTTCGACAAAGAGTAGGTCCTGAGACGTGTTGTCTAACCCCAATAGAGTTCAGAATGTCTATGAATGCTGATCCCAATGCATCTTTTTCATTATCAACATGGATATTAAAAATCACCAACAATTAAAACTTTCTGCAGCCAGCACTAACTCTGATATAACAGCAGCATATTCTTTGATAAAGTCTGTATGGTGCTCTGGTGGCCTGTATACGGTAGCCAGTACAAACATCACAGGGGATTTATCGTTAACATGTGTTTCTCTGGACAATGTTATAATGAAGCACCATTACTTCAAACGAGTAATACTTGAAGCCCGTCCTCTGAGAAATACTGAAAACATTTTAAATTGAAGCAACACCTCCCCCTTTACATTTTGGACGTGGCTCATGTTTATAACAGTAATCTTGGGGGGTAGACTCATTTAAAATAATGTATCCATCAGGTTTTAGCCAGGTTTCTGTCAAACAGAGCACATCTAGGTTATGATCAGTGATCATATCATTTACAAAAAGTGCTTTCGTAGAAAAGTACCTTATATTCAATAAGCCAAGCTTTATCATCTGTTTTTTATTTGTTGAACATCAAATAAATTGTTACACTTTGTATTTGCTAGTTCAGGGAACAGACACAGTCTCGAAATCTGCCTTATGTATATCGCTACATTATTTGCAATAGACAATGGACCTTTTTCGGCCGCAAATTTTGTTAATGTGACCGAACCATAATATTTCCACTAATCAGCTATTAAAGTAGTTTACTTCTTGCTTCAACATTAGGTCTCATTACCAATTGATAGCTGATTTAAAATCCGCTTGGACCGATTCAGTCCGATTCGTTCAGACCGATTCAACTGATTCATCCAAAAGATCCGATTCAAAAAACCGATTGGTTCACGAATCGAACATCGCTGCTACACTTGCGTTAACGGCCGCTGTGCTGTTTGAATTGCAGTAGGAGAGTGGATAGAGAGAGATGAAAATCACTGCCCGGCCACACGACAGACGCGCCACGCATGAAGAACTTTAACGGCCGAGGCGACACTGAAGGGCTGTCATATCTCGGGTGGTTACGGAGAGCGCCCATGGTGTAGTTTAGAGAGCTATCTACAAAATTTCTCCCGTGTTTTCCCACGAAGAGAAGGAGGTGAAAACTACCCGCCGCCATTTTTTGGAAGTGACTGACTGGGAGTGGAGAGTTAGCTGTAAACTGGCCACAGCTGATTTAGTTTATATTCCCTGTGAGTCATCACCTTCAGTCAGCTCGGACGGCCTGGATACTGTGAATACACCGACTCTTTCTCTCCAATATACGAGCTGCCGAATGTCTAAAGGAATAAACAAGAAGTAATTTTGTTTACACATTTCTCCTGAATTCTCACTAACTGTTCCTCCCAGGATTGCTGGTGTGGGCTAAGTTAGCCACATTAGCACGCTGAGGTTTTCTTCTGGAGTCCTCTCAAACCTGGTCTGGTGGACGGGTGAGTTCAACTACGCCCTCAAACGAGCCGTTTATCTGTTCTTGTCAGGACCTTACCGATGTCTCGCTGCGGTTGTGCCATTATTTTGTCGTCGTAGGAAGTTGGCTGACATTCCACTAACTGCTAATATGTGGCTAATATTTCTAAGTTGGGTTAGGTCTACAACTTTTGGCGGTGTTTAATAGTGTGAAACAGACAGAATACACACTGAAAACGTTCTCGAATAGCTGTTGTCACTCATGTTTTGCTGCTTGGTAGGTAAGCATAGTTTTGTTTGTTCCAGCATGCAGGATTGACAAACTTGGTTTAGGGTGATGTTGGTTTATATTAGTAAAATTACTTTAGCAGTCCATTCGACACTCATGAATGTCAGTGTTTATATAACTAGCAAAATCTTTAAACTTGGCAAAGTTGTATTGTTCTTAACATGTCAGTATAAATATCAACTAACCACATTTTTTTACGACAACGTCCAGTGTCGCATATTATTGCAATGACACTCCCTCCCAGTTTCACTGCACTGTTTTCAACAGCACGCGTTGTTAACTAAATAAAAACAAGCATTTTAGGGCATAGTAATTGTGACCTTCCTCATTATATAAATTAACGATCCACAGCTCTGTTATGACAAGTAATCAGCTGATGAAAGCCCTGGTTTATCGAGCTGGGTATTCCCTTGTTGTGAGCTGCATTCCTCATCTCAGAGTGTTGACATTGCGTAACGCACACTGGACTGGCCAGCAGACCTTGTACTCTTCTCCATACCTATTTAAAGCATCATTCATGATGGTCACCTGGCCCAGGGACAATACAGTTCACTTATTAACGTAGTTATCGCTATTTAATAGATCACTTTCAAACAGCATCGTCTCATTGCTGAAAGAAGCTCAGCCTCTTGCAGCGGAATATTGATCGCCTATTGAGACTGCGCTGCTCTTCCCATTCTTTGTCAATGTGGATCTATCGGTGTGCATGCGAGATTCGATGTGCTGATATGAGTGTCCCCCCCCCCCCCCCACCCCGGCAAACATTTGCCTGTTAAAATGTTCTTCAAATCCATATGCATACTGAGTGAATGATAATATTTGTTTTGTTAGTAGTATCTTTGTTTACCAAAGGGCAATGTGCTTTTGTTCTTGCTATCGCGTTGCAACCTTTCTAATATGCATACTCTTATCTTAAGCTGTGAAGGGAAATGACTATAGTTTTTTTTTCTCAATGATGTGATGACTAAAGATTTGGGTGGCAAATTTGGGTGCCTAAAATTGCATTTATTCCTTGTTGTTTACCTTGTGGTGAAGAGACACAACGGGGTGTGAATCATTTGTGAATTTTACACCTTCATTTGGGGAGCAGTTATTAAGATTTTACACTTTAAGGCCCAGAAAATTTTAATTTGATATGCATATGAACTGCATCTGTTTTTATTATCTTGTTGTGGTACTAGGCATGGGCGGGTATGAGATTTTTGACGGTATGATAACCTTAAGCAAAAAGATCACGGTATTGTTGTTACAGCTTTAAAATGTGTTATTTTTAAATGTCTGGGTAAAAAAACAACAAACAATTTTCCCCCGCTGAACACAAAATATTTTGTTTTTGAGCAACATACAGAACATTAGGAACAGTAGAATTTGTTTATTCCTAAAAAGAAGAAAAATAAAGACACATCTTTATTTAACCTAAATCTGTAACTAGCCTACAGTTATTTAATTTTAGTTATATAATTCATATACATATTTATATAATTTAGTTATATAATTTCATATACATAATTTGATTAATAATAACCCAATTTGAAGCAAAAAAATAATGTTCTGTTCTGACTAACTTTGTGAAATTATACTACAAGCCTGAACGAAACAAACAGCAGATGCTCCGAATGAGATGCAGAAGCTATGACATGAGACTGCAGTTCACTCTCTGCCAGCAGGAAGGCGATTATGGAAAACCACCGATACAGTGTTTCCTTGGTTACTGACTATAACAAAGCAGACTGAAAAAACACTGCTTAATATATGAACATACAGAGACGAGATTAAAAGAAAATACCACGTAAACTTTTCTTAAGACAGTCAGTTCCCCTCAGAAATATATTTATATAAACCCCCAAATCAATATTGAGGATTTTCTTCAAATAGTTTGTGCATCATGAACAGTGAGTGATCTGCCTGCTACAGTATTTTTCTCTGTTCGTCCGTCGTCAGCGTCTCTGGCCTGTGTTAGTGGGCATTTACAGACTTCATATTTTCACATAAACTACATTTTGGAAAATGATTGCATTGCAAAGCAGTTTGTGCAAGTCCAGAACAGAGACCAGTTGCTTGCAATAAGACAAAAAACGGCTGGTTGCCGATCGTAAGCTCCAGGGGAAGCTGCTTAAGTTCGGCCATCCTACACATACGTGACTGACCGCTCGCTCGCACCAACAAGAGGAGGATCGTGCTACTATACAGTATAGAGACTGCACTCAACCTGAGGGATTCCTAAACTTTCAGTCTTTGAGGAGACATGAAAAACAGAGCATACCGCAGGAACGGTATAACGGAAAATATTAGCGGCTTTGAAACAGTGAAATTTTCAAATCGCGGTATACCTTGAAACCGGTAATCGGCCCATGCCTAAGTGATATACAATGGTAGTCAATTATTTATAAATGCAATCGGTTTAGGCTTTCAGGCACACATTTTCAACCTACTGTAAGATAAATTATAATGATTAAAAATTATATATTCAATAATATTTTAATGGGTTGCATTGCTGTAGGCTACCAGCCAGTCTAGTTATTGCAAAGGCATGAGCAAGCAGCAGCAATTACTTCTCTAGATCATCCATTATAAATCTCTTTTTGTTTGAACTCCTGTTCATCAGTTCTATTTTTTATTGCACTTGATTGCAAATTCTAAATGTTGATGATGTCTGTAATGGCCTCTTTTTCAGCGTTGTATTATCTTGATGATGCATGCTATTCCTTTTGTTGTTTAATATTGTGACAGTTACTCTGATACTTGCAGTGTGTTGAGTAGACTCATTTTCAGTTATTTATCTCGGTAATAAAAACAGAAGTCACCCTACCTTGGCTAATATTTCCGAGATTAATAGTCACCCAGAACCGCAAATATTTTACTTCATGTCAAGTCTGCATAATGCTAGCCTATATCAGCCTGTGTTTGCAGCACTGTTTTTGTACACAGAACTAATGGGACTGGGAGCATGACAGTCATTTATGAGAAATAATGATCTTGCTGTGATTTCGATTTACTGTTTCTAACCATTTTGTGTTGAATGTACCTAAATAAACGTCCTTATATGGCGTGCACTGCATATTTAAAACAACCACCCTCCACCCCACACACAGAGCTATCTGAAAGCCGGGACGCAACACCAACCCCCCAAATGAAAATTCTGTCATTAACTCCTATCACCCCTCTATGTCGTTCTAAACCGTAAGACCTCGTTCATCTTCGAACACAACATTACACAATGACGATTACGAAGCTACGAGAATACATTTTGTGCGGGGAAAAAAAAAACTTTATTCAACAATTAGTCTCCTCTGCGTCACCCTAGCGCCATTTTGGAGAGTATCCACTGAACGCAAACAGCGTATGTTGTTCTGTGTCAGCCGCAGCGAACAACATATGCTGTTTGCGTTCAGTGGATACTCTCAAATATGGCACCAGGGTGACGCGGAGGAGAAGAATTGTTGAATAAAGTCGGTTTTTTTTTCTTTTGCGCACAAAAAGTATTCTCGTAGCTTTGTAATATTACGGTTGAACCCCTGATGTCACATGGATTATTTTACAGATCTCCTTGCTACGTTTCTGGACCTTGATCATGGTAATTACATTGCTGTCTATGGGAGGGTCAGAGAGCTGTCAGAATGCATCAAAAATATCTTAATGTGTGTTCCGAAGATGAACGGAGGTCTTACGGGTTTGAAACGACATGAGGTTGAGTAATTAATGACAGAATTTTCATTTTTGGGTGAACTATCCCTTGAAATGCTATGGGTGGGGTGTTTTAGCAACAAAATGCATTTATCTAGCCTCAGATCTTAAAACTACCTACCATAGTATTTTATGTCATCAGCAATGAGTTTGTTGTTTACCAACAACAAACTGCGTAAAATTAACCATACTGTATGAAGAAGTCACTAATGATTGCTGGGATTAAATTATCCATTCAACACTGTGTATATGACACAAATGTTTTTGTGATCAAAAGAAGATCCATCCACTTATATGCTCTTCATAATAGAATCCAGCATCAACATTTTTTATGTAATTGTCCTGGTCTAATTATATTAGCCAGCTTACACGTTCCATTTGTTTTAGTTTTTTTTAAATGAGTCAACTCTGAATTCATTTTTGAGTTTTTATCTAAAACAAAATGTAAAAATCCTATTAATGTTTTAAATGGTTCTTTTATGCCATTTAAACTTGTTAATCACCATGAAAATAGCCAAGGAAGCTGGTATGGCATTAAAACCCCAACCAACAATTTGTCTAGCAGGTGGGAACTTGATTAGTGTGTGAGAATGTCACCTTTAGAGAATTAAACTGGAAACCTGCACCAGGAAGGAGGAACCTTCTGTCGTGTGAACAGTTTTAACAGCAGAGATCTTGATCAATACAGGAGGCTTCCAGTGAAGGACAGTCATGCTTTTTTGCACAGACAAGCTGGAAAGAACACGTCTGGTGTTGTCTGGTATTGTTTTGACTCTTGAAAGCAGCTTCATTTTGACATTACCAGATGAGAAAATCTTTTCTTCATCCAATAAATGACAAAGGGATTTTGACAACATTGTCTGTCTGTAAAGATTTGTTCATGTTAGGGGTGCAACAGATCGTAGATGATCCGTACGGATCAGGCTGCACGGTTCGGCACGCATGTGATTCGCGGATTAACTGTTAAGTTTAACCATCATAGAGTTAAAGTAGGGCTGAAACGATTCCTCGAATACCTAGAGTAACTCGAATACAAAAAATCATAGAGGGAAATTATTTGCCTCGAGGCTTCGTTTTGTCCATTTACTGTAACTTCACACAGACACAGTGTTTCCCCACGGACCATTAATACTGACGCACAACCCGATAAACGCTGGACTAGACCACAGACTGTATAAAAACAGGGACCAGACTTTAAAAAAAAGCACTGGACATATTTAAGACCGTAAATCAATATGGTGTAGTGGTCGACCGATATGGGTTTTTTGACAACCGATGCCGATATCTTGGAAAGCAGGGTGGCCGATATAAAGCCGATATAATTGTATTTATTTTAATTCATATTTAAGAAATTGGATTCAAAAATAAACATGTAAAATAAACATACTTATACTCTAGAAGACAAAGCATTTTTCACAAATAAACAAATATTTAAAAAATATATAATTAAAAAGGAAGTAAACACTAACACTGTAACCAACAGGGCACTCAGAATTCTAGGAAGTTTGTGTGCATTGGGAATCACATATTTTTTTTCAAATAAAGCCAAGGTAACACTAATTTTACAGACAGCACACAGTGAAAATGACATGAACATGACAGTGGGCAAATGGATAAAGCACAGCATAATTGAAATCAGTCAAGAGTTTAAAGTTTGTTGATCGCGTGTCTCCAGGGAAGCTGAACTCTCCTCCTGTCCGTATTAAATTCGCACGGACCATAGGAATACACCAACGACCGTCACAGAACACGCGATATGCGGCCCAAGTCACATGCACATTTCACAAGATCTCACAACTGGATTCGATTAAGTTTGCAAGGTTTTTGAAATTAGATGTTCGTTTGTCATTCAAAGATTTGTTTAAATTATTTAAATGCGAATTTGCGGAATGCTGATGGCAAACGAGAAAGTATTATAATGTTTGCCTTTAATAATATTAAAGCAATCGTTATAATACTTTTTTGTATACATTTTAATTCCTTTGTTTAACAGTTAACAAACTTTGTTTATCTGATTATTAGATAGACTTCTATCCATATTAGACAGAACCGAATGACAACAGCGAACAAGAGGGAGAATGTGAGAGCACTGGCCGTCCAAATGGAACACTTCATGTGCACTTTCGGTCTTGTGGACTTACAATGGCCGCCACGTGCGCGTGTCCATTAAGTCCACGGGACCGTAGGGTGTCCCATTTGTAATTTTTTTTATCGTTCAGAAGGGTGCTCGCGAGCGCCCCCTTTGCGGCCGTTATGTGCCCTTGATCCGCACCTCTGCCGAGCCCGCACTGGGGTGAGCTCCGCAGCGGACTTCTACCCGACAGTCTCAGAGGAAGACCGCGAGGGCTTAGGGTACCATTTGAGACAGGGCCACTGTGTGTGCTCAGGCGCTGCGGCTGCCGTTCTCAGCGCCGTCAAAATAAAAGTCTGCCGCGCTGTCAAAATAAAAGTCCCGCCTCGAACGCCTCAGCCAAACAGGAAAACTTATCGGCCGATGCCGATATTTGAAAAATGACAGATATCGGCCTTGGCGATATATAGATCGACCACTAATATGGTGGCTAGTTATAATGTCCCTACGTTAGCTATGTTTTGTGAAAGACTAAACGCCATTGTGCATAAAAATACCACAGAAAGAAAGTTAGTCAATATCACACGAAGGGTGCCAGTTTTCACCTCTAAAATCAGCATGATTACAAATGTGATTTTATTAAACAGTTCAATAAACAAGAAGGTAAAATTATGAGACTTACGTTTTAGACACTATATTGCCTGTTTTTGTTTTTTTACCACATTCCACAGCACTGTTTTGCGTCTCTGTGCAACATGATGGTGTTTCGTTCCTGAATGAATCAACCGTTTAAATGATTCGGTTCAATCGCAATGACTCACTTCTTAACAGTGACTTGCTGCCACCTACTGCCAGTTTTAATTTCACATTTAAAGTATATATTCGTTTTTAAAATAATTTTAAATCAGTATTCAATGTTTTATGTTTAAAATAACAAAATATTATTCATGCATTTGTAACTGCATGGTAAATGCATTCATGTCCCTCTGTGTGGGAAATTCATCCCATGCAGCTTCTGTGTTTCCTCTGCATTGCAAAGATGAATTTTGATACTGATATCATTTGTTTGGTAACAGCCCAAATGTCTTTTATTCTAATTGACTGATTAAATGTAAGAATTTGACTCAAAAGATGATGCATACTTTAAAAAGACTTTATAAAGGTAAAAATGCCCATAAAATGTAAAAATCAATTTAAACTTATTGGAACAGATTAATTTCTAACACTGCTGTGCACGACCCGCACACAGAATATGAAAGATTTCAAAAACAAGTTACACCACCCCACAAACACACACACACACACGTACGTATAGGGACATTTAAGAGGGTTTATTCTCCAAATAACTCTAATTTCATGTTGCAGAAAAATGTGTTTAAAAATTGTGTATGGTCTCTTGTTCTTGTTCCAAGTTACCTTCCTCTCCACTGATTTTTGCCTCTCACAAAAGCCACAAAACCTTCCAAGTAGACAGTAAAGGCTTATGTCATGCTTGAGCTTTAGTTAGGCTGAAACTTGAAAGTTAAGTTGCACGACATAAATGCAAGGTTTAGGTATTATTATTATTATTTTTATTACCATTATTTTGATTTATGCCTTAGTTTTAGTTTGTACCGTTTACCTTTTTTAAAGTAATGTGAAATAGATTTTTGTATTTTTATTAAATTTTTTTATTGATATATTTGTATTTTCATTTTGAATGTAATTTGGCAATTAAATACATTAAATGGGTTTAGTTTTCATGGTTATTAATGTATGCAATTTCAGCAAAAAAAATGTTAAATTTTCTAAAAAAAAACAATTAGGTGCTTATTTTAAGGAGATCCATCTTTTATTCATGTTATTTAGATTGATCTTTAATAAAGAAAATTATACTATCGATAATCGATGGATAATCTTAGGAATACGCGATTACTAAAATAAACCGATTAGCTACCAATTTCGCCTCATACTCCAGTCTTCAGTGTCACATGATCCTTAAGAAATCATTCTAATATGCTGATTGTGTCAGTAACCACTTTTATGATTATTATTCAATGTTGTAACATTTGTTGCTGCTTAAGATTTTTGAGGGACACTATTTTTCAGATTCTTTTATGCATATTTGAAATTGGCGTTTGTGTCAGAGCCACTGGAGTTCGTTCCGAAATCGAAAGCGCAAAGTTACTGTCATGGATTTGGAGTGTAGCGGACGAAGTCCACAGCAGAGAACATCACTGGGTTCTATTTGCTTTTGTCAAATCGCGCCGCTCGCGTCTGGTGTAGACACGTTGTTTTGGTATTTGTGAATCTTAAGTATATTCATAATCTGCTTTACGTTTACCTGGCACTGAAAGTCCTTTCACAAACTTGCTTAGAGCAGAACCATGCATCGTTCATTTACATTTCTACATGGCTCCCTGCAATACAACACTGATTCTTCAATCGCACCATCTAGTGGTCTGTTATTGATACAACCACAACTGCTACAAATGATAACGGAGCGCTCAAGTGGGTACTGCGAGTCATGTTGAGGTAATTAAATGTCAAAGTAATATTTTTGGTTTTTATTATTTTGCGCTCAATTATTTACTTATCAGACAAGTGGCCACATGATAAGCGGGAAAATTACACCGTGTGGTCTTTATCACCCTGCAGAGGTTTCTTTTGAAAAATAATCTGCTGACTGTACAATATTCCCAGTTTGGGAACCACTGGAGTAGGCGATTTGTGCTCTATTAATTTGGTCTGTTACGATGCTCTATGTGTTTGATTATTAATGCCTGTGTAGTATGGCGTTGCACACAGAGGACAAAAATGTTCAGCCTCGACATTTTAGCGTAATTTGTGTTCAAATTTGCAAAGCGTACCAAATTGAACAAAACTATATAAATGCAAAATTTGAATTCATGAATATATAACTGTATCCACGGTATAGCAAAATCCATATCATGGAGCAACATAATAATAGGTAGTCACTTTCATACCAGTATAGCGCTCACCCCTACCTTGTCCTTCCTGGTTAAAGGGATAGTTCACACCAAAATAAAATATTTATTATTAGTCCTCCCCATATGTTGTTCCAAACTTTGTTTTATGTGCTAAGTTATTTTGTGGAACAAAAAAGGAGAACATTTAAAGAATGTACATGTTCCTCCTCATTATATGACTATGGCTGGCAAATGATGCCACTTTTTGAGTCTAAACAAACGGTATTGGGGATTAACTTAAGCCATTGTGTTGCTTCAAAAATATGAATGCACTTTTTTTGTGTTTTTGTTTTTCCTCCCTGGGTAGGGATGGTTAAGGTTTGGGGGTTGACATGGCAAGGACATTTGGTCGTTTGTTGACCAATTTGATGTAAGTGTATTTCATGCTGTCCTGAAAAAATGCCAATAAAAAAGATTGGAAATAAAAGTATGAATGTACTGCACAAGTTGTATGAACTTTGCTTTTGGAGCTTGTCATGTCAGTCATGGTCACTAAACTGTCATTGATTGGAAAAAGCTGTTTCTGCTGCATTTCTCCTACATGACATGAGGAAGGATGTTTGGAATGACTTGAGGGGGAAGACAATAACGAACTATTTCTTTAAGGAAACAATCTAAGCATGTATAAGATGAGTTGGAATACCTTGGATAGTTAAAATACCTCTGTGACTTGAATGTCAATGGTACACACAGGAATGCCACAAAATTAACTTGAACTCTCTGCTTGTTTGACTCTTTGGAGTTATTTGTTTGTTTCAGCAAAATGTCTTATTATTTGTTGTAGTTGGTTTCCAAACAGCACAGCAGAAAACTTTGTTAGTTATGAAATACTCCCTTTTAAACTATTTCATAACTTGCTGGAACAAACTGATAAACATTGATTGTGTCATTCAGCAGTTCATTCATTTACACTCCCTGGAAATGTTTGTCAGTCAAAAGTTATTTTTGTGTCTGTAACTCAAGGTAGGCTAGATGTGATGGATAATCTCTTTGCTGTTATTGAAGTGTTTAATTTATGCATTTCCTGTTCGTGCTGTCTGGAAGAATGTCAGTATGCTTGCAATCATTCGGCACTAACATGACCTCAGAGTAAATGATATGCTCCAAAAAATGTTTCTGTCCTAGTTTGTTGTTTTGACAATTGGCCGAAATGATTTATAAAAGACGCTCTCTATGTCTGCTTTCCCCTGCCTGTGTGTTATTGAGAAAGTAACAGAGCATTATGTGACAGCGATTTAATCGTAGTGTGAATTCTTCACAGAGGTTAAGACCTGGCAAATCTAAACTTTTAATCACACTGCTTATTGGAGATTAAGGCCCAATCATTTCTACTCGCTACTTCAACTCACAAATTTTTTTCAAGAATGTTGAAGGGAATTCCCACAGAGACTAACTGGAGAGATCATGGCCAAGTTCCTGTCTGTGTGTCACACTGGAGTTACTAGTCTGTGTCTCAGGGTGCTTTCACACCTGTAGATCGATTGCTTTGTTCCAAAACAGGGATTAAAATTATTACAATGTTGCTTTTTATTCTTGGTGCGGTTCGCTTTCAAATGGAAAAGTTTCTAAACGGACCAAATTTGTTAATACAAGTAATGCGCGAGTAAACTGTTCTCTCATTGGTCAGAGTTCCACGGTTTATTTTCCGGAATTGGATGACATGCATGTCATCCGTCAGGATGGAACAATAGCAGCTTTTTTTTTTTTTTTTTGTAGCTGTCCTTATATTAATTTATCTTTTTGAGCAGGAGTCCAGGATTGATCGGGAAACATTTTTAAAATGCACCTACTACGAAGAAGAGCAATAAGACAGCATTATAAAATGAAAAAGTGCGCTTTGATTTTTGAATGGCGAAGACGTGCTCACCCATAGACATTCACAGGTTCATTTTGAAGTATGAACAATGCTAATGCTTTTCACGGAACTTACGTTATTACTAGGGATGGGTATCGATTTAGATATCCCGATTCGATTCTCGATTTTTTTTTTATTACATTCAGTGAATATAGTTTTAATACAAATGCTATTGATATTTCTAAAAATAATTTACAGTTACAGTTTACAAATAGTGAATTATTAAAAAGAAATTAAGAACCACATGCCTGTATTTTAAACCTATTCTTTTTTTTTTTTGTATAGGGTCCTTTTTAAACAATAATAGGGCCCTATAAAATGTTCTTATTTTTTCTGGTAATCAGATGAAGGCATAAAACATTAATTTAATTTATAATCAAATGAAAACTAAACCCTTTTATTTTTTTTGGCAAATAAAGTGCTGCACAACAGAGGTTTACTGTTAAAATTAAAAATAAAACAGATGTGATTATTCCTTTAAAAATAAAGATTTATTAGCAGTAGTAGCATTGAGTCTTCAGACTGCTAAATAGTAATATATTCTGACAGTTTAACGTTAAACTAAACTTTTATTTTGATGAGTTGCCGTGAAGAACTTGCAGCTGCATGTGTATGTGATATGACGGTAGTTTTCTCAAATGAAACGGTAAAATGCTAATGAAGTGACTCTCAGAGCAGCTGGAGATGACATTCGTGTTCATATCATCATATAGTGAGCCGGCAGAAGCTGAAAACACCGCGAGCGTCATCCGCGCTTTAGTATGTGTGTAGTAAACAAAACAGTGCGCCGTGCCATCTGCCATTCATTCATTGCGGAAATCATGGCGCCTTATGCGTGATATCAAATGCTTCTGCGGATTTATAGTATTACTATAGCATTTCACCTGAGCATTGCGAATCATGCGTATGGCCATGATAAGCGCTGAATGAATGACAGGCTTTCTGTTGTAACATCGTGCAAGGTAAATAAGGGTGACATCTAGTGGAGAAGACTAATGATAAGATTCACGTTAATCAGATCTTGTTTTAAATGTGTGCTGAAATAAATCCCGGAAAAGATCGATTCGCGGCTTTTGAGAATCGATATCGAATCGATGTCATTTAAAAAATGATTAATCGAAAACTCAAATTTTTTTTGCCAGCCCTAGTAATTACCCATATATCATTTGTGATATAGCCGGGTCCGTTGGCTCGGATTTTAGGGATGTAATGGTATGAAAATTTCATATCACGATTATAGTGACCAACGTTATCACGGTTATCAATATTATCACGGTTTTGTTAAAATGAGATTAAAATGTTCAAAAAGAACTAATACACACACTGAAAACATTTCAATAAGTTTTATATTTGAAAATCAACAAACACAATTAGCAGCTGTATGCACTTTTTTTTAGCATAAACATTAAATTAACATTAACATGAAGCCCTAATAATAATAATAATAAATAATTTATATATATATATATATATATATATATATATATATATATATATATATATATATATACACACACATTTTAAATGAACAAAATAAGTTGATGGGTCAGGTGACTATACTACTGGAATACTTGATTCTGTTCTGCTGCATTTCCTTCCTTATAATGGCTGTTGTCAATAGCAACGCATTATAAGACAGCACACATCCATGTCTCTTGTATCACCTCAGAGGCGCGGACGCACTCTCTCGTTTCATTCAAATGCAGCTTGCCGTCTTGCGTCTCAGTTTTTGATTTTATTGAAAATGAAATCAGAGGAATTTAGTATTAATACTACTACAATTTTTGCTGTATTTGATCATTTGTCCGGGGGGGGGAAAAAAAAAAAGGGGTGGGGGGGGGGGGGGGGGGGGAGGGAAAGGGGGGGGGGGGGTGAAAAACTATTGTTTTGTACACAGTTCATAATGGATTTATAAACGGGTAAGATTTTAAAATATTAATCTCAATTCAATATTTCATGTCCCCGTATTTATATATTATTATAGGTAAACAAAAAAAAAAAATCAGTGTAATAAGTTAACTATATACAATATTATCCCTTAAATGTCAACCTTATAGTTCGAACGTTCGTTCGTCTTGGCTCAAAGCCACTTGCTGCAAACTTTTCTTTGCGGAAGCTTTGCGTTAAACAAGTGAGATAATGAAATTATTTAATCTCTAATCAATATTTTTTTTTGTCCAATTATTTGCCCAGTTATTTTTGGTATTGAGGTAAAAGTTACCTTGAATTCTCTATATAACAGTGGGTGCTGGTCACGAAGATGACTGAGCAAATTTGATGCGTTTCCCCTTTTGCAGCGACTTTCTTCTTGCAAGATCAGCAGACAGGGTGACCGTCCTCGATTAAATTGCCTTCAGGACTCTTGTAAAAGCCAAAATACGACTAGACCTCCGATTTGGTCCTCTTAGATGGCTAAAAAAAATCTCCGAGCGCTGTCACTGCCCTGCCGCATTGTCGTCTCGTGCCAAAAAACAACACACTGCATGCTGCTTTCTGCGTCAGACTGATGCTGGCGGATCCGGATTACCGCGAGTTTTCAAAATCGCAATAATCAAACACGGTTTTGATGATAATTAAATTTTAAACGATAATACTAACCGTCAGGGCATTTTATCATGATTTATCGTAAAACTGGTAATCGTTACATCCCTAATCGGATTGCTTTCTCACTACAACCAAACCGCTCCAGAGTTGGTTTCAGTCGAGCCGAGACCACCTTGTTCAGACGATCTCGGACCGATTGTTTTGGCGTGGATCCGAGTGTGATTGCCGTGTTCACATGTGCCCAAACGAACCGAGCTAAGGGGGGTAACGCGCCAGGTTCCGAAATAACAGGCCAGGTGTGAAAGCACCCTCAGACTGTCTTGCTGAGCTTCTGTCGCGTACATACCTGAAGCACAACAAAATGTTGCTTATGTGAGACCCAGGCCCAAGTTGTGAAGGGGCATGGACTGCTAGTTAACCACAGTTAATATTTTCATTTGTTTCCTTACATGCCTACTGTGCTCAGCTTTACTGAATGCAGTTAGTTTACTGCCACCCAGCATGCCATGCAACCCACAGAGTTTTTTACGATATATTGCGCTGCTGCTTATGACCTTCTTTAGTTACTATAATTTTCACTTCCATTTAGATCTCATCTGAAAAGCAATTCTCCAAATTACCTAGCGCTTAAGTATAGTTTGTTGTAGACAGTATATAAAAAGATAAACCAGTAATTATAATTCTAATGTAAGCAGTTTTGGGAAGTTGAATTGCAAACATACAGTGTGAAGATCAATATTTTACATTAGAAATATTCTCTGGTGCATTACAGCATTCCCCATAGCCTAATGAATGCTGAGCTGTTTCTGTTTGGTTCCAGAGGAGCATCAGTAGTGAGTAATTCAGCAGTTTTTCTCAGAGGCTACGTGTTTTCTGTGTGGAATAGGTTGATAGTGTTTGATATTTCTGAAGGAAGTTTCTCATGAACCGAATCAGTCAATGAAGTCAACACAGTTAATTAGGCTTACTCAGCCTTGTTGAGGCAAGATTGTGCCCTGTGGGGTTTGGTGGTCTGATCTGAAAAAAGTAATTACTGTACATGAAAATCTTGGGATTAATGTGAAATATTGACTTTTTCCTTTCAGCCAATTGCAACATGATAAAGTGTGCTTTTTATGCTGAAATACTTTCTCTTATGAGGTTAACTGTAATTTGTAGGTTGAATCCTACCCCAACCCAAACCACCCAAAATTGTCCTTATCTGCCTGACACAGCACCCTTTGACTCAATGGGGGGGGGGGGTCCTATTTTTAACACTCGTACTTATTGACTGTTTAATTCATACTGGAAGCCGGAGGGCGCCCTTGCGCAGAAACTATTAGCACTGCCAACACTCCAAGAAAATCCCTAATATGGACAAAGGTACCCAGTTATCGCTGTAGCTGAATAAAACGCAGATAGAGAAATTTTAACTGAGGAAACTTGAAGACAGTAACCATGATTGCGACAATGTTTTATCTGTGTTCTTTAAGCAATCTTGGTTTTCATTAAAGTAAAGTATATTTATAATGCAATGCTATGTAACATAGCATTTACCACTGTATATAATACTATAAAATATTATGATTTCTGCCTAATTCTGGGCTATGAAACCACGTCTGATCACAAAGTTATTTCAAACACTTGACTGATGTTATGAAGTGAATTTGGAGTAAAAACATGTTATTAAATGTGTATCTAAAAAAAGCCCTATTCGCACAGGATTAGTATTACCTGGTGACCTCCAGTCATTTGTAATAATTGTGGAGGTTGACTGTGATCTTAATCCCGTGTGAATCGGCCATGTCTGTAATTTGTAAAGTAAAAATTCCCCCTCAAATGGCCTACCATATTTCGCCGAACACCGAGGTCTTGTGATAATATTAGTCCCGTGCGAATCGGAATCTCTGTGATTTGGCCAGGATTTGGTGGGGTCGTATGTCATTTTTTCAATGTTTTTGTTTCCTGTGCGCCTTTTTATCCATCTTCCGCGAAGAATGGAGCTGTGTTGGAGTGTTTGATAGTATTTTGGGTGCTGTCATATCGCTACACCATACAATTTGCAGAAAGAGAAAGCTGAGAAGGTTTTCAGGTTAATGTGTTACAAATAAATCAAGCACAAAGCTTGAGATATTATTTTAACCTGGTGAAATGTAAATGACACAGCGCATGAAACTATATTAGTTTCTTTTTTTTAAATCCATCTGGACCATAGAACGGGACTCTCAAAGCCTTGACATCCGGGTATCCGGGAGACAAGTCAGTAAATTCGAGTAAAATCACAGGCTTCGCTTTTCGCTTTTCACACGAAATTCAGATGTGGGGGGGTAATTTCAAAATCACACAAGGTCCCCAGATAATACTAATCCCGTGCGAATAGAGCTTTTGTTGGACAACAGGTTTGTAAACTGGCTCATACACATGCAGGCAAAACTGTATTGCACACGTGCTACTGTAGTACATTTATTCATCACGCATACTGATTTTTTTTGTTGCACTGTACAGCCCTAACCAAACATGTTCCAGATTGTAGAAGTAGCTCATCCTTTAGCAATATACTCCTCCTCAATTTCACATCCGCCTTCTGCCATGTCGCTCCGCATTGTCGCACACAGAAATATGTCAACTACTAGACTTTACCGTTATTATCGCGGGATGTCTAATTCTTAGCGTGGGGAGAATTTTTACTGGTATGTCGCAAACAATAAGGTATCACCCATCCCTACTGCAGAGAGTATCCTCTTTTGACTGCCAGCAAACAACATCCCAGACCACCCTAGCAACCACATAACAACCATTAGAAACACCTGACAAACTGTATATTAGGGCTGTGCAAAAAAATCGAATGTGATTTTCATGCTCATCTCGTCAGTAAAGCCGGTTCTGTGATTAGTAGTAAATCTCCAGCACGTGCTTTCAGATGGAGCGGCATTTACTACACAGAGCCGTTAATTCACTGACAAGCTACGCAAAAAAATGCCGCTGCATCTGAAAGCACTTGCTGGAGATTCACAACTAATCACAGAACCGGCTTTACTGATGAGATGAGCATGAAAATCGCATTCGATTTTTTTTGTCGTATTGTGATTTATCAACCACCCACAACAACACCCTGGCATTGTGGCGATTACTGTTGTATGGGCAAGCACAGCTCATGACCACAGTACATGACTTCTAAAATCATTTCATTCATTATAGAATGAAAAAAGCAACTTTAACTTGAGCACTGTGTTTTTAAAGTGCTGAAAACAATAAAAAAGCAGTACATTGAATTCAAAAACACATTCTGTAGGAACGGCCCCCAACATTGTCTTCCAAAAATATACAAATGTAGTGGTCTGTCTGAGCACCTTTCTTCGAGAAGACCGATAAAAATACCAGCATGTCATGGCGTTGAGCATTTGGTAGTCACTCTCCAAGGCCTGTCCTGTGACTCAAGCTTCCTTTCTTAATCACATGTCCAAGGAACATGTTTTGAAGGGCTAAATCGGTTGTTTACTCACAGATGCTTTGACTAATGCAGTCACCACAGAGTGATAAAGGACTGTGAACATATTAGGTGTCAGGGTGCGATGACCAATCTTGTACCCATTCCACACCTTTTCACCTGAAAAATGGGTTATGCATGTGAAAAATTTGCTGGTCTTGACCAGGAACATGAAACATCACAGGCTTTTATGAGTGGTATAATGTTATAAAGTTTTTAATGTAACTGCAATTGACATGCACTAGGTTAAATTTGATATTTTTTAAATTATAATCAACAAGGCTGTTTGCACTGAAAATATGTGATGCAACAGTATGAGCTGAGCAGACCGATATGAGTTTTTTGGGGCCTAAAATATTAGGTATTAGGGCGTAAAAAAAAAGGCTGATACCGATATATCGGCCGATATTATTTGTGTATATTATAGTACAGTATCAGTCAAAAGTTTGGACACTTTCCCATTCGTGTGTCCAAACATTTGACTGGTACTATATATGGAATACAGTATATACATAAACAGAATGTATATACATAAACACATTTTTTGCAATGATCACTCAAATGTGGTGATCAAACACATAATTATGTGACAAAAATATGTAATG
Organism: Sinocyclocheilus anophthalmus; assembly: GCA_018155175.1. Classification (NCBI taxonomy): domain Eukaryota; kingdom Metazoa; phylum Chordata; class Actinopteri; order Cypriniformes; family Cyprinidae; genus Sinocyclocheilus; species Sinocyclocheilus anophthalmus. The sequence continues at coordinate 141,961 of JADLZN010002441.1, read as the reverse complement.
GAGGCAGGGCATTTAACAAATTAACAATAAACTTGCGATGAGTGCGATGCACAAAGTAACGGGGTGTTAGTTGTAACACACATGGTTTGAATATTATTTTACCATAGTAACATTTAAATTCTGGCTTATGTAAATTTATCTCCGTTTTTATTATTCACTTAAATGAGACAAATCTGCTATTATTTTAATCTCCATTCTGTTATTTATCAGTTCAGATAGTTTTTTTTTAATGCTTTGATTACTAGCAGAAGACACTAACCAGTTTTAAATTCCAGTTGCGCAGATGGGGCACGTTGTAACACTGCGTTACAATGTGCTATTCTGTGACATTAGCAATGTAATTTACACTATTTATGTTAATGTATTTTAATGAGAAACCATGAGCAATATGTGAATAAAGACTGACAGTCAATGTTTAATGTTTAGAAATTATTATTTAAGACATGTAAAGCATTTTTGCTCGTTTATGTGGCCGTCCCAAGCATGGTTGCAATGTGTTCATTGTCAGCCAACCTCCAGATTATTTAGTCTTAAAAACGCCATTAATTTCTTTAACAAAAAAATAAAAAATAATAAATAGATATTATATATATATATATATATTTATTAACAAAATATTTTAGTTTGTCTTGTATATTTTTTTCATTCGATCAGATAAGATTTTAAGCTGTCATATGGTCAAGTTACAACGTGCCCCTCAGATGTTACAATGTACCCCATCTACGGGGAATGTTGTCACATTTCACTTCCGTTTTTTGAGGGTAAATAAAGAAAAACATATACACTGTAATTATGAAACAAAGTGACATATTTGTACTAGACAAGTGTAAAATTACCGTGGATAAAAAAATATTTACATAAATTATTTACACAGATTTACACAAACTGAGAAAGTCAAAAAGTGTTACTTTGTGCCCCGCTCTCCCCTACCTCTGTAAATAAATACAATATAAATTCACGTCTCGCGCACTTTAATGCCCTTTTAATGTAACGTGTACGTTCCCTTGGAACTGGAATCATGGCGGAATTTCATGTGAAGTCCACTTCGCAGGGCACTTACGGTCGAATAAGACAACGCGTGAATGCTGCCTGAACAAGAGACCTCCTTACTGAAGTGAAAGTGTTGGCTGGTGTAACCATATCGTGAACGCGCCGGCGTATCTCCACCAAATTCGGGGGATCCCTTCAGCTCGAGGAGACCTCTCGAACGCCACCCTCCATGCGTCGGTAGCCCCCTGGGATCGCTAGATCGGTCGGCGCCAGGCCAAGAATTTAACCACCCGTAACTCCCGAACCCCGGGGGCTATCCACACGTGGGTGGTCTCATTCGAAACAGGCCTCGAGACGTACACTCGATTCGCATTCGCGAGGGTTCCTTGAGCTGAAGAGGATTCGCTGCGCCGTTACGGAGATATGGCCGTTCAAAGTTTCAATGGTTTTCCATTGACTTAAGCTTTAAAGCGTTTCATCCAGGTCGCCAGTAGCAAACAATGGAGTGCTGGACAAACTAAGTAATTACACCATTTCAAGCATTTTATCTGCATTATGTGTTCTGTAAAAAAAAAAATCATATCGGCGGCATATTCGCCGATACCGATATATCGGCGACAGGCTCATAGCGGCCGATAATATCGGCAAAACGATATATCGGTCGGGCTCTAGTACGCAGCAGCTCCAGCTGAATTAAGTATTGCATTTTATTTATAATTAATGTCTGACACTTGCATCAAAAGCAGCTTGTCATGGCATAAAGACTCATAACCTCCCTAGTCATACAGATAAGCATGCCACAAGTGTTATGTTGGAATATAGTCAGTTATGTCATTGCTTTGGCTCTCAAGTCAGTGGAAATTCCATTTGAATGGAAAAGGGGTAACCTACCCGCAGTTGGTCTTTCATTCATCCAACTAATCAGCTCTAATGGTTCGCGAAAACGCCCAGAGTTTGACTATTAGTCAACCTATTGCTTCAGTTCTCTCCAAACCTGAATGAGCCTGAAGAGGTGATAAGAATGCAGCAGAGCAGGTCAATGTGAAAGCTGGGAGCTCATCAGCTGTCGTACTGACACTGACAATACTGTATTTACAGCCTGAAAATAAAGGTTAGGCCACAGGTCATTGTGTAGAATCAGTATCTGAAGATAAAACAGTTTCTATGGCATCTTGGTTTGTTCCTGTTCAGGAACCACAGACACACATTTATCTAATTTTATATGGGCAACTCTGTATTCCAGCTACAAGTTTGTAAAAGGAAAATAGAGAACTGGGCAGGTAACCGAAAGGTTGCAAGTAGGGCTGAACGATTTTAGGAAATAATCTAATTGCAATTTTTTTTTACCAATATTGCGATTGCGATTTAATATGCTATTATTTTTAAAAGCTCTTTATGTTCTGTATTATTCAACAAAGACAAGCTATAAATCATTGTATAGTATGACCAACACAATATTATATACATTAAACATAAATGTTCTTTTCTGTAGGCCAGGCCTATATGTTACGATGAAATTAGGTGATGCATGAATTGATATGAATAACATTTTTATTTAACAACTACAATCGCAGTAGTGTATTGACTGATTTGTTGAACTTCCAACGTTGTAAGCATGTAATAATTATGACAAAATAAAGCACTGACAAATAAGCCTGGTGTAAACATTAATATGAAAGTCAGTAACAAATCACACAAGCTGAAGTAGATTGCAGAAATATAAAAACAAATCTGTTGCTTTACCACTCTACTTTAGGTAATTCAAAGTCACTGTAATAAATATATGTAAACATGTGGACTGCACTTTTTAAACACTGTTAACTTTAGACCAGTGGTTCTCAAAACTTTTTTTGGTCGCGCCCCCCTTTAAACCTATAAAAAAAATATTTTTTAAAAACACCTACAGGGAAAAAAACACCTGCTCACGTGAAACATTGAAAAATAGCAACAGAGAATAATTATTATTATTATTATTATTATTATTATTCTCTGTTATGTCAAACCTCTACGGATACCTTGCAATTGAATCACCATTGGTATCCATTTTTTTTGTTTACTCTCCATACTGGAAATACGATACGATACTATACTTACGGTGTTTGTGTTTGTGTTATATCTATATTATATATCTTAATAATAATATATATAATATATATTATATAAATACATTCATAGAATGTTTGTAAACTGGTATCGCTTTTTAATATCTGAAAGTACACTCTTAATATCAGTCAGTCAAGCATTCAAGCATTATAATATGATAATCAAGTATTATTTAATAATATAAGTTTAGTAATTAGAATTAAAACTTGGTAAACATGAACTTAGGACTGGTGTTGGTGCTTTTTTTGGTCATTCAGTGTTGCTGTAAAAAAAAAAAAAAACAATAATCTGCATAAGATATTATTATACGAATTCTACTAATAAGAACAATATAAAAACGCACTAGGGATTAATGAGCTACTGGATTCATGAATATTAATCAGGTTGTGTGCGTTTGTTCGAACTAATTTGCTGAAATCTAAACAGGGACGATAATAAGTGAGCACCAGCCAATGAGATTTCATTGCGCATTAGTTCCACCCACTACCGGAGAAACCAGCAGTTCTTAAAAGCTAAAGAATTCCAAAGGAACTCCGTTATTTTTTACAGGAAAATACAACAAAGAATACCGTTTACATGTAGCGCATCAATTCTGCATGTTATGCAAGACTCTCGCTCGCTCTCTGCGCGTGTGGGAAGCGTCAGAGAGTCGTGCGCCTTCACACTAGTGTTTACGTTACGCCAAATACACAAACACAGGTGCGCAGCGCATCCATTCAGATGAACTGAAAAATATCACAGCTCGCTTGACGGAGAGTGAAACTCTGAAGTGCTCTGTCAGAGTGTTCTGTGAGTGAAAATATATCTGTGGTTATCATATACTCAGCATTCAACTCACACACTGGCGAGTAAAATCTGAGAATTTTTAGCCAGTGGCTAATATTAGACATTTAGTCACCCAGAGTGAAGATTTAGTCGCAATGTAGAGGGTTGTATTTATTTATTTTTTGTGGGTTTCATGCTGTCTGCTAAGGCATAGGACACACACAGGCTTTCCTCCTCACCAACGACATTAAACACCGTGTCTACACCGGACGCGAGCGGCAAAATACAGTAGAACCATTATAATCAGTGACGCTGTGTACACTGGATGCGGTGCGACATTAAACTGATGCCTTGTTCTATTTATGACGTACTGACACAAAGATAAAATGATTTGCAACGGTCGCTTTGTCGCGTCCAGTGTAGAGCTGTTGCGGCGCGATGCGTCAACTGTAGCGTCCGGTATAGACACAGTGAGTGAAGCCGAGAGCAAGATATGCCTCGTCATATTTTCTGCATTTAGCTTTTAAATGACCAGCACCTGCCTGGGTCTGTGCGACTTCATCTTCGGCTTTTCTCTTCCCTTTCACAAACCGATCCATCTCCCATTCTGAGTTATGTCCTTTGGCTGTTTACTATTTTATTTGTTTTCTTTTTCTGCTGATGGCCCGCGCTCGACTTGAAGCAGCGCTGCTTAGACCGATGGGTGTGTCATCAAAGTACTGCGAGAGCTATAAGAGAGCGCGGACGTCTCCTTATGCTTTCTCTCGCCGTACTTTGATGTCATACACCGATCTGATCTTCAAGTCGAACACACTTCTACACTCTCGCGTGTCACTTGACCGTGTAATCGCAGCCTCTGCGATTAAAAAATCGCGTTATTTCATATCGCGATATTATCGCAAATGCAATTAATCGTTCAGCCCTAGTTGCAAGTTCAAAGCCTCAAATGCTACACATTAGGGATGTCAACGATTAATGGATGATCGATTAATTGTAGATAAGAGATACAATCGATTAAAGCTATCGATGGTCGATTAAGCAGTTCAATTTTGGGCTGCGTGCGGCTCATGCGCAACACACGTGCGAGCGGCTGTGAGTGACGGTGACGGTATATAAATGCATCATCATTCATTCATAACGTACTAATGTGATTTAAACTTTAAAAGTACATTAAAATAGAAACAACACAAAGTTCTTCAACATGGAAAGCAATAGAAATGTAGTAACGGTCATTTCCCCAGATAATTCTTTCATATCGGGCTCTGCGCTTTACAGGGCTGTGGGACACAGGACAGATAGACTATTCATTCCTACAACTTGTTAATTCATTCCTACGACTTATTAATTTGTGGCCACTGTCCATGTTTCATTAATTTTGTTCCTTAACCCATGATTTAACTAAAATGAGGGAACAAATTAATAAATCGAACAAATTCTTAATTCATGGCCATGAAATCTTTCAATTCCCTTAGATGCGAAAACGGTGATTAAAAGTGAATGACAATAAAATAAATCTGCAAAATTAGAGGGTTAGACGTTGAGGATTTAGGAAAAGAAACAATGCCTATATATTATTGAATTTGTGGAAATTCGTGACCAACCGGCAAACCAGAACAAAGCCGCGTGACTGTAGGCTATATGGGCTCGAACGGCATCCAAAATCATGGTCGCGATGTAAGATTTTCCAGCTAACCTATTATTCCTCTAATAAACAAAGCTTTTGTACCACACTTGTCATAATCAGAGCTTATAATTTGTAAATAAATAATTGCTGGATTCAAAACAGCAATTAAAAGGCGCTGTGACCGACTATACTATGACTATACGTTTTCCCGGAGCATTCAATGATGTCACTAAATGGTGATGCCACAATAAGAGCATTGTTCACACGTTTCTGCATGGACCACAGGTTTTCAAGCCCTGGGACAAAATGGGATGCTTTAAAGAAAATGTATAGCCTATGTAAGCAATAGGCCTACAAAAATACCAATTTGTTTTACATTAAAAAAAAAAAAGCGAAATATCTGTCTTAAAATAATAAGCTGACCGATTTTAAAACAAAGTTGGTGCGGCGCCCATAAAACAAGTTCACGGAAAGAAAGGATGACAACGCACAGCTGTTTGTTTGGTTTTTTTACAAAGGCACAAATCTTCTGTTTTTTAATTGTGTGTGGTGCAAAAACAAGTAAACACTTTTTGCAGATTTTTATCTTACGTCCGAAATTTATTTTTTATGTTTCAGCTTGTTCGATCGCACCGCCCTCGCCCCCCCCCCCCCCCCACCCCCACCCCCCCACCCCCCCCCACACACCCCCCACATATTCTAGCAATTCAAACTTACATTGCAGTCTGTTCATTATCAAAATAAAATAGTCAACCAAACATATAAAAGGTTACACTGGTCAGTTTAAATAGACCGTAGTGTACTGGTCCACTCTGCTGTTATGCCAAGGATGTTTTTGCTCATGTGAAGAGGATGAACTTTTCCGTCTATATGTGAATGCATGTAAAGTACAAGCCTAGTTTACATTATAAATAATAGTTTAACATTCAAATACATTGCGAATATGGAAACATTTGGATTTGTGCCGAATGAGACGTGAGCAATAAGCTCCAAATACATCTACCCAAACCCGCGCTCGCTCCGTCTAGTATGCACACACGCAAGCACTGTCACGATCTAATGCACTGTAAATGCCGGATTTTTAAAAACAAATAGGCCTACCGCAACGCAAAAATTCAAAATCTGACATTTTCCGGAACAGGATCCAGCAGGATCAAATTAAGTACTGGTCATAATACTCACATGATATTGTTTGATGTGAGCAACAGTGTGTTTTTCTGCAGCAGCGCCGATGGAAGCGGTTCACTGACTGCGCAGCACAGCCACACGCGCCACAGTTACGTTTGGGATCATTTTATTTTAAATGCCATAATGTCAGTTGAAAACATTGCAATTGTGTTTTAAAATACAATAACGAGCACCACGAAACCATTTAAAGAGGCACGTTCAGTGGTCTCCGTGACGGGATAGGAAACAGTGAACAAAGTAAAATTATCTCAAACGAGCTCTCTTCATTTTATCAAATGATCATAATCACATCTATTCATTTTACAATCCTGCTACTAGCATTTTATTCAGACTAAATCCCCTTTAAATCGGGTGAGAAAGCGGGGGTTTTTTTTTTTGAGTAACTTTTGCACATCCTGTCATGCCGGGCTGCATAGACACATTTTGCAGCATTAAGGTTAACGATTAATCGATTAATTGATCGTTAATTTAAACGACGATCGATCATGGAAATGATCGAAAATTGACATCCCTACTACACATATGATAATATTGTACATAATCCAGCACCAGTAACAATGTAATTGACAGTCGAACATAGTAGATGGCAGTATCCACCTATTTGGCAACATGTGAATTTCATTAGCTATGTTTCCATCCAAAGTTGCGAATGTAACTTTTGTGCAGAACTGGTATATTGCATAAAACATTTGCGAATAAGCAACGTTTCCATCCAACGAGTCAATGAGAACAAAATCGTCACTTCCTGATACACTGGCAATATCACTAAGAAAAGTAGGAGAAGCCACTGAATATAATAATTTTCATATATAATAAGACCCTGTTCACAATGAGATGTGTTTAGCTGTATACGCAAAAATTTTGTATCGGATTGCCATTTTGCCCCAGTCAGACACCGTTATGTCATGTAACAGCAACAACAACATGAACAAACACTGAACGATTTACTTTTTTATTAACTAACATTAACACAGATTAATAAATGTATTGTTCCATGTTCGTTTGAAAAAAATAAAATCAAAAAAAAAAAACACGAAATAACTAAAAACAAGGTTTATGCGCATAGTTCAAATTGGCTTTTCCATTTTTAGTGTATCACTGTGGCAGAATTACAGCGCCACATAGTGGTCTGGCATGTATACTACATCGTTTTGTGTCGGTTTCATGGTTCCGTGTGTACGCAGATATTTCTTGAGATGTGGGGGAAAAAAAGATTGGATAGGGAAAGATCTGGCTTCGTGTGGATGTAGCAGAAATTACTTGCACCTCAGAGTGACCAGACGAAACAAAAAAATGCTGTCATTGCTTTTGGGGGTGGATGCCTGCTGTTTAGAACACAGTCGAGTAAGACAGTTCTGGGAGGCAATTATACAGAAATACTTTAATGGCAGACTTTGCTCTGGCATTCTCAAAATGACCATAAAAACATTTCAGATGCTGTTCAGCAAGATCAGTCCNGGCCATATTGGGACATGAGTAACCATGAGGTACGGACTGGCCACACCACGTCGGCTATGAACAATAACTCTGCTGTTTGTCTCAAAGGATCTTCCGTCTTATCTGACTACTTTTGTCTCTCTAGGTAATGAAGGCCATTAATGAGGCTTTCCGCCTTCCTGCTCCAATGGACTGCCCCTCTGCCGTCTATCAGCTGATGTTACAGTGCTGGCTGCAAGATCGCTCCAAACGGCCCCCCAGCTTTTCGAGTAACGAACTACTCTTACAGCCCTCACCAGCATACTAGCAACACAATTCCTCAAGAGCCCAGAGGTCTCTGCAAGGCCCTGATTGCAGATTTCTAAATGACCTCCCTCGTTAAGTCGCCTCAACAACACTCACTTCCTTGCATCTTAAAAGCCGCCTCTTACAAGACGCATCACAAGGCGTTGAAAACGATTCCGCAAGATCAGATTGAGGCATGTACCGTCTATTACACAATTTTGCGCAGTTCAAACAAAGTCATTCCTTGGTAAAGATAAGACATGCAACCACGTACCAGTGGTGCTGCTGAATGGTTTGGCATCTTCAGATGTTTATCACATTGTAGGCGTGCAAGAGGGAGAAATCTGACAGTTCCGTATCTTAATCAGATTCTCGAACCGAACAGACAGGTTTTCCTCTCGCAGTGTGTCTCTTTCCCACCCAATAATTACAATAAGGGAAAGGCAAAAAAAGGTCTCACTGTGTGGTTTGTTGAATGTATTTGTGTTCTGTCTTTGTCAGAGTTTCCATTCGGCTTCCCAGCACCAGTGGCTCAGATGGCTCTCCCTTCAGGTCTGTGGCCGAGTGGCTGGAGTCCATCAAAATGAGCCAGTACAGTGAAAACTTCAGCATAGCCGGAATCGTCAGCATGGAGCAGGTGCTGCAGATGAAGAGCGAGTGAGTAACACAAATTTCCCCTCATTCTGGACCTTTAGCACGCTATACAAGGGAAGAATGGCTGTGAGCAATCAGATGAGATCACGCCAACTGTCCAAAGTCCATTTCTGCAGAACTGATTTCTGCTTTACTTGCTGTGTCATATCCTGGTGTCCAGATAAACGGGGTTTTCAGTAGATTAAAACTGTATTTTTTTCTATAGTTAATTCGCTCAAATTTAGTCTCTAAATATATAGAGACTGGAGTCATAAAAAACTTTTTACTTGTTCTGTTATCATGACTGTTTGCCCATAAATGGTGTTTCTGCCATACAAAGCTGCAAAATGTTACTCCTTATTTTTTGTTAACTGCTCTAAACAATATTAATTTGTTATAAATAACCTGAGCTGTTTCTGACGAAATGTGGTCTCACCATGATCACGATAAATGCCAGTTCAGAGTAGTTATTATAGTGTAAAATAAATAAATAAAAATCAAAATGTATTACTTACTTATTCTATTCCTTCCTTATCTAGTTAATAACATAACCTATTTATAACTGTTGTCTGGCATGAGAGATTCCTCCCTTCTCAGTGTAAAGCACTTTCGATACCACCAGAAAACGCGTCTATTCCTTCAAACTATAGTAGTGAATTCTTTAATGCCATATGAGTAATACAAATTATATCATAACAAGGAACAAAAACAATAATAATATGACAAATTACTTATTCAAACAAATAGTTTAAAACGCTAATGCTTTCTATTAATAATATTAAAAAATTTATTTATTATCTCACCGACATTCAATATGTAATTCGTTTTATTTATTTGCGCATGCTATTATTATTATTATTATTAATATTGCTATTATTATTACCACTGTTCAAAAAATTATTTAGCTTATTTACATACATTACACTATTCTCACTTTTAAAAAAAAAAGTAATTTCTCTTTTATAGAATTGTAATTTCACATTAAAAATTGCACTGTTTGGAGATACAGTATCCTATTTTGTAAACGTCCTTCAATTTTCCCTCTTACATAATACAAAATTAGTATTCTGACATTATGTAAAATAGTCCTTTGAATAAAATGGCCCCAGATGAACACAATTTGAGAGTTCTGGGAATTTGGGAAGGAATTCAGGGTGTTTGGAGAGCTTCCTTTCCTGTGGCCTACAGCCTACACTGAGGCTGATTGGTCAGGACAAGATCGTATTTAAATAAGATGGTATCTTTTAACTTTTAATAATTCCTAGAACATATAAATATTTTCCATGTTTTTGTTTTAGGGATCCAGTAATTGAATGTGGCTTAAATGTATGCTTTGGTTGCAAGGATAATCTCACACAACCGCAGACCATTTTTGATTTACTGTATCTGGCGAGCGCGGAAACCACATAAATTATAATAACGATTTAACCTTCTTAAGACTTTTAATCGAGTCAAGCAGTAACAATTTACTTAAAAACGTAAAAACCTTTCAGCAGCATCTCAGCAAACACCTTAAAATGCTATTCATTGATTCAAGTTTGAACGGAAAACACTGTGGCAGCAGAGAAAGAATAGACGTGGCTTTTAGTGGCCTGGATGTGGTGAATTGTGGCATGCTGTTCCCCCTCCCCTCTTCTGCCATCCCTCCCTTCCTCCCACTGTTTCGGCAGACTCTCTCATCCCTCCCATTCCCAACAGCGCTAGTCAAGGCCTGTGCTTTCACTGTAGCCAGGAACCACCGTTTCTGCCTGCTGGGGCCATGAGGCTATGCGGCTGCTCCCCTCACATCAACACGATTGGACTTAAAAGTCAGGACATGAGATGAAAGAGTGTAGGGATGGTGAAGGAGAGAGCTGGCGTACATGTGGAGGTAAAGACGACAGTGCTGGACCTCACGGAGGAGGCAGTTTGACTGATGAAGGGGTTGGGAGTGTAGTGACAGCGTAGCTCCAAGACCTCTGGCTCTGCTCCCGTGGGTGTTTTTAGCCTAGAAGCTCGCTGAACTTTGTGTGGAGGACCAGAAATGTCTTTGATGTGTTTGTCTTTTATTTTATGGCCGACTGTTCCATCTGGTGTCATCTGGTAGCACTCTTTAAAACCAGAAACTATTTACAAGTCCTCCGCTGCCTGTGCCGGCCAGCTCTGATTCATGGCGGGTGAAGGGAATCCTTGTTAAATCATCAAGGCGCTAATTAAAAATGTAATTAGGACTCTGATAACATGCTATCTTTCAAACGCCTCCTCAAAATGACTTTTTGAAAGATTAGATTATGTATAATTTTCAAGCAACCTCCCACCGTGTTATCATCTTTGATGAAAACTAAAGCAAAGGCTAAGAAATAAATATCTTTGATATAAAATGTAATAAAAAAAATAAAATATATTTATTAAAAGCAATACATTTTTTTAAATATATATTTTTGACTCCAGTTACATTGTAGTAAAAAACTTTGATTTGCATGGTGTCTTTGCTAAGACTAAAATAAAAATGAAGACTACAAAAATCCTGTGATAAGTTATGAAAACTAAAACAGAAACTAAAGAATAAACGTTTTCTAAATAAATCAATAAACTGAAATAATAATAAATAAAACATATTTGGCAAAACTGAAACTAATCTAAAATACATTTCATGAGTCCAAAACCAAAATAATCTAAAATTAATTTATGCCATGTTTTAGTTTTAGATACATGCTGTATTATAAAATTGAGTGTATTAATTTGGCTAAAACTGACAAACCAAAATTGACAAAACCCTAACAAACAATTAAACTGCAAAGACAAACTGAAAATAAAACAAAAATTAAACATAAACATAACTCAGCAAAACTGAACCTGAACAAATACTCAAATAAAACGAAAATGGACATAACTTCATTATTGTTTTAGTTTTAAATGGTATATTATAAAACTTCAAAAAGCATTTGCATGGGGTATTATAAAATGTTGCTAAAACTAAATCAAAACTAAGACTAAATTAAAAGAGAAACTATAGAATAAACATTTTGTAAATAAATAAACTGACAATTTTGGCCAGGATGCTTTTGTAAAAGAGAGGATTCTGTTTATTCAATGGCTTTTCCTGGTAAAATAAAGGTAAAAAAAAAAAAGTACTTGGCAAAACTGAAAATAAACTAAAATACATATTAATGACTCCCAAGCTAAACTAAACTAAAATAAAATGAAAATGGACATAAATTAATTTTAGTTTTGGATACATGCTGTATTATAAAATTTAGTGTATTAACTTTGGCTAAAATGAAACAAAAACTGTAAGAACTAATACAAATTAAACTGAGAAGACAGAATGATAAATAAAAATATAAACAAAATAAAAATGTCACAACCTTAATCACCCTGCCCTCCAGTTCTCACACACTCTTTCTTTTCTGTTTCCCAGGGATATTCGTAACATTGGCGTCCGTCTGCCGGGCCATCTGAAGAGGATTGCCTACAGTATCTTGGGGCTTAAGGACCAGACGAGCACCCTGAGTGTATTTGCAGTGTGAATGGTCTTTAAAATGCACCGAAGGGACCGAACCCTTTGGCCGTGGACTGAATAAACTCTCATCTGCCTCGGGATTGGACTGCAGGGACAGCCCTTGACCTGGCCATAACCCTCCAGTGCAGCGAGATGGACTCTCACCGCTGTGGAGACGAGTAGCATTTGGTGTACTTATCAAAGATGGAGGAAGTGTAAAACAATCAAAAAGCTATTGACGTATGCATCAAACCTTGTATATTAGATATATTTTTACCATACGCATACGTTTATTTTTTAGAGAAGATATAGTCAATTCTTTAGTATCGTTTTTAAAATTTTTAGTTTAGTTTCATATGCATGCTTAATAATTTTCGCCAGAGAGCGATCAATGCTAGTTAGCACTCACTCTACACTCAGATCTTATGTTGCTCCTCCAATGCTGTTGGCACTGTATTGTCGCGCACAAACAGAACCAAAACACAAAATAAAGTCCAGGCCTGGTCCTCTATCGTCCGACACTGTCGTCACTCCTCCCCTTTATCCTTCCGGAGCTCCTCCGTGGGATTCGAGACCGGTGAGTGGTGCAGGTATCGCTCATTATCAATTACTCCACTGGCCTCTCTCCGTTCCCACGGCTCTCGGCCCCGCCCCCACTCGTCACAGTCTCCCTCATCTATCACACCTGATTCAACTCACCAGCTCATTAGTGGAGACTGCAAGACCTGAAGTGGGTGTGTCAGTTATAGGGAGACATACAAAATGTGCAGTGCTGGGGGTACTTCATGGAAAGTGACTGTCAAATGCATTAATGTAACTAATTGATTATCAGTTTGAAGAACATTCACCTTTGTCATTTTTGCTTAGTTCACAAGAAGCCCCTTCAGGAAATTGAGATTGCAGCAATTACCCATGGTGCTTTGCAGGGCCTTGCATACCTTCATTCCCATAACATGATTCACAGGTTTGTGGGTTTTTTGATGATCTTACACAGTGAGCACTTGTTCATTAAGTGGTGTTAGGAATCAAGAACCAGTTCCACTGGATCCGAATGATTTTCATGACACTGGTTCTGCTAACTGTTTTTGAACGTTTGCATTCTTGTGACAGAACACCTTGCATACTCTGACATGGTTTCCTCCACCTTTATTCATTTGCAGCACAGTGTAGTGTCAAAAGAAGTTGTTTTAGCTTTAGTTGTATGGTTGCAAAAATTAAATGGATTAAATGCAGGAGACAACATACATACGCGCCACTATATTCAAATTCACCAACATACGGCTCTTAAGAGCCAATTCGTTGTAATGAATTCAAAAAGACTTACAGTTACAAAGTCACACAGATATTTAACAATTCTTCAGACACTGCCTGTGGAATCGAGGAAAACTACCTCTAATTTTGACTGTTGTGTATGCCATTTTCTTCACTCAGGGATATCAAAGCTGGGAACATCCTGCTGACCGAGCCTGGACAAGTCAAACTGGCAGATTTTGGTTCTGCCTCCATCGCCTCTCCAGCCAACTCTTTTGTGGGGACACCATATTGGTGAGCACACTGGTTATCTCTGAGTAATAATGATTCCATTCACACAGCCTGGTTACTAACATGGGCACCTCCTCTCAGGATGGCCCCTGAAGTAATTTTAGCCATGGACGAGGGACAGTATGATGGAAAGGTTGACATCTGGTCTCTTGGGATCACCTGCATAGAACTAGGTGACAGAAGTTCTGCTCAATTTAAATGAATTGTGCATTTTTTTATGTTATGAAAATCAGTCTTACTTTTGCTTCTCCCTTTTGGTGTAGCGGAAAGGAAACCTCCTCTGTTTAACATGAATGCGATGAGTGCCTTATACCACATAGCGCAGAATGAGAGCCCTATGCTGCAATCAAGTGAATGGTGAGTCCACTAATATATACACAAAAATAGCAGTTTACGTTACGGCTAGGTAGTAAATCAAAAATTGGGGTGATTCTTTTTTGTGTGTATTTTCTTTGCCTATTCATGTGAATAGCAAGTATACCAAAGAGTAGAAAACTGTTTTAATAAAGTTTCTGATTCAAAGGGGTAGTTTACCCAAAAATGAAAATTCTGTCATTAATTACTCACCCTCATGCCGTTCCAAACCCGTAAGACCTTAGTTTATCTTCTGAACACAAATTAAGATATTTTTTATTAAATCCGAGAGCTCTCAGTCCCTCAGACCCAGCAGCGCTATGCACGAGTTTACATGAACCACATGAACCGTGGTGTTTACATCAACCGGAAGCCAGCGCATGCGTTGTGATACTTCTCATAATGGAGGCTGCGCGCGGAAGGATGAGGAGGAGATGAATTGTTGAATAAAGTCGTTATTTTTGTTTGCTTTGCGCACAAAAAGTTTTCTTGTAGCTTCGTAAAATTACGGTTGAATCGCTGATGTCACATGGACTATTTAACCGATGTTCTTGCTACATTTTTGGACTTGGGAACATTGCAGTTGTCTTGCTGTCTACAGAGGGTCAGAAAGCTCTCGGATTTAATCAAAAAAATCTTAATTTGTGTTCCGAAGATGAACGAAGGTCTTGTGGGTTTGGAACAACATGAGGGTGAGTAAATAACAACAGAATTTTCAATTTTGGGTGAACTAACCCTTTAATTACTCACCTTCATGTCGTTCGAAACCCGTAAGACCTTCGTTCATCGTCAGAACACAAATTAAGATATTTATGAAATCTGAGAGCTTTCTGACCATCCATAGACAGCAACACAACTACCACGTTTAAAGGGTTGTTCACCCAAAATGAAAAATTAGCCCAGCAAATTACTCACCCTCAAGTCATCCTAGGTGTATTTGACTTTCTTCTTTCAAACGAATCCAGTCAGAGTTATATTAAAAATTGTCTTTGATCTTTCAAGCTGTTTAATGCCACTAATCGTGTGTTGCATGCATCAGTCCAAAAGAAGTTAGAAAAAGCACCCATCCATAAAAAAAGTGCCTCACACGGCTCCGAGCGGTGAACAAAGGCCTCCTGTAGCGAATAGATGCATTTTTGTAAGAAAAAATCCATATTTAAAAAGTTATAATCAACTGAATGTAGCTGCGCCAACAGTTGTACACGGAAGCAGCTCCGGGCGGAGGACGTATGAGGTCAGCGTGCGCGATTCGCAGCTTAGAATGATGAAATCCGGAAGCGCAGGGGAAGCGATCAAAACAAAACACGGAACTTCTTACAGGGTGTCCGCGGGGCGTCTTAAAAAAGGATTAAAAAGGGAGCACATCCTACGATATAAGATATTTGTCAATGAGCTCGGGATCTGTTGAGGAACAAATCCTCCAACATCTTTTGTCAGTTATCTCTCCTTACTTTTGAACCGTGATTAGTCAAATCTGACTTCTGTGTTGGATGCAGGGTTGTTATTATTGTTTTTTTCCACAAAATTGGGCTGCTTTTAAACTGTTGCCATGGGTCGATTTTCCCAAGTGGGTTAAAGGTTTAAAATATTGCATAAATTACATTAGGTTGAAATGCTTGTACTGAAACATTTAGCATTCTACCTGTAATAAAACTGTGCTAAATGTTTTGGGCCACACTAGTAGGAAGCATTTGAGCTGTGTTTATGATAAATGTGCATAACAGTGACTGTAAAATGGATGGAAATTAAATTTTTTATATTTAGGACATGGTAATTGCGCTACTTTGGGCCTTTTTTTTTTTTTTTTACCGGCATGGGCTTGGGATGCACAATTAAAATTGATGTAATAGTTGTGATCATTATTTGACCTTCCATGATCATTCAGACATGATGGGTGCAGTACTGTAGTGCTGTGTTCGATACATCGATACGACGATGTATCGTCACAGAGATTTGACGATACGAGTATTGATACAGCTGTACCCTGTATCGATATTGTGGCACGTGTGCAGCAGTGGACCACGCTTAATTTTACAAAGTTTAAAATGAGGAGAACAGTGCCGAGGGTTTCGGTTTCTAAAAAAAGAATGAATAGAGCATCTGTTAATAATCTGGCCGCAGGGGAACACAACGGGGTTGCCTGATATAAAGACGTAATCCCCAAAACAGAGCTTTACACTTGCGCAATAAGGAAATATCTGATAAACGTGCTACTTATCTTTATCCACCTGGCAACCCTGTGCACGCTCTCTCTCCACTGTGGATAAACGCGTTTGCTTTCTGAAAACACCAGTTTTAGCTTGCAGTTTAGCGATCTCCACTTCAATATTCTATTCTCAGAAAAGTGTGATTCGTCAACTGTTCATTTACGACACACACACAGAGAGAGAGGCTGTGTATGTATGAATTGCCACCGTTTTGCCGCGTTTCTCTATTAACAGTAAAGCTGTGGCTTTAATTCCTTTAGAAACAATGATGCTATCAGCTCCTTTTTGAGAAAGATAATGTAGCTCTTGAGCTATTTTGTTGATAAAACTGCGGGGCAGCGCTAAAAAGTTTGTTCATGAATGTCTGAGTTCGGCCGCAACGTGATCTGTGTGTGTGACTGAACTTAACACCAAACTGCTTCTGTTCGGCTAGAGTCGCTTTGTACTCGTGCATCTTCGGAAGCGGAGCTGCGCAGAAAGTTACAAAAAATGTTGTGCACACCGCCATGCGTAACGACGTCGCGCACACTCAAAGCGAACTTGTGGACGCGTCGAGCATAAATCAGTCTTGAGAGTGTGTGCGTTAGATACAGTGAAGACAGCGCGTTAGTTTAGAACTCTTCTAATTTTTTATTGTAGAGAGTGTGTTAATTTGTGTGATGATAACCTACCAGCAATGTAAATAATTTTTTTTAACATATTAGAATGAGTACATTACAATATAAATGTATTAGAACGAGTACATTATTATTTATGGGGTTAAAAAAAGATACAAACAATCAGAATATTGTACCTGGTGGGGAGTGCACAGTGTAAACATGAAACATACAGTGGGGAAAAAAAGTATTTAGTCAGCCACCAGTTGTGCAAGTTCTCCCAATTAAAAAGATGAGAGAGGCCTGTAATTTTCATAATAGGTATACCTCAACTATGAGAGACAAAATGAGAAAAATCCAGAAAAATCACATGTGATTTTTAAAGAATTAATTGGTAAATTCCTCGGGAAAATAAAGTATTTGGTCACCTACAAACAAGCAAAATTTCTGGCTCTCACAGACCTGTAACAAACTTATTTAAGAGGCTCCTCTGTCCTCCACTCGTTACCTGTATTAATTAATCTGTTTGAACTTGTTATCAGTATAAAAGACACCTGTCCACAACCTCAAACAGTCACACTCCAAACTCCACCATGGCCAAGACCAAAGAGTCAAAGAGTCAAAGGACACCAGAAACAAAATTGAAAACCTGCACCAGGCTGGGAAGACTGAAACTGCAATAGGTAAGCAGCTTGGTGTGAAGAAATCAACTGTGGGAGCAATTATTAGAAAATGGAAGACATACAAGACCACTGATAATCTCCCTCGATCTGGGGCTCCACGCAAGATCTCACCCCGTGGGGTCAAAATGATCACAAGAACTGTGAGCAAAACTCCCAGAACCACACAGGGGGACCTAGTGAATGACCTGCAGAGAGCTGGGACCAAAGTAACAAAAGGCTACCATCAGTAACACACTGCACCGCCATGGACTCAAATCCTGCAGTGCCAGACGTGTCCCACTGCTTAAGCCAGTACATGTCCAGGCACATCAGAAGTTTGCTAGAGAGCATTTGGATGAACCAGAAGAGGATTGGGAGAATGTCATAAGGTCAGATGAAACCAAAATATAACTTTTTGGTAAAAACTCAACGTTTGGAGGAGAAAGAATGCTGAGTTGCATCCAAAGAACACCATACCTACTGTGAAGCATGGGGGTGGAAACATCATGCTTGGGGCTGTTTTTCTGCAAAGGGACCAGGATGAATGATCCGTGTAAACGAAAGAATGAATAGGGCCATGTATCGTGAGATTTTGAGTGAAAACCTCCTTCAATCAGCAAGGGCATTGAAGATGAAACGTGGCTGGGTCGTTCAGCATGACAATGATCCCAAACACCCCGCCCGGGCAACGAAGGAGTGGCTTCGTAAGAAGATTTCAAGGTCCTGGAGTGGCCTAGCCGGTCTCCAGATCTCAACCCCATAGAAAATCTTTGGAGGGAGTTGAAAATCCGTGTTGCCCAGCGACAGCCCCAAAACATTATGCTCTAGAGGAGATCTGCATGGAGGAGTGGGCCAAAATACCAGCAACAGTGTGTGAAAACCTTGTGAAGACTTAGAGAAAACGTTTGACCTCTGTCATTGCCAACAAAGGGTATATAACAAAGTATTGAGATTAAATTTTTTAATTGACCAAATACTTATTTTCCACCATAATTTGCAAATAAATTCTTTTAAAAATCCTACAATGTGATTTTCAGGATTTTTTTTCTCATTTTGTCTCTCATAGTTATACCTATGATGAAAATTACAGGCCTCTCTCATCTTTTTAAGTGGGAGAACTTGCACAATTGGTGGCTGACTAAATACTTTTTTGCCCCACTGTATGCCATTACCTATATTGTACTGTGGTACAGTTATGGAGGCCCTTCATAATGCAGAGTTCAGCTGCCTGCTCTCACAATAGTTAGAAATGGCACTATAGTAAGCAGTGTTTAATAAACAGCTGTTTTTCAAAATTCTGCAGAGGTGAAATTCAGTGCAATCATGTATCGTATCGTGGCCTCTGTATCGTGATACGTATCGTATCGTGACTTTGCTGGTGATACACAGCCCTAGTACTGACACTCTGTCATGTCTGCATCAAATCAAGCACTCCGTAATCACTGGTAAACTGTCTGATCAGTCAGATGTTTGTCATGAGAAGTGTTCCACAAAACAGCTATGGTTTGATTTGATGTGACAAATACAACTTTTGAATGTACTGTGTGAACTCATTGCCCCCCCCCCCCATTAGATCGGAGAGCTTTATTTTCCCTCCTCGATCAGTTTTGTCAGTTTTTTTGTTTATTGGTCTAATTCTTGTTTCTTTGGTTACATTGGTTAGTCACTCAATTAATTCTCATGTGCTTTGTTCCCCCCTTCTGAATTATGTTGTATTAATAAGAAGTTATCATAAAGTAAGTCTGTTTAGTTGTGCTATATCTTACAATCAATATATAGTAAATGTAAGTTAAAGTGTCGCCAATGTAACCGGTTAAAACTTGGAGTGGCGATGAGGTCTTAAAATGTATGGAAAGTCTTAAAAAAGGTCTTAAAAGGTATTAAATTGAACTCCATGATGCCTGTATATACCATGTATTAGAAGTACAAAACGAGGATTGTAAAGAAGAATGTCAGAGGATTTCAATATAAGGCAAGAGGAGACTGGTTTTCCTTTGCTAAAAACTTTGCTTCCTTTGCTCCTGTAAAAAAAACGCTGGTTTTCACGAGACTCAGTGGCGCATGCGCTGTGAAACATATTACGTCATCCGCCCGGAGCTGCTTCCAGTGTACAACTGTTGGCGCAGGCTAGATTAAAGTGATTATTAAGTTTTGAATATGGATATTTTTATTACAAAAAAGCATCGATTCGCTACAGGAGGCCTTTGGTCACCCCCCGGAGCCGTGTGAGACACTTTTTTTTATGGATGGGTGCTTTTTCTAACTTCTTTTGGACTGATGCATGCAACACATGATTAGTGGCATTAAACAGCTTGAAAGATCAAAGACAAGTTTTAATATAACTCCGACTGGATTCGTCTGAAAGAAGAAAGTCATATACACCTAGGAGGATGCCTTGTGGGTGAGTAATTCATGGGCTAATTTTTATTTTTGGGTGAACTAACCCTTTAAGGCACAGAAAGGTAGTAAGGACATTGTTAAAATAGTCCATGTGACGTCTGTTCAAGTGGTTCAACCTTAATTTTATGAAGCTACAAGAATACTTTTCGTGTGCAAAGAAATAAAAAAGAATGACTATATTCAACCATTTCTTCTCTTCCATGACAGTCTTTGACATGCATTTATGACAGTACCATGACATGGTACTGACATGGAATTTATTAATTTATTTATTTTGCTAAATGAATTAAAAAGTAATGGAGATTGGTAGGAAGCTATATTTTCTTCAAACTTTGAAGTGTTGCTAATACAACACATTGTGTGCTTCCTAGACATTCCTTTAGAGCCCCTATTTACGCATTACGTTCCTTTAATTTATTGCTTACATTTTCTTTACTTGATCTTAAAAATTCCAAAATTTTTAAGACAATTATTTTAGAATAAATGCATGAAGATGTATATTAATTATGAAAAATATTGAGAGGTTTCTGCATTGAGCAGGCATTAGTTGATTTACATGATGTGTCATTTTCTTTCCTCAGGACGGATTATTTTAGAAATTTTGTTGACTCTTGCCTTCAGAAAATCCCCCAAGACAGACCACACTCTGAGGATCTGTTGCAGGTGTTTACTTTGCACTGAATTATCGACACATTTAAATAACCTTTTTGTTTGTTAGTCATAATAATAATCCACCTGAATATTTACAACTGCCTTATATTCTACACTTTTTACTTAAACTATAGCATGCCTTCGTCCTGCGAGAGAGGCCAGAATCTGTTCTGATAGACTTAATTTTGCGGACAAAAGATGCGGTCCGAGAGCTGGACAACCTGCAGTACCGCAAAATGAAGAAGATTCTCTTTCAGGAGGCGCACAATGGGCCGACCACTGAGACCCAGGAGGGAGATGAGGTCAGATCTCAAGTCTTACCTAGTTCTTGTTTTAATATCGGCTAATATATAAAGTGGGGTCCGAAATCTGAGTCAAAAACAGTGTGTTCAAAATGTCAAATTTAAAATTGGACATTTTTGGAAAAATGTTTGTTCTTGCTTCTTTATGAAGCACAAGATACTCTTTGGGACATTCTCAAATCTTGGTGGATAATATGACCATCAGGTTTTTCACAAACGTCTGAAGTTCATGAAAGTGGGGAAGTCGTGGCCTAATGGTTAGAGAGTCGGACTCATAACCCAAAGGTTGCGGGTTCGAGTCTCGTACCGGCAGGGATTGTAGGTGGGGGGAGTGAATGTACAGCGCTTTCTTCCACCTTCAATACCACGACTGAGGTGCCCTTGAGCAAGGCACCGAACCCCCAACTGCTCCCCGGGCGCCGCAGCAAAAAAATGGCTGCCCACTGCTCCGGGTGTGTGTTCACGGTGTGTGTGTGTGTGTGTGTGTGCACTTTGGATGGGATAAATGCAGAGCACTAATTCCGAGTATGGGTCACCATACTTGACCACATGTCACTTTCACTTCACTTTTTCACTTATGCAGCTCAAGTGCTGCTGTCAAACAAAAAACAAATGCTGTGAAATTTATGTACGTATTTCCACAAATCAATTTGAGTGATTTTTAATATTTATAGTTTTGATGATTATATAATTTGTAATAAACTCTCTTTTGGATCCCACTTCATTTCACTATTATTATCGTTGGTCTCTGAACTGCTGTTTTTGTGTATATGTGTTTAGGAGCCAGAGCACGGTCCTGGTCGCACGGGCACAGTGAGCAGTGTGGGGAGTAATCAGTCCATTCCCAGCATGTCGATCAGCGCAAGCTCTCAGAGCAGCTCAGTGAACAGCATTCCCGACGCAGCTGATGACAAGAGTGACCTTGACCTGGAGAAAGACCATACTGTTATGTCTAATAGTTCGGTCATACACCTGAAGCCTGTACGTTCACACACCTCTTGATAAAACATCTCCGAAATCTTCATGCCTTCCTGCATAACCCAAATCAGAGATTCTTTATACTAAGTAACTGTGAACATTGAACTTCATGATGCCCAATATATTTTTCCTGCTTTTGTGTCCATCAGGAAGAAGAGGAGGTTTACCCTGAGGATCCTGAAACGCGTCCTCGTCCCTCAGAAGCCCAGGCAGGACCCGCACAGCCCCCGCAACGCAAACACCATCGCAACCGTGAGCACTTTGCCACCATCCGTACAGCCTCTCTGGTGAGCCAGTCACAGTGGACCTGTAGTGAAATGCTATTTATAATCGATGAACCATGGCATTAGTTGCTTTCAGTGTAGACACGGTGTAAACTGAATGGCATCACAATAATTTTTTGTGCGTTCTTAGTAATGTTCAAAATTCACAAGACGTCTCTTGATTATTTTTATTTCCTCTTCTTCACTTTCCCTCCATTTCTTTGTGTTCCTCCTCTTCCTTCTTTCAGGTGACACGCCAGATGCAGGAACATGAGCAGGACTCTGAGCTGAGGGAGCAGATGTCCGGTTACAAGCGCATGAGACGGCAGCACCAGAAGCACCTTATGGCCCTGGAGAACAAACTGAAAGCGGAGATGGATGAACACAGGCTGAGACTGGACAAAGAGCTGGAGGCCCAGAGGAACAGCTTTGCCGCTGAGATGGAGAAACTTGTGAAGAAAAACCAAGCATCCATAGAAAAAGATGTAAGTGTGCGCAAGACATGTCACACGATCTGTTTAGACCCCAAGCACAATCATTTGTTAGGTGGCACAAAGATGTGTAAAGTAATGTGGAAGTTCATCTGAAAAATGCTTATGAATTGGGAATTCCCCTCTTCCTTTATGCCATGGCCCTCAATTCCAGTGAAGACAAATCTTGATATTACGTCATAAAATGACATTGTAGAGAATTATGTGCTTTCTACTTTTTTTGTCATTTTCATGAATGTTATATCTTGAAGGCCAAGTCATTTGCCAATGATGAGAAGAAATTCCAACAGCACATTCAAGCACAGCAAAAGAAAGAGCTTAGTGGCTTCCTGGAGTCACAGAAAAGAGAGTACAAGCTAAGAAAGGAACAACTGAAAGAGGTAAACACACATATTCAAGCATGGCTTTTTACCCATATATGAATTTGCCAGTTGTGTTTTTCATCTTGGCATAATTCCACCTAAACTGACCTTTGAGATCTATGAGATTATTTTAGCTTGAACAGTGTAATGTAATGAAGACAAATGAAAAATACAACTAAAATATCATGTGTATCTATTGTTCAGCCATTTGACAGTTACACAATTATACAAATGGACAATATGCATTCCAGAGAACAAGAGAAAACATTGTTACTGAGTTGATTCAAAATGTTTAAAGCAAAATGTAAAATACAGTAAAAATCATCTTGTTAAAAACAGTGATATTCAGTTTTTTATTTAATGAATTAAAAAGAATGTTTATTAATTTAAAGCCTCCATGCAGCCACAAATTTAATTCGGCTTTGATAATCAAAATTACGTATTTAAACATTTTTCCCATGAAAAAAAAAAATCTGCATTATTCAAATTCTGAAAGAATTATAGCCTAGAAAGTGTACAACCAGCACTCCCCTTATGATCACTAAAAAGTGTATCGCTCATCTTAGTTTATCGCAATCTAACAACGTTTGTTTATAATCAGTGAAGCTTTCTTCAATGCACAGTGAAACCCTTATTTACGTTGTGCCTACTCTGTTATAATGAGTTCCAAAACGTGTAGAACTCCGTACTGAAACAAAAACTTTGGCGTTTTGAGTGGTGAGTGGATTCTGACTGACTTAAATGCCACTGCATTTAAGAAATCAACAGATATGTCTGTGATTGGCTACATTGCTCAGCACTGCAAAAACGCATTGTAAATAGAAGCTTTTGTTTTAGAAATTATATAATTACATAAAATAATTATAATAAATAATCTCTAAAAGCCAGACGATTTTATCTTTAAAAATGTTTAACTATGTAGTGCCCTTAATTTTGGAGCAAGAGAAACTGGAGGAGTTATTTTGTGTCACAGATGTGTCACTTTTCTCAAAGCTGATTGGTCAAATTTCGATTTGAGATCTCTAAACAAGAACAAAGCCAAACCACTTTCAAGGTGCCTAAGAACCAGAGTAAGCGCAAACTAAACTGAAACTTACTTGGCTAGCCAGCTAAACCGGCTTCATGGTACAGGCCCCAGATATGAAAAGCACCATCTCACAATGCTGGGACGCAATTAGTGATGTTGTTTCTGTATTGTTTGGAGCGGTAGGAAATGGGCGGTTACAGTTATGTTTTTGAGACCATCTGGGACAATGCAGGTTTTAAAGGTGACATATCATGAAAATCTGACTTTTCCAGGTTTTAAGTGCTATAATCAGGTCCCTGGTGCATCTACCAACCAAGGAAACGTGAAAAAGATTAACCCAGTAACTTTCTTTTGGTAAACCTTTTTCTGCAAGAGTCTGAAAAAACGAGCGCGTCTGATTTCGCTCCCTTGGTGACGTGGCAAAGGGGAGAAGGGGACAACACCATAATCTGTAAATTTACACCGACGGCGCCTTTATTGTGTTTTCGCAAGTGACAACGGTGTACCAGTTCTTATGCCATGGTGAAAGTTTGAGCAAAACACGCGAACTGTTCTGTCTTTGGCTGCACAGACGAGCACAGAACACTATTTAGAGTCCCAGCCTCAGAGGAGACAAGAGAGCAGTGGATTTATTGATTTATTTAGGCTACTGTATATTGTTGCTGCCACACAGATCTAAAATAAACAAGTGATTTATTTCCCAGCTGTTTTACCTTCACAGACATAACCGACTTTTTTTTGTAACTCATGTGTGTTTTTAAACGTAAACTTGTGTGTGAATGAGAACTCAGTTAGTACTCACATGCTGTGACAGCCGCTTTCTGTCAGTGTGCTTCGAAAATTTTTTTTTTGTTTGTTTTGGGCCCTCAGAAAACCGTATATCAGAAGTTTAACTAATATGGTTTTAAATTGCGTGATTTCAGCGCGATTAATAAACATGATAAGCAGAACCAATAAACAGGGTTTGTAGAATGGTACAAGCTGTAATGGGTGCCAGCTTATTCTAAAAAGGGCGCGGGTAGCAGCAACTATTTGCATTTAAAGAGACAGGCGCGGAAAAAGAGCGATGTTTGCTTCACTCAAATATGGCTTTTCAAAATGATATAAGTTGTGAGTATTTCAAGATTGAAATTAACAGGACACATTCTGGGGGACACCAGAACTTATCTTTACATATTGTTAAAAAAGGGGCCTAAATATGTCTCCTTTAAGGAGCAATCCTCAGCAGCAGTGGTGTTACTTATTGAATTTGTAACCGCGAGACGTTGGAAGCAATTTCAAAAACACCACTAGGGGGTTCTTTAAAAATGTTGAATATATAAACAAATCACTGATTATATATAATATATATATATATATATATATATATATATATATAATACTATATAAAATATGTAGGCTAAATTTTGACTTTATTACTTAAACATTTTAAACCAAGAAAAATGTCTGTATTTCCCTTTACAACTCATTGATGTTTCCCATGCTGTGTGTAGGAACTAAATGAGAACCAGTCCACACCTAAGAAAGAGAAGCAGGAGTGGCTTTCGAAGCAGAAGGAGAACTTTCAGCACTACCAAGCAGAGGAGGAAGCTAACCTGCTCCGTCGGCAGCGGCAGTACCTGGAGCTGGAATGTCGTCGCTTTAAACGGCGAATCCTCATTGCAAAACACAATGTAGAGCAAGACCTTGTACGCGAGGTAACTTCACTTTTCCTCAAAGACATAACTAATGACTAGGGTTGTAATAGTATGCAAACATGATGATTCGGTACATACCTCAGTTTTGACGTCACGGTTCGGTATGGTTTCAGTACAGCAGGGGGGAAAAATTGCTTTCATTTATTTTTATCAAACAGTTGTTTACAGAACACTTCTGCTCTTTCTTTAAATAAATTTAATAATAATACAATTTTCCTAGGGATAAAAATCTACCTCAGCTTATGCTCTAAACTATAGGCAGCCCTTTTACTATAAGGTTACAGTTAACAACTTAAGCCCAAACTTAAATTCAATTAATATTTAGTTTTAAATATAATAGTCAACATTCAACTTAAAAAAATTTACGCAATCATGTAAATTGCACATAATGCAGTTTTTAAATTGCCCCTTCTAAATTATAAAATTTCTACTTGTCGTTGAAATATATTCATTTACACAGCGGCTGTCATAACTTGTTTCATAAGAGATTTATTTAAACTTACATTAAATCACTAACACGTAACGTAAACTATAATGAGTATATAGTCTAATATTTTGCGAAATGCTCCTCTCTAGACTTCATTTCTCTAGCGAACTAACAAGCTGTGGTCACTGATGACTTGCCTGAGGTAAATGAAATGCTACGTGACATTTTGTTTACAAGCTTTTTTTTATTGACGTCTTTCCGTGGTTAAAACACTGATTGAGCGATTACATGAGGCATGAGATGTTCATTCATGTTTATTTTTATTTTCAAAGAAAACAAATATAATGACAGAGGTTTTCTTGATGCAGGAGCTAAATAAGCGCCAAACGCAGAAAGATCTGGAACATGCCATGCTGCTCCGCCATCATGAGTCCATGCAAGAGCTGGAGGTGAGACAGCTGGGCACCATCCAGAAGATGCGCACTGAGCTGATCCGCTTGCAGCATCAGACTGAACTCACCAACCAGCTAGAGTACAACAAACGCAGAGAGCGAGAGCTACGCCGCAAACACGTCATGGAGGTCCGACAGCAGCCCAAGAGCCTTAAGGTGTCTAGCCTATGCTTGATTTTGTAACGTACACTAGCTAGTACATACTAGTTGTGTAGAGTCAGTAAGTCTTTTCTCCTCTTTAGTCTAAAGAGCTGCAGATCAAGAAACAGTTCCAGGACACGTGTAAAATCCAGACACGGCAGTATAAGGCCCTGCGCAACCACCTCCTGGAGACCACACCCAAGTCTGAACACAAGGCTGTGCTGAAGAGACTGAAGGAGGAGCAGACCCGGAAATTAGCCATACTTGCTGAGCAGTACGACCATTCCATCAATGACATGCTCTCCACACAAGCTGTGAGTGACCTGCCATGTTAGGTGTAGGCATATGTATATCTCTTCCTATAAGCCATCGAAGAGTTTGAACCAGTCACAAAGTTGTGAAGGAGTTGATACAGTTATTTCACAGTATTTAGTTGTAGGATAAGTAATGTATGAGGTGAAAAACTGTTCTCCTAATTTAAATGTGGAAAATGTGGCATTCACCTTCTTGTGTTTTTAACACAGTAATTCTAAATGTAACTATGACTCCCATCTTGCCCCTCAGCTGCGATTGGATGAGGCACAGGAGGCCGAATGTCAGGTGCTAAAGATGCAGCTGCAGCAGGAGCTGGAGTTGCTAAATGCTTATCAGAGCAAGATCAAGATGCAGACGGATGCACAGCACGATCGTGAGAGGAAAGAGCTGGAGCAGAGGGTTTCGCTGAGGAGGGCTCTTCTTGAGCAGAAGGTAAGTTATCTGATACAAACCTCAGCAGCCCACTACTAGAAACCACGGGAGGAGGCATATTGTTTTAAAGAGTTTCAGAGTTTTTGACATTCCAGAATAAGAATTAAAGGTATAGCTCATACAAATTTGGAAGTTCTGTCATTTATGCTCCATTTATCTAGATTTTGAACTTCTTTTCAATGAAATATGAACTCTTGAAGCATCTCCAAATTATGGAAGGATGTTTAGCCTAATTTCACATCCAAAAAAGACATTTTTAGCCATTATGTTGACCCTCCAAATTTTTAGCTATTATGTTGACCCTGCTAATGTTGACATCCAAAAAAGACAGCCATTATGTTGACCCTCCAATTTTGAATTTGGATGCAGTATTGGAAAAATGTGGAGATTCCTCAAAAATGTGCATGCAGATTCAGAATGAAGCAATTACTAGTTTAAGTTTGTTAAGTATTTTGACTAAAGGCTGGAATACACCACACAACTTTCCAAACCTGAACACTACGCATCATACATTGCCGACTTTGTAAATTGTTAGAGAGAAAAACTGGGCGTCATACACTAAACGAGTGATCACACACTACCAGACTTTCAAGTAGTCCAGATTCACAATCTCATGCAAACTGCCTTGTTGCTAGGTGACAAATAAAAATAGTGTTGTAAAATCTGCTCAAAATGTTGATCTCCTCCAACTAGATGGAATCATAGTCTGAAGAAAAAAAATCAGTCTGTGCCCATTATATACTATGCAATTTTCTGTGAAATCTGTCAACTCTGACTGTCCAATATCTGTAGACTAGTGTTGTGGAAAATGTCTGTTTCACTCAAGTCACAGAATTCCAATGTCAAAGATCAGACTTTATTGCAGCAGTTAACAAAGCCGAGATGCCTGCAAAACATCTGACAATAACAGTCGCAGCTTCCACTTTTATACAGTTTATAACCGGTGATTCATCTTTAAACTCTTGCTACAATTATTTTGCAATCCTGTTGTTTTCTTTCTAAGGGTGAAGCACGTACTGCCAACATATGTGTTAGAGAGGCCCAGAGAAGCCTAAATGAAGCCTAAAGTTTGGTTTTATTCATGTAGTTCCCAGGATATTCTTCAATCATATCTTATATATCTAATAAAAATATACCATACTACTAGCTCTGACTTTCATCAACTAGCATTGACTCTTCCATACCTCAAACCTTGGCAAAAATCTGGTTGTGTGGTTTATTCTAGCCTTAACCAAAACTACAGTATCTTTGAAAAGGTAATGTCTTCAACGGGAATGTTACTTGATTCTATTCTGGTTTTTGGTTAGATTGAAGAGGAGATGGTTACCCTGCAAAATGAGCGTTCAGAGCGAATCCGCAGTCTATTAGAGAAGCAGGCCCGGGAGATTGAGGCGTTTGACTCTGAAAGCATGCGTCTGGGCTTCAGCAACATGGTGCTCTCTAGCCTGGCCTCATCCGACGGCCACAGCCACAGCTTTCCGGGGGCCCAGAGTAGCTGGGGCTCTCAGCACGGTGCAGGCTCTCAGGGGTCACACTGGGGAGGGCACCATAGCGGCAGCCAGCACGGCCACCACCACCACCCAAGCCACAGTGACTCTATCCAGCAGCCTTGGGGTCACGGCCTGCCTTCAGGGGGGCCACCTCCCTGGGGGCACCACATGTCTGGGGGCAGTCAGCACTCAAGCGGGGGAAGTGGTGGGCTACGGAACAGTCCCCAGGCGGTACGGCGGGCCACCTCAGGGGGCCACAGTGAGCAGGGGATGAGCAGGAGTGCCAGCATCGCCTCTCAGATTTCCAATGGCTCGCACTTGTCCTACACGTAAGACCACCCGCTGCTCTCCCACAACACCCATCTTGACCCAAAATGCCATAGGGGAAGGGACAAAGGGGCACCGTGGTCTTTGTTTTGTTTTTTTACACCCTTTCCTTTATTTCTAATTCCCTAAATACATATTTTATACACATGGTAAGCACAAAATGCATCCATTGTAGTTCAGGTTCTAAGAATGTCAGCCAGAAGGCCACTTAAAACATTCTGGACAGTTGTATTAAACTTCAGCCAGAATCCAGAATGTCATTTTCGCAATGATGTGAAAAAGTTTTGAATTCAGAGAAAATGCACTGCATTTTAGAGTGTGTTAATCTGATTTGAAAATGTTAGTGAGGGTGAGAACGAATATATGAATGCTGTGCATTGCCTCTCACAGGTGTGATTGTAAGTCTTTATGCAGTGGGTTTTATCATGGTCTTATTAACAGCTGGTTTCGGTTGTATACAGCAGGAGATGAATGCATATCATTTTCTCAGAAACATTGATTCATAAGAAAACAATTGCAGAAATATATATAAATAGATGGTATAACGGTTGGATAGCAGAATGTGAAAGAATCGAGCTTTACAATGCACTTGATTTTGTCTAGCTTAGTATTTTATAAACAACAAGCACTAATTTTAATGTGTTACTAAACACACTCTTTTTGTGCCAGAACAAATTTTAACTATGAAAAGATACTGTGAAATTCCAAGATTTTGTTAGAAATATTTTGATTGAATTATCGTGATTTTTTTATTTTTTTTATGTTGCCATTGCCATCCTTTCACAGGTCCAAATAACCAAAAACTATGGAGAGCAGGATGCCATTTTGCTTTTAAAACTTTGAAAACATAGCCTAAAATTCTGATAGTAAGTGTATGAACAGATGTGTTCGATTGCTATAGGCCAAAGGGACATAAGTTATAAGGTAGGTGAGCGATATATGACTATATTAATGTGGAGGTGTCTTGAACTGAATATGTAGAATGACACTTAAAAACAGGTTTTGCTATGTGAATGTACGTGAGTGTTAAAGCATGTTGTAAAACTTCACTCCTGAATAACAGTATGGCAGAAGCCGTTGAAGTATATTAATGTTCATTTTAGTCTTTTGATTTAGTGATGCCAAAGTTAACAATCGCAACTATGCAAAAGGATAATAGCCTGCCACATTCATGTCTTCTTTCACTAAGCTTAACATCACAGAAAAGCACTTTACCATCCTTTTCTACTCTTAGTTGCTCACTACAATCACATACAAGAAGATCTCCTGGTCCTTGGGTGCCCCCTCCTCCCCTTTTTCAGGCTGGGTTTGACAAGAGTGTGTTGTGTGGATTTTAGGGGTGGGGAGGTCTGGGTTGGGTAGGCTTGAGACCACTGAATGTTTTTGCGGGGGCGGGTGGGTGCCGCTGCTGTCGTCCCTGCAATGCCTTTGTTTCTTCCATGCCCACCCCAGAGCTCCAGCGACTGCCGCCCACCCTCCAACTGAACACTTATCAAAGCATGTAGAAAAAAGTGATTAAAAATGCATTGAAAAAAGGTCAGTTAGCATATTAAGCATTATGGTGGAAGGGTATACAGCCAGGAGCCCGCTTTAAGTGAGATGTATAGGAAAACGTGTGTATATTGTATATTTAGAAATTTAAATAAATGAATAAATGGAAATCAATATAAAGACCCAAGTTAAAACTAGACTAAAATGTATTTGCTTGAATGTGAAGATTAAAAAAAAAACTTGGTTTCTAATATTATTTAAAAAAAGAAAAAATTATATATATACACAAAGCATATTCTCAGAGGTGTCGAGCAAAGCCAAAAAAAAAATATATATTTCCCCTGAAATTACACTTATACAGAGGATGTCACTTTCCATAGTCCTCTCTGCTCCTTGCTCTCCTTGCTTTCAAAGGTATGAATTACCATATTAGTGCCAGTACTCATGTTCTGTTATCTGTGAACCAGCAGTGAACTTAAATTTTATAAAATATAAAAGGCATAGGTTTTGTTTCATTCAAAAAAAGAAAAGAAAAGAGAAACGTCTTCATAACTGCCATCATGCCTATTTCAGAAAGGCTTCAAAAAAAATTTTCCAGGAAAATAAATTCCAGTTTGTAATTTCAGTGCTATCTATAATAACCATCAGCTATGAACACTACTATTTTGGCACACTTCTGGTATATGCATGGGATTGCAGATTTCATGAAGTTGCCTATCTCAGTCTGACTAACTAAAACCAACTGAGCCAATGCAGGAGATGGTCCTCACTGCAGAACACAAGATCCAGGTCCAACTCCTCCCCACCTTATACCTAAACCTACCCATCTCCAACCCTTGATGTGGATCCAACCACGCCCCCCTGGATCTTGTGTTCTGCAGTGATGGGCTACTGCAATGCAGAGCCAATCCTAAAGATTTGGGCCAAATGTAACAAATTAACATGAGATTATTGACCCGGGTAAATGACATATAACATGCCAATCATTTAATCACATTCAGTACTCTAATGGAATCATTGGACCAGAGGAACAGCCATAGACTCAAAATGTGAGTTTACACTCGCAAACAGGTTCATGCAGTATTTTCCAAAGGTGAGAGGTGTGCCCTGTTATAAGAGAGCAGATTTCTTTAGCTCATAGCATCCTTGTTTTAATGACCCTTTTAACAAGTGTGAAAACAACAGGATGAATAATAATCAAAGAAGGTGGTACAGTGTGTACAGTGTCTCTGTACAGTGTGTTTACCAGTATTTCGTCCTTTTCCTTTTGATGGTCGTTGTCTCGTTTTCCTGCTTCAAAATTACAATAGCAATCCAAATATAACCTGTATTAAAATATATAGATTGTGAAAAACTGAATGTTGGAGAGATTACAAAAATTGTTAAGGCTATTCATAACAAACACTTACAAGTGAATTAAAATATACAAAAATTATGACAACCTAAGGGGACAAATGTAATGTTTTGTTTGTAATTACTCCTTTTGTTGGCAGAAGGCTACTGGACAAACAAATCAACTGTAATAAAGTAATTTTAGTAAATTTTGGTTTTGTCATTTGTATGCTTTAATACATTTGTCTGCTGTTAAATTCTAGGTGTAGTAAGTGTAAACTTTCCTGAACATCCTTTTCATGAGGATTGTTTTAATGATTCCTTTTGAACATGGTGCTTTTGAATTCAGACAATGGTTCCAAAATTTTGACAGAGCTCTTTATCTTTTGAAAGGAAACTGTCTTGCACACAGAGAGTTCGACCAACTTGTTCCAACTTCATTTTTACAAAAAATTGGCTAAATATAGCATCTAATGCTATAGGCCAAGCTGTCAACATAATTAAGCCCCTTGCCAGTCAGTAGATGTCCCTTTTGTCTATCAACATGGTCTTTCCATTTTGTTCCCTTTATCTTCCATGGTGTCCTCCTTACTCATTTCTGCAAAACTGTGGTTTCCTAACTAAGGGCACCTCATATTTCTTAAACATGTACTGGTAGGAATTTTAATGCTGCCAATCTGCTATGACCTTATGGTACCACCTGCTTCTCTCACTCAGCGTGTGTAGGATCTATTCCAAGTAAAATCCTCCTGTTCCTCTTCAATTGTGAATTTGTCAGAGGGAGTTGAGATTTGCCGTCTTCGGATGGGTCTTTCTTTCCGAAGCAAGGTTGTTCTTCTTCTGGACAGCACAGCACTGGCGCTATGCCTCAGACTCTGGCTGCCACATTGTGCAATAACATCTTTGAAACCTTTCTTCTCCTCTACCCTGAAGAAATCGGCAACTACCCTAAAGTATTCCAGCACCACAGAATGACTCCAGGAAGTAGTACCTCCATGACCATCCTCAAGCATAAAGCTGCAGTGTCCTCCCTGTTGCGTCACAGCCAGCAGGAAGTAAGGGCTATTATGAAAAAGTCCCTCAGGTATATTGGAGAGAGGTGGAAGAAGAGGGTCATCTTGGCTACACAAACAGAGCACTGGCACTGCCACTTCGTCTGCATCTCGTAAAGGTTCATTCCTCTCCCAGTAACTTGGCCAGTCAGGCTTCACTGATAATCTTGAATTGTCCTTTCCAACATTGTCCACTGAGTCTGATATTCTTTGCTCCGACTGCTTAGGAGCACAGAACATGAGCTCTTCCATATCTCGCAAGGAGTTGCAATGTAGAATTTTTGCTACATCCATCACAGAGCTCAAAGCAGTGGCATACCTGTGGAAAGGGTCAAATGTATCAATTCAAAGATCTTGTAATCCTAGTTGCTTTTTTCAGGTAGTAGTTTTGCACTGTGGCATCTTGTGATGCCCTAACTTGGAATGCAGTTCTGGTTCTTATACATCACAAGATCGTTGAACACACAAAAATGAAAATGTAGTTATCGTTTACTCACCCTCATGTCATTTCCAAGCCACAGACGTTCTTTTGTGAAACAATATAATGCTGCCTATACAGTATACACTATACAACTCAATGTAGCCTGTGAAATATCTCTTGGCCATCAGGGACACATTAGCCGCGTTTCCACTGTCGGGCCAAAAGCGTTTCCACTGTCACTTCTGGGGCTTGATTGTGCCTCGTCGGTGCTTCCTCGGGGCCAACGGCCCGGGTTTTTTGGCCTGACGAAAACCTTGGGCCAAAGCTGGGGCTAGAGGAGTGGTTATGAACAAAGGCGGAGTTTCTCCGCGTCTGAAGAGCGTCAGCGCCGCGGATCATTTCATAAAGTTAACAGCTATAACACCAACATTAAAGACTTTTAAAATAATTTTAGTTCAAAACTCACTTTCAGACAGCAGCTAGTGTTTGAAATAACTTGATCCGATGTGGATTATAGTGGAAGTAGTTATAAGCGATGCACAAGACTATGCACGTTAGCCATTAACGTTACCATAGTAAACATGGTAAATACGACCGCTTGAAGAAATCAGACGTCAGCTTCTTATTCTCTATCACAATTGTGTATTTATTTAGTAACATATTTTATCTGTCATAAGTCTCGTCTCGACGTATGTCGTATGTCATAAAAATATAATAATGTTTTTTTGTTCGGGGAGCTTTTATAAAAATATAGAAATGATCATTCTTTCTAAATGTAATGTATATAGACTGTGCTACAAAAATAATAAAACGAAACGGATCGTAAGTAGGTAGGCTATGTTCATACCGCTTTATTTCTGTGTGTTCTAATTTTCAATCTTGATAAATTATCATATGATCAACTGTACCCTTATATTGTAAAATATCGATGCTTTTGGATTTAAATCTTTAACAAAGCATGCAAACAAATGGCCGCTTTTATCATCGTGCTATCATTTGTTTTGTGATCGTGCTAGTTCCAGGGACTATTTATTATTAGTTTTCTGATAACTTCTCTTTGTTGGTGAAATGATGGGATTGCGTGAAGTTGTACGAGTTTCAAACTGGCGTTTGTAACGGGTGGTGTTTAGTGAAAAGCGCTAGGGCGCTCTGCTGACGTGGAAAAACGCAGTGTGATTTTGGCCTCGGTGCTACAGGTCCAAGGCTATTAGCCCCGCCCGGCCCGTTTAAAGCACTGGCTCGCACTGGCCTGACAGTGGAAAAGTGTCTATTGGCACTTTCAGGTCCTGTCTTTGAAAAGCTACACATAGTGATTGTTACTCATATAAAAGAACACAGAACCGTCTGCGATTAGAAAATCGGGACTAAAATTGTGTAGTTGGCAGCATAAAAGGACAGGGATGGATTGATGCTGTTGACCTTCAAAAATGGCCATAAAGCACCACAAAAGTCCATTTTGCTTGTGTGCCAAGTGATGGCAAGATTGAAATTAAGGCTTTTAAGTGCAAACTGTAAATTTTAGCACTGGACACAAGTTGCATAATCTAATTTAAATGTGGGTTCTTTCATTTGTCATTTTTGGGTGAACATTTCTTTAACCCAGGGGTCTCCAGACTCGGTCCTGGGGGGCCTGTGTCCTGCAGAGTTTAGCTCCAACTTGCCTCAACACACCTGCCTGTAAGTTTCAAGTATACCTAGCAAGACCTTGAGTGTAGGTCGGTGCTTTGATTAGGGTTGGAGCTAAACTCTGCAGGACACCGGCCCTGCAGGACCAAGTTTTGTGACACTGCTAACCCAAGGGGGCCGAATCCTGTCTGCGAGGGAACTGGGACCTGCAGAGTTTAGCTCCAACCTCCAGTTAAACACACCTGAACCAGCTAATCAAGGTCTTACTAGGCATACTAGAAACATCAAGGCAGGTATGTTGAGGTAAGTTGAAGTGCAATCTGCCAGACAGTGGCACTCCAGAACCGAATTTGGATACCCCGGTTTTAATCTGTACTTCTATAGCAGTAGAATTTGCAATCCATAACACTTTAGCATAGATCAGTCAACGTTTGTGAGGAATTTTCTACCTGTTTATTTGAAACTTGCGGTAGATGAGGGCTATCCACTGATGAAGCCAAGGTAGCTCATACTCAAACCACAGTTGTCCATGAAACACAGGAGAGATGCAAGCAGCGGCCGTCAGGTAGGATGAAGAGCCACATTCCCCCAAATAGGACAGCAGTAGCCCTGATCCCGAGCCCTCACTTACTGCAAGCAAAGTTAAGGATGGATGACGACTCTGCAAGTATGCTACTGCTTGTGCAAGGTCAGAAGTATTTCCAAACTCCTGGTAGTGTGGAGTAGTCAGTGGGCAGCCGCCATGACCACGTCGATGGAAAACCACTGGATAGAAACCCTGTTGCAAAGCCTTGTAGCACAACATGAGCAAGTGTGGTGTTACTCTGCCTAGGGCGTTGGGAATTATAACAACAATAGCAGGATTACTAGAGCCCAGAAATCTTCCTCCAGGATGATGATCCCTTTTAGCCTGAGCTTGTTGGTCCGACAGACTCACAGCCCAATCCAGGGCCACAATACCCCCATCCTTTAGGAGAAGGTTATCCCGTGTAAAGCGGACTCCTCCTTGCAGTTCAGCACCTTCCTTTGTGGGCCACATGAGATTGGTAATTATCTGAAAATGAGGGTCGGCCTGAGGCCATTTTGCCAGAGGAGGCTGGGCCAAAGTATAGCAGTGTTTCTTCAGGTGGCTGGCAAGGGCCGTGGGTTTACAGATCAGTCTGACTTCTGCCTGGCATTCTTCTGTGGATCCTGATACTGTAAAGCATGGCAGTTTCAAGACTCTACAGGCCATAATCCACATACAGTGACCCAACTGCTGAACAGTACTATCTGCAAGATGACAGATCCAGTTCCATCGACGCAATATTGTAACCAGGACCAGCAGCAAAGAAGGTAACAGGCTGAGGAATAAGTCCCACATTGCTCTCAAATCGGTAACCTATAGGTCTAACCAAGGGCACAAGGAACCTACCTTAACACTGAGGTTGGTAAGCAATGGTTTTCTCAAGCGAGCAAGTGGAAAAACTCAGATCTTTAAACCAAATGATCTGTTCTACTCTCACTAGCATGTCAGCCTAAATGGACTTGTACCTCCTCCCCTACCCATAGCAAACATCGCTGGTCCCCCTCTTTCAGAAATCATTAACAATACTTTAATCCACAGACTGTTGTTAGCTGCAGGAAAGCACTCCAATAAAAGTCCAATAGCAGTCTAATGGAACTAATGGAGGGTTGGCCACTTGAAAGTCTAAGATTCAAGCACTTCTTTCCTTTACTGCCTTCAGAATACATTTCAAGTACTAGGTGGAACTCATTGAAAAGTGACCATTAACAGCTCGCCATCTGACTAGGTAAGAGACCTTGAGGATATTGCACCCAAATCAGTACCCTTTGTTCCTGGGTTGTTTATACAATAAAAATGTACTAGCTGTATGGTCCCATAACTAAAAATTGAACAGAGATACTGTTTGCTATGTGCCTAGAAATAAATTTGCAGATAGAGTAATTAACCATGGTGGATGTGTCGTGTGTGTCCATGCATTTTTATGAGCAAGTGACTGCATGCAACAATGGCAACTCTTTTTTTTTGTACAAAAAGTTTTATTCAAACCATAATACTGACAAATTATCCTCTACATAAACACAAAACAATGTCTTTGGTTTTAATATTTTGCTGTTTTTCATGTTTTTTTAGAATAATATTTACATTTTGAAGTGTTAATTTCAAAAGCCAGTTTTAATTGTGTTGGTCAAAGCTGGAAATGCAGAGGTGTGTAAAGTGAGAGGTTAGTAGCAATTTAAGAGTCAATAATGCAAGCACTCTTACAATGAGAGACAAATGAAGATGTTGTCTATGCAAACATCCTTTGCTCATTAGATTTACATTTGATATCTTTATACAAAGATTTTCCCATGAGCCACCTGCATCTGCCTTAAGGAATTTTTCTCCCAAAGATGAAAATTCTGTTCTCATTTATTTACATACGTTTTAATCTTATCTAGAATGTTCAAGCTGTTTTTTTTTCATGCATTGAAAGTGTTTTGATGCCGTCAAGTTTAAAGTAAAAAAAAAAAACTAACTTGAAAACAAAAAAACGTATAAAAAAAAGAAAAGATAACACTATTTTAAGGTGTCCTTGTTACACGTACAGTCTTACCTATGATAATACTTTTTATAACAATAAATTATGCATAATTACATGCAAGTAACACCAAGCCAAACCCTAATCTTAACCCTAACCATATTCTAAGTACATGTAGTTAATGTTACTCAGTACTTAAATGTATAATTACAATGCAACAAGGACACCTTAAAATAAAGTGTAACCAAAGTATAATACTAATACACACACACACACACACACACACACTATATGCCAAGTCTTCTGAAGCTATGTGGTCTATACATAGTTTTCTATGAAGAACAGACCAAAAGTAGTTATTTTTAATTCCTGCTGTAGATCTCAAATATAATATGTGCTTGTTTTGATTTAAAGCTGTTTAAATATGTGAAATATGTTGTGCAAGAACCAGTATCTTCCATGTCGCTGATGGCATGATGCATCTTGTGATGCCATGTTTGTTCCCCACAAAAAAAGCTATCATAAGTCTTCAGAACATTTGGAATATAGCGCATGAGTCACACAGACCACTTTTGTTACTTTTTGGTGCTTTTTTTGTTGTTGTCATTTTTGGAGCTCCACAGCCCGAGTAATCAATCACATTCATTGTATGGAAAAGAGCAGCTTGGACATTTAGCAACAACTTTTATATTTTACCAAAAAACTAACTAAATAGTTTGGAACAATATGTGGGTCAGTATAACAAGAGTACATCATTTTTGGGTGAACTATTCCACTACGATAAAATGGCAATAAGTGATGTGCAGAACTCTCAAGCCGGATATACACTACACGATTTTAGGCCGTATTTTTATGGAGATCACCAACAAGAAGATTTTTCTGGAGGTCAGCCTTAAATCTGAGGCAAATCGATGCTCGTTCACATGAGTGACTATCGTATAGTGTGAGGTCATATAGTGGAGAGAGACACAATTTGAGAAAAGCACTGATGCCCGAGAATTAATTAGCAGGCTAAATATCTGGGCCTGTCTGCCACTGTGAAATCTTGCAGTGCGAAATGTGTTTTGACTGGAAATGACATTAGCGATGACCAACAGCTAATGAAAGGAGAACAAGATATAGCGCAAGGGAAATATTGAGAAGTCTTCTTCTCAACCAATCTCTTCTCCATATTCGTCTTTTTTCTGTTTTTGTAGATTGCAAGCTTCTTGTGGATAACCATTTTGATTTGAAGGAATACCAGTTCCACGCCAGAATTCTGTTCATGCATGATATGTGAGATCCTGCATCACTTCTCGCAAATGCATTTTGTAAATGAGAAATGGGGATTCTTCCGAGTGAAATTGTTTGATGTGTGGCCCACAGTCACCGATCCGTTGTGTTATGTGCAAAGCACAGCAACTTCATGATACCCAAAAAAGTTAGCGTAGTGTGAAAAGAACTGCACTTATTTCAAAATCGTGTAGTGTATTGACAGCATTACTGAGCTCGCTGCTGTCCTGACATATTATAGTCATGCCATAGATATTGCTTGTCCAGAGCTGACCAAATAAGAGCTACATATGCTACCATCTGATCCCAAATCCTGGTCTTTACAATGAGGTATGTTCACACAGAGACTACCAAAGACACGGTGACTGTTAACCACTACAGAAAGCTGCAGCTACATTTCTTCTCTCATTCTTTGTCAGCATTGAATGGTAAAAAGCAGTAAGTACATTAAAGGATTTGTAAATCCTAAAATGAAGGTGGTTTAGCCTACCTTTTGCATAGCTGACAAATTCTTCCTGAATGACTCCTTAAGCATTTAAGGAATATTGCTAATATTGTGTACTACTACACAATATTAACCATTTTTCTACAAAGCATCAGGATGAGCATTACAAGTGCCTTTGCCAAATTAAATCTCCTAATGATTCGAAATGTAACTACTGTATAGGTGATTTATTCACATTTAGAAAAAGCCTGTGAAGTCAAGTCAAGTGGCGGTACAGCCAGTTGAACTGCAGTTACGGTGTTGATAAAAGCTTGGGTGAGTTGATGTGGCTTGGCCTAGCTGTGCTCATACTTTAGTTGTGAGGAGTTAGCAGTGAATTGGGCAGTGTGCACAGGATGAGTTAGCTTTATTCAGACTGTGCCATTAGTGTATTTAGAGAGCTTATTCTCCAAGTCACAGATTCGTTTCTCCTGAGAAAGAACTGTGGCCTTCAGATTTTGGATCTCCTCAACAAGCTTCTCCAACAACTGAGGCTAGAGTTTAAAAGAGATTGAGAGAACGCAAAGGAGAAGATGGCAGTTGGAAAGAGGAAATAGAAGAGATAAGCATAGTGACAGTAGAAGGAGGATGAATAGGAGCAAAAAATAGGGAAAAAAGCAAAAGAGCAAGTCAAGGACAGGCTTAATTTGGAAAATGGAAAGAAATGTTTAGCTTCTAGGGATGGGAATCAAAAGAAATTGGATGATTCTGATTCAGATTACACTTACATTGTAGTTTCCACAATTCAGTTCGTCAAATTACCAAATTTCAAAGTAACAAAAAAACTGATCCAAACAATATTAGGTAAAAGAGTCAGGTGTCACCGACTAACTGACTGATTCAGTGATAGAGTTGTGAATCATTTGTTATTTTGACAGTTTCATTAAAAATAACCTGTTCATTTAAGTCATTCATTTGTGATTTGAACTGATACACTGTATGTTTTTTGTTCCATGGACAATGTATTAAAAAACTTTAATGATATAATTTAGTGGTGCTTGTTTCATCGTATCAGACATCAAGCTACAGCTAAAACATCCATCTTCCGTAGCATTATAGATTCAAAACCATTGAAAACTTTGATGGGATATGTTGTTATAATGTTATAATGTATTTTTTTGTTTGTTTATTTTTAAATGAACCCGATAAAATTCCCAGCCCTACTTGCTTCTTAAGAAATGTCAGAAATGGAGGTGATGAAGGAACAAAGTTATGAAGGAGACATTTTAAGACCAACGATAAGCAAGACATTCTACTTACGGGCAAACTACTTCCATCTACGGCAGACATGCTTCTACGTGTTGCAGGTCTGGTGTCTAGAACATTCTTCTTGGCCACCTTTAGCTCTCTACTCTTTGGAGGAACATAGCCATCCCTCATGGACACTAATATGGGGTCTGCGTCTCGTCTGTCCATCCATTCTTCAGGTTCCAGAGCCGGCTCTGGGCCTGGTGTGTCTGGGTACAGATCATCCTGGAACAGGTCCGACTGGCATCATAACAACAGAAAGAGAATGATGTAACTGGATGCACAGATTTTACATACAGTGGCATGCGAAAGTTTGGGAACTCCTTGCAGAATCTGTGAAAATGTGAATAATTTTAACAAAATAAGAGAGATCATACAAAATGCATTTTTTTTTAGTACTGACCTGAATAAGATATTTCACATTAAAGGTGTTTACATATAGTCCACAAGACAAAACAAAATGCTGAAATGATTAAAATATCCCCCTTCAAAATTTTGGGAACCCTTGGTTCCCTTTCAGTCGGTCACTCCCGAGTCACGTCGGTGACCGATGAATTGGGATCTCATTTAGAGAGACCAATCCACTTCGAGTGTAAACTAAACGAGCCAATGCACATTGGCATGCGATGAATGCATCCAGCTGCTGCTGATCACAGCGTGAGCATAAAAAGGCAGCCGGTGCAACGCATACCAGCTTTTCGCTTCGGAGCCGAGCGACAACATCGTTCTGCTCCTACCAACTGCTTCGTGTGTGACAAGTCTAGCGCGCTCTCGTGAGCTTTTTGTGTTGGCGGACGGCGCTTCAGCAGTGGTCGTTCCTGTGTCGAGTGGTTTGCGCACTTCAGGTTGCACTACCCCCTGTCATGCTGCAAGCGACCATTTCCCCTTTGCGTCTCAGCACGTAAAAGAGCATTTGACTCACATTCTTTTTCTGAAGAACAGTGCTCAGTTTAACTGTTCAGAACAAACAAGGGACTCATGAACAGCCATCACAAAAAAAAAAACAGCTGTGGATCATCCAAGTAACTACACACCTTTAATAACCACGGTTCCCGACTTCTAAAAGGGGGTTATTTTAATAATTTCAGCTATTTTTTTGTCTTGTGGACTATATGTAAACATTTTATGTAAAATATCTTACTCAGGACTGTACTAAATAAAAAATAACATGCATTTTTATGATCTCTCTTATTTTGTTAAAATTTTTCACATTTTCACAGATTCTGCAAGGGTTCCCAAACTTTCGCAGACCGTACCTGCACATCAATACCCACTTTTGGTTTTCATACTTCATTTTGTGTTCATAGTGGTTCAGAAATTGAAATAACCCTAACAACGAGTTTAAACAATGTGCTTACCTTTACTGGTATCTGTCCATCATAATAGGTCACACTTTCTTTCATGGGTTTATATAATCTCTGATAAATAATAAAGGTTCAGCTTCAGGATGTCTCACCCTCATGCTCAGCTTAAAAGACGTATTCCCCTTTCAATATAAATCTTTGTAACTTACACATCCTTTACTGGCCCTTTTATCATTTAATGGTCTCCTGCTGAATAAAAGTATAAATCACTGACCCCAAACTTTTGAACGCCAGTCTAGATATATGGTATTTCTGTACACCACATTTTAAAGTAACTAACACATATCCAAATTAACCAGTATAACCATTCAAAACTGACCTGGCAATCTCACACTTGCTGACATCCACTCCTCTTTTGGGCATGAAGCCCATTCCTCTCTGTGGCTCCTTGCTACTGAATGTGCTGATGTAATGCACATAGGGAGGCTCCTCTGTGATCTCAAAATACCGAACACTGCTGTCACCCTGTGGAGACACAGAAAAAACTTTACCGTGCCAGCCTGAGTATGATAACAAATAAAGATGAAACATGGAGTCATACCTTGCCACTGAGATACATGATGTTAGTGTCTGGATCATAAAAAGGCAATAAAACTCCATTACTTGTGTCCAGCTCCAGTAGTGCTATGGGCTCTTCAAAATTAGTCTAAACAATGACAGAAATGAACACCATCAGTGATTTGAAAGAAAACAAGGGCAATGAAATAAAACTGATTAAGACATAGAAAAAATGAATAGAATAAAATCAATCAAATTAATTATTAATGAGTCCTAAATGCATAAATGAAAATTCTGTCACCATTACTCCCCTATTTGTCAAACCATAACTTCAGCTAGTCGGTCACAAGGATAATTTCAGTGAAACCTGAGAGGTTTCTTTCGGTCCACTGAAAGTCCAGGTAACCATACGTAAATATCAATAGGTCCAAGGCTCATAAAAAATTATAATTTTGTATAGGATATGATCACGTTATGTGATAAGCAGATTTCATTTAGACTTCTATTTACATCTAAGCAATGATTGGAACACACATACATAGAGCAAGTCACATATGGTAAACATGAAAGCTCAAACATGTATGCATTACGCAGGAGAACCAATGAGGTTTGTTCTAGCGTGTGACACATACCATCTTCCCATGTTCCGCTGCTATGTGCTTATTTAATGTTGTGTTTTTTAGTTAATGAAAATCTTATAAAGCAAACATATCTCTTCCTAAGACTTGGATTAAACCACGATGACTTCTACTGTTTTTTTGATTTATTTTCATATATTTATGAACATTTATAATATTTATAATTTAAAAGAATATTTTAACTTGAATTGAAGATTAACCATAGCAAAATGGGTATGGAACAACATGAAGGTAAGTAAATATACTATCCTTTTCATTTTGCTCCATTACCGGATCCCACAGGCCAAGCTCTCTCTGGCTCATCCTGGTGAAACCTGTGGTGAAAATGTTGCCCTCTTTGGTAAAAATGGCTCTCATTGGCCGGATACCCTCATGTGGGGACAGTCTTTCCTACAGAAGAAAAAATGTCCATAATGTCCATGTTTACAAAGAGCCATGAGGTTTTTCTTCTTTTCTCTGCTATAATACTTACCGCCACCACCTCGTTTTTCCGGGGATCGCACACTCGGAGGCGACGGTCCTTGCAGGTTGTGCAGAACAGGCTACCGTTGTAGTTCCAGCTGACGTTATAGATGAGATCAGGATGGTCATCCATTGTAATCAAGGGTTCTCCAGTGCCCACATTCCAGATGATGATCAGATTATCACTGCCTGAGACAAAAGCAAACTGAATGGAAACAAAGACTTTCCACTACTTCTAATTGAATTCCAATGAAATTAAGTAATCTTATTTTTATACACTTTTATTGTAAGAAGTTGGTGTCTACTGTACTGATCTTTACCTGCAGTGAGGAGTATGTTGCGGGCAGTGGGGTGCCATTTGATGATGCCCACACGTTTAGAGTGACCCTCCAGCACCACAATGGGCTCGCTGATGGGACGAGAGGGAGTGTGGTCAGGGATCTGCCATACCTGAGTAAACACAATTCGATTAAAGCAATGGTTCTCAAACAGAGGG
The DNA here is from genome assembly GCA_018155175.1 of Sinocyclocheilus anophthalmus. NCBI lineage: Eukaryota > Metazoa > Chordata > Actinopteri > Cypriniformes > Cyprinidae > Sinocyclocheilus > Sinocyclocheilus anophthalmus. The sequence continues at coordinate 97,430 of JADLZN010002441.1, read as the reverse complement.
GCCTCAACAAACTTTCAAATATTTAATATTTTATTATAATTAATTGTAATATTTTTTTTAGATCATCCTGCAATCTGGATGACTTAAACATTTTTATATTTATTAACATAATTATTCAAAATAATAAAACAAAAACACATAAAAATAAATATTGTAAAGCCATACATACATGTTCATCTGCTTTAAGCATGTTAGAATGTAGAAAAATCCCGCACACTACTCAAACTTCATCAAGTCTGTGGAAGGTTGATTGACCACAATGCTGCTAATAAAATTTTGTAATGATACTAGTTGTATTTATTGCAATTTTTTTTGTTTAAAATTTTCTGTAGTAACATAATACGGTAATTAAACAAGAATAATCAATTAGCCTAGAAAACATTTGGTGTAGAAACAATTTTGCGGTAATCTTTGTTTAATTTGCAACTTCAAACAATAATTTTTACAGTAAATTCGATTAACTATCGGGTATACTTTAATTGGTTTTTCAGTACATTGAATAAAGTTCCTTTGGTAACCAGTGAGCACAGCAGCAATGCCAGCACAGATGAAAGCTGCAGTTAACCTCTTCTAACAGCAGTGCATACGGTGCATGCCATTCACGTTTGTAAGGAACTGGTATTAGACATGGCACTAATAGCCCTTCTATTTTATATCTCTACATTCTTGCGTAACTTTGGGGAATGCTCCTACTATTTGTTTCAAGACGGTTAATACATTTCAGCATTTATACTCACATTTAAAATGTTTGAATGCCACTGCAGTAGATACAAAACATCAAACCAAGTAACTGCAAGCACTTGGTTACTTCTAGAGCTTTTCTCAGAAGCAACTTCACTTTTCTGAACCACTTTTGATCAGGTTCACACAGGTGTTCTAAAAGGTGTAGTTTATTTGCTTATTTTGAACAAGTGCAACACTGAAAAAACTGTGTAGAATTTACTATGAGAACGGTTTTTGCTTAAAAATTGCTCATAAATTTCACAAATAATACAAAAAACTGCAAGTAACAGTGAATCAAAAGTAAAATTTTAAAGTAGAAAGACTGAAATAGTATTTTATTTTTACAGTGTAATGTTTTATAATTTTAACTTGAAATTATTTTGTGTTACCTTTAAGATAAATGTAACTTTGATTTGATTTATTTATTTATTTTTATCTAATGTAATGACATTTATACACTTTTAAGTGTGGCTTAGGCATCCAAATACTTCATGAGGTCACTGTATACAGAAGTGTTTGCACATGTTGCACATGTTCCAATGTGTTCTGAAAATGAAATGACTCATCCCTATAGACAACTTAGACCCATCTTTCCTTGTCTGTCAATACCACTGGCTTATTTGTGAACAGGCTTCTGGCCAAGAGTGCCTTTCTAACATGTTTATAAATACCAGCTCCTGTCCCATGCCCGAACTGTTAACTCCAGTCATCACCCTTCATATTAACACTATTGTCTGTCACCGTGATCTTTCCCTCCAGTGTGAGACATGCTTCTAATTCTCTTGTAAAAATGCAACCTGAAACATGTTCTGACTACAGGCTATAGCTTGCGGCATGGGGATCTTGAGGCAAGTATCATTATGTGACCTGGCAGTGGTGTCTTCAGAGCAGCGGCAGATTTTTCATTGCTGAGGACACGTCAATGTCCGAACAGGTCCCTGAGTGTCCACCTCACAATAATAGTTTTTGTCCACTCGACACCACCTAAGCTATGTAAACAGGATCAAGATATGTTAAGTATATGGACACAGAAGTCAGGTATAGGGTCTTATATAACAGTTTTTTTCTTAGTCTGCATTATTTGATCAAAAAAAGTAAAAAAAACATACTATTGTAATACTGAAATTTACATGGCCTGCTTTCGATTTCAATATATGTTAAAGTCAATGGCTTTTAATGAGAAAGCTGAATTTTCACTAGCCATTAGGCTACTCCAGTCTTCAGTAATATGATGCTCAAGAAATATTTCTTCTTATTATAAATATTGAAGAGTTTAATATTTTTTGAAGACCATTATATATATATATAAGTAATTTATTATTACCAGTATCATTTTTTTGTAATCCAAAAACTTTTAGCTGTTTTGCTGCATGCATGCACATTTAAATGCACATGCACAGCCCTGTCACTGCATAATTTCCCCCTTATTAGAAAACATGGAAAATTTTTCAAATAGTGACACCCAGGAAGTATTTCCAGGAAGTATCACCCAGGCTCATTCCATTTTCTCAAATTGTACAGAAATTGAAAGCTGTTCAACCATGTTACCACAGTTTAAAAAATATCAAACAAATATTTAATTAATGGGAAACAAATATTTATTATCTATAAATATTTATTTAATGTTTGGTGTTACAAAACACATAAACCCGGGTTTTAAACATGTAGATATATCCCAGGTTTTGTTGCAATGTGAATAACATTGTCAATGTCAATGCTGCACAATGAATAGAAAATGAAGCAGCTTGTTTAATATTTATTTTGACCTCCTCTGAGGTTGACGATCAACATTTTCTGAAGGTTAAGCTCTGCCTTTCCTTGACACAAAAAATATTTGACTTCTTGTTTGTTTTGCAATTTCAAGTTATTTTGTAAAGTCCATGGCATGTATTTCTAAACTGATGTTATCAAAGCATAATTATTCTTTAGGGATTCTGATGTAACTTCTTTTAATGTTATTTTGTTATTCGTGTGGAGCTGGTGTGAGCATGTGTTGGTTCTGTGTTCGGCTGCTCCTTCTCCAGTCACTCCCCTCCTCATTCTGCTGGTGTGTATTTATAACTCTGTGATGAGGTGTTGAAAAGGGAGTTTTTCTTTTGGCCTGCTAAGACTGAGCGCTGGGGAGATGGCTAGCTGGGTATTTATAGGGTATCTTTCCAGGCCTGCTGATACATGCTCGTGACTCGGCAGAGGCTATACTAAAAGGGCATTAACTGATGATGGACCCTTAGAGAATCAAGAAAAACTCACAAAAAAATAATAATGATGTGATATACTGCTGTGGATCAATATATTACCCTTGACTTTGATTCCACAAAGGTCACACATGCATTAGCATCAACTAGAAGTAATGTAAGATGCTTTTTAATGCCAAACTCAACATTTCTACAATAGTTTCGGAAGACCTGTTTGAGTGTATAACCTACATCAAAATTATATTTTTATACTTTAAGTTACACTCTATTTTAAGGTGTCCTTGTTACAGTGTCGTTATCCATTTAAGTACTGAGTAATATTAATTAACTACATGTACTTACTATATGGTTAGGGTTTGGCTTAGGGTTACTTGCATGTAATTATGCATAATTTATTGTTATTACAATAGTAAATACATGTAACATGTGTAACAAGGACACTTTAAAAATAAAGCGTTACCGATCTTTATACTGTAGTCCCAAACGTAGCTATTTAAACACTTAAACTACATTTTAAAAATACCAAATAAAATTACAAAAATATCAAACCAAGTGGCATTCATTTTAAAGAAAGCTAGCACACTCACACTTTTCAAGCAAAATATTACACAAAATAAGTAGCTTACTATTCATAATTCAGTCAAAACACTTTGTCTAAAATTTAGTCAAATCTGTTCATCAATAAATATGATAAACTATACCTGTGTGAACAATCACTAAAATGACTTTAGGCCCAAATGAGAGGAATTTCTAAAAAAGAAATGAAAAAAAATAATAATAATTGTGCCACATGTTTGAAATGCTGTTGTCTAATGACATTTAGGCATTTTAAGTGTCCAAATACTTTCTGTATTATTATCAATTTCTTTATTGTATTTTTAATCAATTTGATCATCTTGCTGACCCCAAACTTTTTGAATGATAATATATGTATACATTTTGTAATCTGAATACTTTTAACTGCATCTCATATTTGACATTTATCCAGGAAGTAGTTTTATTTGGCCCCTTTCTATAGCCCAGCTCATTCTATTTTCTCAAATTTTACAGAAAAATAAGGTTGTGTTCATCATATTTGTCACGAATCGGGCCTCTGTGGCTCTCTCCGACGGCCTCCGGAGGGCACCCTCTCCCGAGTACTAACGTTCATGGACTACATTTCCCAGACACCCCGTACCTGGGACTGATTACGGCACAGGTGTTCCCCCTTAGCTTCCCTATTTAAGCAGCTCCCAGACTCTCTATGTTTGCGAAGTCTTGTATTGACCCGGCTACATTTCTGAGCGTTTATCCTCTATCTTGTCGTCTTTTGTGTATTACCTCGGACTGTTCTTACTAGTGTGATTCTCTGCCGTCTGCCCCGACCCTCGCTCTGTTACTGTTTATTCTCCTGGATTATCCCTGCTGTTTGTGACGCTGTTGACTTATTACTGCCTGTTTAACTCTGCCTTTGAGTATAATAAAAGCTGCAAATGGATCTGCATGCCTCTGACTCATCGTTACAATATTCAACCCTGTTACCAAAATGTGTGTATATATATATATATATATTTTACATTTTATGAGAAATAGTTGCTCATTACATATAATCGAATCTATATATTATGTGAAATCACAGCAGAAACGTCATGGTTATGCTTAAATTTGTCAATGTCAGTTTAATGATGAGCCCATTATAGTAGTTCCACTAGGTGGAAATGTCTAGTACATATGGGTGCATTCTGAAGAAACCAGCAAATGACAGAAGAAAGAAGATATAAACCCATATGATGACATGCTAATGATATGATTTTACTGGACTTTATTAGAAATCTGATGTTGTAAAACATGCTTTACTATTTTCATAGTTCCATCAGTATTTGTGATAAAATGTTATAATGGACAAATGATCATTATATTGGCATACTGATTTCCATTGGTTTGCCGATACTGCAAATGCAAGCTGCTAAGTAACAGATAAGAAGACATGGCAATGCATGATGGGGATTACATCAACTCAATAACGCTTACTTATCATCTCTAAACTCAGCTTCGGAATGTCACAGAAGAAGATTCAGACAACATATGCAAGTTGTGTACCCTGTTTCCATGGGGTTCAAAACTTTGCCTCTATGAGGGTGAAATGGAAGCCCTGTGGGGGATGGGCACCTTTAACATGAGCCACGGCTGAGGCTCTTGAACAAACATACCCATAAATATAGCCCCATGAAGATGAAAGAATAGACAAAGGCTGTACGATTGTACATGTTTTAGTAGTTTTCTCCTCAAGCCACTCACCTTTGAGAGCAGCAGAACCAGAAAGGCCCCGCCTCCACTGGACTCCACTATAACTGCCAGAAACTTTGGGTTAACTGCACAGAAGGAACTGTCCCATGTCACTTTGGAAACCCGGATATCATCATAAGTTTGATCCGTTTTCACCGCTTGCCCAAAAACATGCCGGAATTTACTCTGGCGCACAATGCTGCGACTCATGGCTGTGAAAAACAGAGATACATATTGAATGTGCATATAATAGCCTAAATAACACATACTGTTTAAGAATTATTTGGTGTACACTCCGTGGAAAAGCTGCTTAGTAATCCCTATCAAACTGTTAAATGTATATTAAATTAAATGTATATTTGATTGCAGCTGGCTTAATAATGTATAATTCAATTGTAATTATCAATCATTTATTAAAAAACATATTTGTTAATGACATTGACAGTAAAATATTGCTTTGCTTTATTAATGTCAGTTAGATATATTCTTTTCTGGTATTTATTACTCCTTAAATAATGGCCTGTTTAAAGTTTTAAATATAGCCTCTTCATATTAAGATACATTAATACACCTCACTATACATATTATGCATATTGTAATGCATATTAATAATGGAAATCATAATTTGAAAATAATAATGAGGAAATATTATGGTGACAGGTATAACTGTGATAAATATATTAATGTACATTGTAGAGTAATTATTTCCTTTTATTTTCCAAGTTGTAGAGATAATTATTTGTGGAAGCAACAGATGATTGACATAAACAGACACACAATCTGCATCATCAACACAAAAGCACCCTAAATAGCTCCTATTGAACAATAGAGAACACAAGCCTTGGCTATTAGGCAAAAGCTTAAAAACATTTAGCAGATCAGGAGAATTGTAACTCGGACTGAATGATACCACTGTCAGTTTAACCAATTAGAAATGAGCCACAGGGTTGAAATCACTATCATACGTGAGCACCACCTTTCTAAGGTGACAGCAGAAGTTAATATAAAGGTCAAAAAACAATGCTGAGCTAAGAAAGTAAAAGATAACTTATAATATGATTTGCAATCATGTTAATTAGTCACCCAAGTATGAGAGGTCTTTGATCAAATTGTTACATGGGAAATTATTACATGCAAATTTTCCTTAAAATACTTTTCAATACTCTGACATAACAGAACACTGCTATGCAACAAGAACAATGAAAACATTATTTGGTGCTGCGCAATGATACAGCGAACTGGTGTTTCAAGTTGGAGCTGTCACTATATCACAAATTTAAGGACCAGAAATATCCATTTTTAATTAATGTTAATTAGAACTGGTATCATCTGATTCAAGCAGTTTTTGTTTAATTTGATAAGTAACATTCACAGATGTCTTTGATGTACATGTTAAAATATCATGATCAGACATGTATTGCTTGTATTTTTTTTAACTTTTAGTGTATATTTATTTATTTATTTTTACATATTGTATGTTTGTTTCCAATTTTGGCTGTTTTTAATTAAAATGTTTCCAATTTGTTTATCATTTTGGGGACATAATAATTATGTTGAACAAGCATGTTTTACTCATGTATTCAATTTAAAACATCCCTACTTTCTATTAGTGTTACAATCCACCCTGGTAGTGAAGTAAATTGTAACAACAATGTTCTTTGTGCTTGTCTCTAATTTATACATGCACAAGTTGTAGAATTTTAACTAATTCATAGCAGATGAAAATGTTAATATATAGTCTGAGACACATATATTCTGGATCCCCACTGCACAAATTTGTGAAATCACAATTAGCAGTTATTATTCATTTTAAACTGACAAAAACGCAATCGAAACTGATACTAAACCACATGGGTAGAGCTGTTAAATCCCCTTCAGAATGCAGTATCTTCAAACCACACAACAGTTTGTCCCATGTGAGAAGGCCCCCTCACTGTCTTCAGACACGGTCACTTTCCTAATATAGTCATACCAAACTGCCCATGTGTCTTCCCCTCTGTCCCCTCCAGACATGATCCTTCCATATACAAAGGGACAGAATGAAAATATACATTGCCAAAGAATACAGCGTGTGCTATTCTTCTCAATAAGCTGACCGCACACCTGGCCTTGAATTATAGATATTCCTACAGCAACTCAATGAACGAGCAGAACGTGCTGCACTGATACGTTATGATGATGTCACAGACTGTTCGTAACAATATTATCACATCAGAACTTTACAAAGACTAAGCGCGTGTCGTCACAATGCAGCATTCTGTCATGAGGAACTGCGTAACTGTCAATCAAATGAATCACTCACCGCTGTCTTTGGGGAATATACGTCTTTAAATCTGCTCTTCCCCTCTCTCAAGAGTCAAGACGGTTTAAGGCTCTTCTCGACGCTGCGCTTTTTAGAAGTGTCTCGTTTATTCCAGGTCACAAACTTGGTGCGGACTCGCAGAACTAGCGCGAGTTCCTCCTCACTAGTCGTTCCTGAACATCGAGTGAGAAGAGAGAGAGAAAACGGTGGACTGGGGGGCTGGAGAAGTGCACAGACAGGGGTGTATATGTATGGCAAGCGATTTTAACAATTAGCCCTTAAAAATAAGTAGGCTACTACCTAAAATATATAGGCTACTAGTAAGTAGTCCAATAGTGTGTAGCATCTGTCTTTAAATGTACAATACTTATTTGATTAGATGAAATCCTATCACTTATAGTAGCCTACATATTATATACTAGTACTTAGTGTGGTCAAAAGACGGTTTCAAGTCGGTACTAAAAAAATTAAAACGTTACGGTACCAGATTTTTTTAAGTACCGGTGGTACCGAATACCCCCGGGTCTTGATGCACTATCCGAACGCTATCCTCTTCCAGTGTTGCCAAGTCCGCGGTTTTCCCGGCTGCTTTAACACTGTTGCCGCAGGTTGTTTTTCATGTCCGCGGGTTGAAGAACGACCCCATTAACGTGATATTTAGCCCCTGGAATGCGAATTTTACCAGAGGAACCCCGCCAAAACATGCGTATTTTATCCTCGGAACACGATTTTTAACGGGGGACCCCCTCGAAACACAATTGGGCGGGTTTTGTTGTGAAAACCTGGCAACCTCTTCTTAAAAGCAGTGGCGAGGAGGAAACGCATCAAACTAACAAAACACCCGATCAAGTTCAAGCAGGTAAGTTTCAATTTACATTTTTAATATTTAGAGCTTCTGTTATGAATATTATTCCATATTTTAATTTGAATTTCTGATTGAAATAAACATCGCCGTTAGCGTATACGTAGTTAATCGTTAGCATAAGTGTGGCTAACGCTAATATAATGAGCAATAGAATGAAGTTGTATGCATTTTGTTTCAAAATGATTTCTTTGTTGCCTATTTAATGCTCCTATAACCTTTTTACTGTAAAAAAACAGGAAGAACATAATGGTATTTACGATTTTTAACACACCAGCTTTTTAAATGACTGGTACCAAATGCTTGTTAGAGAATGTACAATGTATGCGTTTCGCAGTGTTTAATGTCATGATAGTTTATGTCATATCAGTTCGTCAGAAAAAGTTTTTTTTTTTTTTTTTTTTTTTTTTAGTTACGTTAGTTGTATTTTTTTAGTTAGTCATATTGTTTTTTTTTTTTTTTAGAACATGTAACATAGTTAGTGTAGATTTCGTGGGCTGAATATCTCTAGCAGGTTTTAAAAGCCCCTTAAAAATTAAATATGAACACAGTTTGGATTAAATAAAAGTACACATTGTATCTCCTGTATAGACTTTACTGTACAATGTTAGATCTAGTAACATCTTACAGTGAGTGAACAATATATATATTTTTTAAAACATTCGTTAATGTTTGTGAATGTTATTTAATACAAACACTTGATCATTCATGTTTGTTCATTGTGTATTAAATAATTTTGAATTTTGAAATTAACCCTAAGAAGAATAATTGCCAATATAACTATTGTTTATTGTTAGGTCATGTTATCTAACAAATAACATCTTATTGTAAAGTGTTTTTAATACTACAGTTTCCATCTATTTGATATACACTTAATTTTTTTAGATAAGATTTTACTGAAAAGTTAAATTTTAGCTGGTGTCAATGATCTTATGTTGCATTTGGTCAGACTCAGCCCATTGCTTTACTTAAGTATATTATATCTTCCTTTTACAGCTGCAGACTGAGGAAGATCCTGAAACACACCAGCAAACCCTAAAACAGACAACAGTTTACAGATGTTTTTCAGTGGCAGCAGAACTATGACTAAACTTTTGGGTGAAACTTGTTTACTTTTTCATACTTTTATTACTTGTGGAAAAACTTGAAACACTTTTAAATAAGTATAAAGAATGGCATTGGTTTTGTACATTTAATTTTTGTTTATCGTTATTAATAAAAATGTTGTTCAATTAGCATGTTTTTGTGTTTTGCTTTGGTACCGAAATTGGTACCGAGAACCGTGGATTTTCACTGGTATTGGTACCGAATACTGACATTTTGGTACCGTGACAACACTAGTACTTATTCCTTGTCTTCTAATACATATTTAGTGCTGTGTGATATAAATGCTAGTAATTATTTGAAAATTACAGTACCTAAATCAATAGTTAGTGAAGCGGTTATTTTTTGCTATAACTGCTAGGAAACAATGAGCAAGACAAACAGCACAATGTTACAATAAAATTAAATGTATTATATGCGTCTTTTATACCACAATATGTTTGCTGTATATGCAAGTTCATCCGAAAAACAATGTTACAGCTAGTTATTCTATTTTGCAATTTGCATTCTGTGTTGGAATGTTTGTTTTTGTTTTGGTCTGTGTGATTTAGCACACTGACATTTTACCCAATAGCATTTTCAACACACCAGGTTGCCAGTTGGTGGAAAACACAGCGTATTGCAGCCATGGAACCCAGCAAACCAACTAGGTCAAATATAGCAGATTCTACCTGACCCAAAAAGCCTCCACATCCATCAAAAAAAAAAAAGCTCTAAAAAGCTTGATGATGAGAGGAATAATAAAACACAGATAAAACATTTACATTACTTACATTTAGCAGATGCTTTTATCCAAAGCGACTTACAAATGACGACAATGGAAGCAATCAAAATCAACAAAAGAGCAACGATATGCAAGTGCAATAACAAGACTCAGTTAGCTTAACGCAGTACACGTAGCAAGTTTTTTTTAATGATATAATAAATAAAAAGAAAACAGATAGAATAGAAAAAGAATAGAGCAAGCTAGTGTTAGAGGCCTTTTTTGCTTTTGTTAATTGTATAATAAATAAAAAGAAAACAAATAGATAGAATAGAATTAGAATCTAGTGTTTTTTTAAACGCAAACAATCAGTGAAATGAACACGTGTGTTTTTCAGTCTTAAACGGGCACTTTTAAAGTTTTTTTTTTAAAGAATAGAATTATAATAGAGAGTGCTAGAGTTAGAGGGTCAAAAAAAGATGGAAGAGATGTGTTTTTAGCCGATTCTTGAAGATGGATTGAAGATGGACTGCACGGATTGAGTTGGGCAGGTCATTCCATCAGGAGGGAACATTTAATTTAAAGGTCAGTGAAAGTGATTTTGTGCTTCTTTGGGATGGCACAATAAAGTCACGTTCACTTGCAGAATGCAAGCTTCTAGAAGGCACATAAGTCTGAAGTAATTAATTTAGGTAAAGGGGTGCAGCAAACATTAATGCCTTGAATTTTATGCTAGCAGCTATTGGTAGTCAGTGTAAATTGATAAACAGAGGTGTGACGTGAATTATTTTTGGCTTATTAAAAATTAATCTTGCAGCCGCGTTCTGGATTAATTGTAAAGGTTTGATAGAACTGGCTGGAAGACCTGCCAAGAGTGCATTGCAATAGTCCAGCCTGAACAGAACAAGAGCTTGAACAAGCAGTTGTGAAGAATGTTCCGAAAGAAAGGGCCTGATCTTCTTGATGTTGAATAAAGCAAATCTGCAGGACCGGGCAGTTTTATCAATGTGGTCTGAGAAAGTCAGCTGATCATCAATCATAAATCCAAAGTTTCTGGCTGTTTTTGAAGGAGTTATGGTTGATGTGCCTAACTGGATGGTGAAATTGTGGTGAAATTATGGGTTTGATGAAACCACAAGCAGTTCTGTCTTGGCAAGGTTGAGTTGAAGGTGATGGTCTTTCATCCAGCAAGAAATGTCTGTTAGCTGTTAGACAAGCTGAGATGCGAGCAGCTATCATCAGATCATCAGGATGGAATGAGAGGTAGAGTTGAGTGTCATCAGCATAGCAGTGATATGAAAAGCCATGTTTCTGAATGACAGAACCTAGTGATGCCATGTAGACAGAGAAGAGAAGTGGTCCAAGAACTGAGCCCTGTAGTTAGATGTTGCGACTTGGACACCTCACCTCACCTCTCCAAGATACCTTGAGGACCTATCTGAGAGGTAAGACTCAAAACACTGGAGTGCAGTTCCTGAGATGCCCTTTACCAATAGGGTGACTGGAGGATCTGGTGGTTAACCGTGTCAAAAGCAGCGGACAGATCCAACAAGATAAGTATTGAAGATTTGGAATCTGCTCTTGTCAGTCTTAGGACTTCAACAACTGAGAGCATGGCAGTCTTGGTTGAATGTCTGAAACCAGTTGCTGTCGAGGAGGTTGTTCTGTGTGCGAAAGGCAGAGACTTGGTTGATCACAGCTCGTTCAAGTGTTTTTGCAATGAAAGGAAGAAGGAAAACCGGTCTGTAGTTCTCTAAAAGAGATGGGTTAAGGAGGTTAACATGGAGCGACGGATGGAGGTCAGGATAAACAATATTTTGAATTTGGACTGCAGTACCCATGTCAACCGCTAGCTGTCAATATTATACTGCACCTTTAATACTAAAGTCATCCAGTTTTGTTTTCAACAACTTTGAAGCAAAATAGCATTTGCTTTTGCAGGAAATTAAGAAAGCAAGTCTGTGGTGTGATACAAAATCCTGTGGTGTGTTTTAAAAAAAAAAAAAAAAAAAAAAAAAAAAAAAAAGGGGGCATCAGTGGCCTAATGGTTAGAGAGTCGGACTCATAACCCAAAGGTTGTGGGTTCGAGTCTCATACCGGCAGGGATTGTAGGTGGGGGGAGTGAATGTACAGCGCTCTCTCCCACCTTCAATACCACGACAAGGTGCCCTTGAGCAAGGCACCGAACCCCCAACTGCTCCCCGGGCGCCGCAGCATAAATGGCTGCCCACGGCTCCGTGTGTGTGTTCACGGTTTGTGTGTGTTCACTGCTGTGTGTGTGCACTTTGGATGGGTAAATGCAGAGCACTAATTCCGAGTATGGGTCACCATACTTGGCCACATGTCACATGTCACTTCACTTAAAAAAGACATGAAAAAAGCACCTGCTTTCTGTAGCCTACAGAAAATAGCAGATCTTGGGATGTTATAACAGACCAATCAGAATCAAGTATACCAGAGAACCGTATAATACTGTACTTTAATATATACTAATCACTATAGGATTACTAACTAGAAATTCAAATTAATGTTAAATCATAATGTTAAATGTGAAATTGGCTTGCCATAGTGTATGGGTAGGGGGGTCAAGACGGTCTGGTCTATTTTCGAAATGGCTGTCGGTGTCGGACTATTTCTCTCGGGCCGGTGACAGGGCTATAGATTGCAGTGAGAGCACACACTGAGGTCAGGTGGCTGTGAGCACACAGCGTAAACTCCTACATTTCACACCCTTGATTTAAGTATAAATCAGTTGCATGGTTGTTTAAAATATACAATCAATCCTACAGATAGTCAGGCGATACCTTTGCTATAGTCCCCCTGTCATTTGTTGATGCCTCCTGAAGTTAGTTTGTTGTAACTTTCTTGCATTACTGTACACTGTAAAACAGTTTTGTCAGGTTTAAGTTAAATTAAAGCTGCAAACAGCGATGAAAGGGCCCTCGCACCCGGGCCCACCACCACCCGGTGGCTTTAGGAGAACAACTAATGTTGGGCAATATGGCATTTTAAAGTGATAAATATAGGAGGAATATGTAATAAGTAATTTATATGTGCCAAACTTCCTACTGCCAGCTGGTGGCGCTATGACTGTAACGCAATGTTGGCATGTAGATGTCTTCAGACCAGGACTTTTATCAAATCTGTGAAATTTGGTGCAGATTGAACATAGTATGTTTGAGTTAGTGTAAAACATGAAATGTGCTGTTGCCAACAGGTGGTGCTATAAAATTATAACTAAATATTGGCATGTAAATATTTTCAGGCCAGGGCTCTTACCAAACATGTGAGGTTAGGGGCAGATCGGACATTGCATGTTTAAGTTAGTGTAAAACAAGTAATTTTCTGTTGCCAGCAGGTGGCAGTATGATTATAACTGAATATTGGCCTTAAGCTGCGTTAAGGCCAGGACTCTTATCAAACATGTGAAGTTTAGGGCAGATCAGACATTGGCCGTTTCTCAGTATGCGTTCTTATCTGTACTTGTGTTCTTGTGGACTTGTGAAACGTCATCAGTCGTCGCCCAAATACACATCTAGCCAAGTACAGTTCAAATTCCTGGATGTGTTCTTGCTCCGCCCCTTTTATCAAGGATGCATCCAGAGGTGACTTGTGCGAACTTGAGGCAGCCAGGTATCCCAAAATGCATTTCGCACCAACCAGCGAGCGTTAATGGCGGAGAAAACCTCCATAATTTTCAAAATACTACTGTTATTGTGCCATGAAATGCAGTTCTAAGAGCATTTCAGGCGAGAACGTAGTTGTTTAAAACTCAAATCTGTGGTTTATTTATAAAGATAGAACCTATTTGAAAATGTGCTTCGCCGATTTCGGAGACGTGAACTCCAGGCAATCACCGTCATGTATCCCACTGCGAGCAGCCTCAACTGATATTTCATTGTCCTTCTGACATTTGCCGCTGGCTCGGCTGTCTCTGTAGTGGTTAAAAATGAGGTAAAATTCGTGGAATAAAAAGAAGTCGTGGCCTAATGGTTAGAGAGTCGGACTCGTAACCCAAAGGTTGCGGGTTTGAGTGTCGTACCAGCAGGGATTGTAGGTGGGGGGAGTGAATGTACAGCGCTCTCTCCCACCTTCAATACCAAGCACCGAACCCCCAACTGTTCCCCGGGCGCCGCAGCAAAAAAATGGCTGCCCACTGCACCGGGTGTGTGTTCACGGTGTGTGTGTGTGTGCGTGTGTGAGTGCACTTTGGATGGTATAAATGCAGAGCACTAATTCCAAGTATGGGTCACCATACTTGGCCACATGTCACGTCACTTATATCATTTTGGCTGAGCACAAAGTTGTTTAATAAATTATTTATTTATTAATCGTAATACAGCGCTGACTGTTGCATACATATTTGACTGAATTGTTTGCTTTTGTCTTTATTTCCTATTACATAAGTCTCTTTATACTTTTATAATGGCTATTATTGTTCATTAAAACTGATATTTAACAAAAAAGGCTGAGTTGTGCTTGTCATATTTAATTTTATAGGCTATACAGTGGAGATAATCAGAGTATATGTGCACATATTACTTAAACCACATATTAATATGTTTTATATATTTTTAAATGAAAACGAAAAGGGGTGTGTTTTATCTTTTGAAGAAAACGAAAAGGTAGTGGTGTTTGATATCATTTCGTTTTATGGGGGGGGAGGGTCATAATGCGTGATAAGAATAAGAATTTTCACCTTATATTGCCATCTGAACAAGTAAGTAACAAGTCTGCCACGTTTGTTCTGACCAACTGAGGAAAAAAGCATTACCATAAATCTCACTACCAACAGTGATTAAATCACCATAAATTAAAAAGCTCATATCACATCAAACGGTTCAAATTATTATTATTGTTATACATTATTCTCAAATGATTAATGTTAGCAACATCAGCATTGGTGACGAGTATAGTGTGTAGTAGCGTGTAGATTTCAATTTCTGTACAGTCTAAGAATTGGCCATATAACTACTCTTCGAATTTCATATTAAGAAATTCTTTCAAGCCAAAAAGCAAATTATACCTCCCTTCGAACTGGTTTTCTTTAAAATACAAATCTTTTTAATCCCAGGCTATCTGTAATCATAAGCACATTTATAACTGGAATATAATTTCATTTCATTCACATGTGTTTCATAAACACATAATGCATTTATGGGATTATACAATCTGCCATCAAAATGATACGTTTAATTATTCTGGCTGCTGTGAGAAAAGGCTGTAAACGATCCGCCACCTGCAGGTATTTTAATGGTATAAAATGAGCCGTCAAGGCCGTGCACAGACCTTTTGAGGGGCATGTGCTGCAACTGAAATAGAGGGCACACCCCCTCCCCCCCCCACCCCCACCCCCCACCCCCCCCGCCCCCAATGACAAAGAAATACACAATAATAGTCGTCAAAAAGCTTTATATTTATTCACTATTAATAAAACCATAATATATATATATATATATATTATATATATATATCATATATAGATAGGGTTTCTTAGGTCTATAGTCTACATGTTCCATGTACACTAGTTATAAGGACATACGATATGCTTTTAAAGACTGCTACATTTCTAAAATCTCAAAAGGTGAAGTCAGGACACATAGACTTGGCCTGGAGAAAGGACAGTATGATAGCTTGGCATTCTACAGTGCAACGGATATGCCTTCTAGATGTAAAGTAGGCTAAATAAATGTCCTCCTGGGTATTTTGTTATTTAGTTTTTGTAGGGTTCCTGTGTTTGTGAATTGCTCTTGTTTACTCCCTCATGTTTTTTAATTTGTAATTATATATATATCTATATATATATATATATATATTATATATACACACACACATATACATACATACATACAGGTGGTGTTCTGAAATGAAGAGGCAAAGTCCTTTTTTTTTCTTTTTTAAATCAAATGTAAATTCCTGTCTCAGTCACATGTTCCTGGTTAAATAAACATTACTTACACTACCACTACCAGAAAACAGCAACAACAAAAAAAAAAATTATATTTTATATTTTTTACATTAACAATGTAATCAATATTCTGTTTATTAAAGCCAAGTATTAATCTCATCAAGTTAGTGTTTTTAAGCATTTTACATTTATTCCAAATTAATAACTCAAGGCAGTGACAATTTAAACAAAATATTTTATTTGTGAGCTTATGTTCAGCTATTCTTTTTAATAGTTAACTTTTAACTGTTTTTGAATTTTTCGGATCATCAGTCAAAGTTCAGTAAATATTGGTCACAGACACAGAAATTTACTTTAAATTTCAACAAGCTGATTTACTCACTAAAAACTCCCACAGATCATGTTTTCAGACCATTTCAAGTCTTATTTTGACATAATAAAGTAGTTACATCTAAGTGTGTGAGTTGTTTACTTACTTTGTTATATTAGTCTTCCCATTAGCGTCATTATGTTGTTCATTCAGACTGATTCGCGAACGTATACCGCACATGAACACAATAGGGCTTTGCACCCATAAAGTTCAATAAAATTACGTTTGAAGAAAAATGTTTTTAGCTATGTAATAAATATAATGTATTACATTATGCATGATAAAATATAAAGATTTCACAGTGATTTGATTCTGTAAAGTTTTTTTGGTTACTACAACATTACTGTAATAAAACCATGTTTTACCACATTAATACATTTGAAGACGAGCAGAGAGTATAGAATACTAGATAAAAAAAATTAGCTAGCTAGAATACATGCATATTAACAGCGTAAACATGAATTAGCCATGCGACCATATAATATGATTAAATGTTAATAAATTAAGTGTATCAGCAATCATACATTTCTTAGAAATATATTTTACCTAGGTGATGAGGATCGCTCAGTCGCTTTGTGTCAAACTCAAATGCAGTTACGGGGTTTTTGACCAGTGAATGTGTGCAAATGTGCATTGTGTCCGCCATTAAGGTGTTTGTTGTAGCTATATGGGCGCGGCGCTCAGTTTCAAATACATCAATTATGAGCCTTTATAGACAGTGTTTCTTGCGTAAAGAAAACGCTGTATTCATTCAAACATCAAGATCTTTATTTACCCTTGCAGACCTAGTTCAGCTGCTGTGGAACTTCAGTTCATTCAGTCAAGATAGAGGGTGTGGAGTTATGAGGTTTTACTGACAGTTTGAGCGGATCCAACAAGATTTAGTCACAAGCTCTTTTTAATACCTTTCATTAGCTAAATATTTGTAAAGCAGACAGACAGATGTAGAAGGTGACCAATATCATTGATTTATTGAAGAAGAAAAAAAACGCCATCACCAAAAAAGGGCACTTCAGAGTGTAAGGGCATGTGCTCTGCACAGGTTGAGCCCTACCTGTGCACGTGCCTGACTGCAGGTGATATTATGCTATATTTTTCATTTAATTTTGGTTCTGGAATATTAGCTCAAGTCTATTTTTGTTTATATTTTGACAAATATATTCCCCACCTCTTGTAATGTTGTTTCAGATCATTTATATGAAATTAAAACATACTGTGTGGGTGTGTGTGTGTGTGTGTGTGTGTGTGTTCTGTTGCAGCTTCACAGCTCATTCAAGTGCTCCAGTCTGGTTTTTGATTCTACATCATCCTTCGATATTCTACTTCATCTTTAAAAGTAAGATAGAGTTTTAAATTTGATTTAGCCAACTAGTTTGTCAAATACTGACAATGATACACACTTCAGCTTTTAACGTGTAATAACCTACTTTTACATCCTACATATAACAGTAATCTTTGCTATGAGATGTCATGAAATTTTGTATGAAAATGTGCTTGTGTGATTACAGGTGCTGTGAGAAAAAGTCAACACCGATACTTGTTACTTATTTCAATGTTTTTGTCACACTCTTGTCCTAAGGTTATCATAGTCAGCCGGATCCGGTCCGTATCCAGACCAGATGGTGGACCTGCACCCTGAGACGACCACAACACAGCCCTGAATGTCAGTGAAGACCACGACAAGTGAACATCACGACTTGACAGACATCAGCACAGATCCTCAGCAAAGACCACGAGAAACAGACAAGTCCTTTGCACAGACCCCTATGGCCAGCAATGAACGGGGCAGGCCAGGAGCTGCTAGGACCACAATGCAGTTTTATCCTGCTTATAGTCACTGTTAATCCAGTCGTCCACTACTGGCTAAACGGCAGCCCTGCTGGACGGACTACAATTTGCGCTGTGCAAGTGGACTCCGATAAGGGACCCGTTTTGCGGATCCGTTCCGGAGCTTGTGGTGACTTTGGTGGTGGTCATTTTGCTCTCTGGGTGGCATCTCTCCTGTATGATTTCATGTGAGTCTCTTCAGACCTTAGAACTGTACATGAATTATGAGCTTCTAGAACGTTTGACCTCCAACTTGAACTCCTTTTCACAAATTGAACATGGGAGTCGCTCTCAAAACGCGGCGGGGCATTAAAATCGCTTTTGAATGCACGTGCACGTTTTACTTTCGGTTTATTTAACGATCGCGCGAACTCTCGGCGGTGCTGAGCGTGCATTCTACAAGACATTAATTTTGTCAGACGCTTTGCAACGAATCCTCCTTTTGATGTTTCTTATGGGCCAATGAGGGTCTTTTTTGTTTGCGCTGAAGAAAATTTTAAATAATAAAAAAAATAGTTCGGCCAATCCGAGGCCCCTGCACACGTGGGGCCCCAAGGCTGCAGCCTAGCCAAGCCTGTCCGTTAATCCACACCTGGCAGTGGTGTTTGATATCATATTTTGTCGTATTGTAAATACATACAGTGTAGATAACCAGAGTAAGGGGAGCTGACTGACGTTATCAAGTACGCTGCTGTTCCATTTGCAGAATTACCGGACTTGCGTCCTTCCGTCCCCGGGAGTTCGCACTCCCGAGTCGAACTTGCAAAGTCCGAACTACCAAGGACGCAAGTCGAACTTTGCGTTCCTGGTATTGAGAAACGGCCATTGCATGTTTAAATTAGTGTGAAAAAGTAATTTCCTGTTGCTAGCAGGTGGCGCTATAATTATAACTGAATATTGGCCTTTAGATGTGTTCAGGCCAGGACTCTTATAAAACGTGTGCAGTTTGGGGCAGATTGGGCATTGTATGCATGAGTTACAACAACTTCCTGTTTCATGGCATTAATAGCATGCTTTAGCACTTAGTGTAGTGTTGCTATCATGTTTGAGCATATTTCTAGCATGTTTAGCACACAATGACATATTTTACTGTGTTGTTAATAGTGCATCACAGTGTTAAACATGACACTTCCTGTTGCCAGTAGGTGGCGCTGCTATAACTATAACCGAATACGGGCATGTAGATGTGTTCAGGACAGGACTCTTATAAAACTTTTTAAATTTGGGGCAGATTGGACACTGCATGCCTGAGTTACAGCAACTTCCTGTTTCACTGCATTAATAGCATGCTTTAGCACTTAGCTTAGTGTTGCTAGCATGTTTTAGTATGTTTCTAGCATGTTGCCAGCCTATTTAGCACTTGTTGACGCTTTTTAATATGTTCCTAGAAGTCCATAACAGTGTTAACCGACACTTCCTGTTGCCAGGAGGTGGCGCTATGACTATAACTGAATTTGGGCATGGACATGTGTTCAGGACAGAACTCCTATCAAACGTGTGAAGTTTGGGGCAGGGCAGATCGGACATTGTTTGCCTGAGTTACAGCAACTTCCTGTTTCATGGCGAAACATCAAACTTTGTCAGGCCGCCAGGGACACGCTCTTTGACGAAAACTCAAGATCTTCGCAATTTAAAATCACAAAGGCTAGATCACCCTCACGCAAATTTTGCAGATATCCAATTAAAACTGTAGGAGGAGTTTGTCAAAGTATGAGGCCTGGAAATGGCAAAAACTGCACAAACATCGTACAGGAAATTCAAAACAATTGACTTCCTGTTGGGTTTTGGATTTTGTACCAAGATACTTTTTTTGTAGGTAATGGTGTGTTACATGTGTGTACCGATTTTCGTACATGTACGTAAAACTTAGCTCGAGGCGCACTCCGTTGAATGTGTACAGGTGGCGCTATCGAGCCATTTTGCCACACCCACTTCTGAATCCCATATAAGATGTACATTTTCGCCAGTTCTGATGCGTGTGCAAAGTTTCATGAGTTTTGGAGCATGTTTAGGCCTTCAAAAATGTGATTCACTTTGGAGAAGAAGAAATGGAGCAATTCCAATAGAGTCCTCACACCATCGGTGCTCGGGCCCTAAATATTATCTATCACTAAATAATCCTGACTATATTTGGTCTATTATGACTGATATTTTCAGCTTTTAAAGTGTAGCAAGCACCAATTAAACATTAACTGTGTCCTGAACAGTAAGAACAAGTAATACATTCAGAGTAATACAGGGTTCCCTCTCTTACAGACTGGACCCACAAAGAGCAATTTCTACCTGACCAAATATTTTAGATTTTAGAGATGAGAATAACTAGAAATATACAGCTTTAAAAAAAATAATATAACTTTTGAAGAAAAATAAAATAAAACTTTTTTCAAAATTGTTCATGTTTTTTTATGACTGTGGGAACCTGGTAAAAAAAAAATTAAATACACCCCAAAAAGTATTTTTGTCAATTTGAAATGTTCTTTAATGTCATAGTTTAAGCACAATAAAAATATTTTTTCCCCCAGTCTTACGACAAACAGAAAGACGTATTTCAGTTTTCTTTCTTTTTTGCACTGTACAACAAACACCCTTACAACAACTCTAAATACATACTCTTGCGAACATGCTTCCAGAGTACAAACCACAGTTTAAAAAAAACAACTTAAAACAATAATAAAAACTGCATATTAAATTCCACCTCGTCTCTTTTTTGTCATCTTTGACAAAACAGAAAATTCTGAAGGAAGAAACTGCACCGAAGTCAGAAACAGACAGAAAATGCACACACCCATGGTAAAGTATACATATCATACACATCCACAAAATATACATACACAGACTGAAGCCTCTACATTCTACAAATACCACAGAACTGATCCCATTCTCATTAAAACCAACATGCACACACATAATAATCTCACATCTGTAATAATTTTACACTGTCAACGCATTTCGAATGCACTGTAAACATACTCAGGCTTGACTCCGCCTTCAACCCTTAACACACTCTCTCTCACACTCTCTCTCTCTCTCTCTCTCACACACTCACACACACACACACACCTCCAGAATCCAATTCAGTAGAGAACATTGTGTTTTCGTTAATAGACTAACATAAAGGATGAAATGGTAATGTATTACCATAGTATGCAAAGAATGACCTGATAGACACTGTGCAAAAAGTATATCAGTCATAACATTTCATTGTACGTTAAGAGCAGCAATTGTTTTCTACTCAAATGATGGGTCAGGATTACATGATTCCTATTCTATGGGCCATGAACCCCACCAAAAACATTCAAATCACATTGTGCTCTAAAATATCCACATTGTTTGATTTCCAGTTGGATAAGGCCCACTGAGGTATGCGTGGCAATTTAAACTGATAGTTCACCCAAAAATGATAATTCTGTCATCATTTACCCACCCTCATGTCAACCAAAACCCGTATGACTTTGTGTATTCTGTGGAAAAACAAAAGACATTTTGAAGAATGTTTTTGTCCGTACAATGAAAGTCAATGGGGTCCAAAATCTGACCCCACTGACTTTAATTTTAAGGGGGAAAAAAAGAAATTTTTTAAAATATCTTCTTCTGTGTTCCACAACAGAAGAAGTCATACAGGTCTGGATAACCAAGAGGGTGAGTAAATGACAGAATTTTCATTTTTGGGTGAACTCTCTCTTTAATCACAAACTCACACTGGCAGGCACAAACGCACATACACTCACACATACAGAATAAAAGTCACATAGTGTGGTAAGGGTTAATGGTCCGTTTCTTCAGCCTCCGCAGGGGATGTGTCCTCCCATATTGTTGGCGTGTTGCCACAGGTATCAAGGCAGGAGGAGGCAACGGGGCGTAACCTGCTGCCTCCTGTGCATTATCCGGCATCCAACACTGATTGGAGGGTGGGGAGTGTGGCAGTGGCATGGGCACGACATCACAGTCACTATATTCTGCCTCTTCAGTCTCATCATCATTCTCTGCGTGTCCGAGCATATGAGATCCAGTGGAAGAAACAAGAGAGGCAGAAAAGGAAGGGAGAGCAGGAGTGCAATGGGGCAAAACGCGTTTCTTTTTTGAGGTATCATCACTAAACAAGTGGGAACGTGGCTTACTGGTGGGAGCAGATAGTAAGACAGGACTTAAGTCAAGCTCGCTCAGGTCAACAGGCGAGAGCTCCAAAGACCCCAGTTTGGCCAACGAGGCTGAGCGCTTCATCATTGAGGGTGGGGTCAGGCCAGCCTGCCGGATCCGAGCCTCCACCTCTTTGGTCCTCTCTCGCGCAGCCCGGCCCTTTCTATGCTCCCTTCTGGACCACGGTTGGCTGAGCCGCCTGTCCGAGCAGCCACTCACCTGCCAGAGGAACGCCCCGAGCTCTTTCAGGGTCTCCCAGGTTTCCCTCATGTATTTTGGACAGCGTCCCGGCGGACAGTGGGAGTCTGTGTAACTCTCCTGCTCGGTGATACCCTCCAGCTGTAGAACCATGGCCAGAGAGGAGCTAGATGAAATGGAATGGCTTTGTCTTGAGTGCGTGAGGCCGGTGTTCATGCGCTCTCCCTCCCTGAGTCGTCTCTCGCTCTCTCTTCCCATTCTGTCCTCATCAGCCGAAAGACTCTCATCTTTCTCCACCTTGTCCGTGTTGTTCTGAGGCTGGTGATGGCGTGTTGACACAGTGCTTGGATCAGGTGTGAGGTGTGTGTAGGATGAGGTCTCCTCAGTTTTCTCTCTGCTGCTGGTGTTGACGGGGGAGCGTCGCGAGGGACACGCGGGGGCCGAGGACACCAGTGTCGCTGAGGAGACCTCCTGCTTGATCTTCTGCTCAAGCTCCCTGGTGGCTCGGCGCACGGTGCCCTTTGGCCAGTCGCTTTGCTGGTCCTTCCCATGCTCCACCTTCTCCTTTTCAGCTTCCGCTGATGTGGCTTGTGTGAACTCCTCTTCTTCACTGCTGCTACTGGAAACAGGTTGGCTGATAGGAGGGGGGGGAGGGGTTACACTGTGCCGTATGGACTCCTTTTCTGAAACTGTGTTATGGACTGAGACACTGCAGCTCTCCTGTAGCAGAAAAACGGGCATAGCGTGGTTATTTGTATTGAATATGTACCTTCATTATTTTGTGTTTTAAAGGTGAAGTGTACAATTTCTATGCCTCTAGCAGCAAAAAGTGGAATTGCACAAATGTGAGTGGTGCTTGACCTCACAGCCTTGATACTAAGGTGTTTGGTAGTTGCCAATAAGTTACTATGTAATTGCTATGGTACTCTGGGTGGTGGAATAAATTGCTAGATGCGTATAAAAAAAAAAGCGTCAACGAGTCGTGTGACTGAATAGTTCACTAGAGATTAAAAGAAAACATGTTTATCTGGTCATTTTGAAATGCAGGAGCCAAAGTATGTCAAATGACTGGCCAGAAATGAACACAAGACATCTGCTGGCCTTGGCAGAGGATCCCCAAATCCAGGTGTGAAAAACTTGTTGCATCTTTCCCAAAAAGACTCATGGCTGTATTAGATCAAAAGGGTGCTTCTACTATATACTGAGCAAAGGGTCTGAATACTTAGGACCATGTGATATTTCAGTTTTTCTTTTTTAATAAATCTGCAGAAATTTCAACAATTCTGTGTTTTTCTTTCAATTTGGGGTGCTGTGTGTACATTGAGGAAGAAAAATTTACTTGAATGATTTTAGCAAATGGCTGCAATATAACAGAGTGAAAAATTTAAGGGGTCTGAATACTTTCCGTACCCACTGTATATATATATATATTAAATTTGCAATGTGTACGAAAATATAACTAGTGTTAATATATGACTGGTATACTTTGTTTAAACAGGGACATTAAACTGAAATGGTAAGTTTTTTTACCATCAAAAAATTACACACTTCACCTTTTACTCTAATTGTGCATGAAAACTGAATGCAACTGCAACAGACTGATCAACACCATGACAGATGCAGGACTCCATGCAACGTTTCTCATCAACAGTGGGTGGCAGTGTGGGACATGACTTCATTCAAACATGATTGTGGTGAGACACAGTATGGGAACGGAACCTGATTTTAATAAAGTTTGGCACTTACTCTCAGGAACATTATTCCCTTGCTGCAGGATGATAACATAATATTAAGACAGATGCATTCAAAGCTTTGTCCTACTGTCTAAATAAGAATTTATAGTCATTCATAGAGGTTTAATTTATTTGAGAATTAACATAAAAGTAAATAAACCTCCTTTGTTAATTTGTGCATTTTGGGTGAACTATCCTTTTAAGAAATTAGACACAATTATAGCATTGTAGGGTTAAATGGACATTTCACCCAAAATGCTGTCATGATTTACTCACTCTTGTGTTGTTTCAGACCTGCATTATTTAAATATCTTTATTATTCAAGTATCTTTCATTTGTGTTCCACAGAAGAAAGTTGCACAGGCTTGGAATGACATGAGAGTGAATAAATGATGAAACTATCAATCCCTATTAGGGAAGTTTCCAAAACTACACATTCCCACAATTTTTCAAAACTACCTTACCTTTTTCTGTTCCTCCTCTTTGACAGGGTTGTCAGAAAGTAGCCGTTTTGTCTCTATACTTGGGCTTTTGTCCCGAGGTGTCTGCTGCACCGCCTGCTCAGAAGTCCCACGGATCTGACCCTCTTGAGAAAGGCCCTGGAACTTCTCTCTGGCACTGAAGAAGTCAATGCGGTCTGTGCTTAGAGTCAAGGGAGGGGTGGTCGAGAGCCCAGCTCTGTGTAATGTGGCACTGGGGTGGTGGTCTTCATCACTGCTGTAACTTAGCCCCGCACAGTCCGTCCCCGTGTCAGGCACTTGCTGGCTGAGATCCTGCAGCCCTGAAGAGTCCGGGGTCTGCATGCATGGCTCAGGAGTCCTACTCCTAACACTCACAGATGAGAGCACCTTTGGACTAGACTTCTCCAAAGGCACAAGATCAGACACCTCAGGCTGCTCAGACAGACCTTGCTTGGCCTTTGCATCTGAGAGAAGCCTAGGGGATGAGGGTGGGTTATGTACAGCGGCAGGTGAATGAGGACGACCCAATGGAACAGTCTCTGCAATAGTCATGGAGGTGACATCGGATCTGGCTTCTGGGACCACAGTGGCAGCCCTGGGTCTGGGGAGGGAAGGCATCTCTGCGGGTTCATGGAGGATGTCGTCTGGGTTCCCCAGGCCATTGTAAATGTGGGTATCTGGCCAGGATGTCGTATTAGGCTTGGTCCGCTCCTTAGCTTCAGTAGCACTGGCTGAGGTGGGTGTGAGAGTTTGCAGGAAATCCTGCAATGAGGGTGACGTCTGGCTGAAGATCTGGTTGCGGGAATTGGAGCGTCCGAGAGACTGTGCAGCAGTGGCTTTACAGAGTGGCTCATGGTGCTCTGACAGATCACTATCCGAGTGGGAACGCCACAATTTATTGTGTCTCTGTTTGCTAGTATGGAGAAAAGGAAAGGTTGGGTAAACAAATCTTAACTACTGAAAATAGCAAGGTATAAAATAACTAGAGGTTCACAATATATTTTGGTTGCTGATAAATTATTTGATATTACGAAAAACTGATTTTAATTATTAAAAGTAATCTAAGTAGAATAACTGATTGTGTTGCATTAAATTTGTTTTCTGTATTTTTTTCTTCTGTGCACTATTAACATTTTGGTGAAAAAAAAAATGCTGTTTTCGATGCAAACTACTAATGAATTATAACATAGTCCTGCAAGTGAGCACAGAGTCACTCACAGCACATTTGTCTGATTTCACACCCTCTGCTCTTATCAGCTAAGTGAATATTGACCATAGTAACACATTATTTACAGTATATACATGACAGCTTGAGGTATAAGACTGTAAAATGACAGAAATGTCAGCTGTGGTATAAATAACTATCAAGAACTCACTGGCAGTTTTGTTCATTTTAAATTGTCCATATCATGAAGACAGGATTTTTCTTGCTTGTGCACGCTGCAATAAACATACAGTGGGTACGGAAAGTATTCAGACCCCCTTAAATTTTTCACTCTTTGTTATATTGCAGCCATTTGCTAAAAATTTTTTCCTCATTAATGTACACACAGCACCCCATGTTGACAAAAAAACACAGAATTGTTGACATTTTTGCAGATTTATTAAAAAAGTAAAACTGAAATATCACATGGTCCTAAGTATTCAGACCCTTTGCTCAGTATTTAGTAGAAGCACCCTTTTGATCTAATACAGCCATGAGTCTTTTTGGGAAAGATGCAACAAGTTTTTCACACCTGGATTTGGGCATTCTCTGCCATTCCTCCTTGCAGATCCTCTCCAGTTCTGTCAGGTTGGATGGTAAACGTTGGTGGACAGCCATTTTTAGGTCTCTCCAGAGATGCTCAATTGGGTTTAAGTCAGGGCTTTGGCTGGGCCATTCAAGAACAGTCACAGAGTTGTTGTGAAGCCACTCCTTCGTTATTTTAGCTGTGTGCTTAGGGTCATTGTCTTGTTGGAAGGTAAACCTTCGGCCCAGTCTGAGGTCCTGAGCACTCTGGAGAAGGTTTTCGTCCAGGATATCCCTGTACTTGGCCGCATTCATCTTTCCCTCGATTGCAACCAGTTGTCCCTGCAGCTGAAAAACACCCCCCACAGCATGATGCTGCCACCACAATGCTTCACTGTTGGGACTGTATTGGACAGGTGATGACCAGTGCCTGGTTTAAATTAGTAAATACTCACACACAGATACCACCGTGCTTAGAATTTAAGGCCCAAAAGTTATATCTTGGTCTCATCAGACCAGAGAATCTTATTTCTCACAATCTTGGAGTCCTTCATGTGTTTTTTTAGCAAACTCCATGCGGCTTTCATGTGTCTTGCACTGAGGAGAGGCTTCCGTCGGGCCACTCTGCCATAAAGCCCTGACTGGTGGAGGGCTGCATTGATGGTTGACTTTCTACAACTTTCTCCCCTCTCCCGACTGCATCTCTGGAGCCCAGCCACAGTGATCTTTGGGTTCTTCTTTACCTCTCCACCAGGCTCTTCTCCCCGATAGCTCAGTTTGGCCGGACGCCCAGCTCTAGGAAGGGTTCTGGTCGTCCCAAACGTCTTTCATTTAAGGATTATGGAGGCCACTGTGCTCTTAGGAACCTAAGTGCAGCAGAATTTTTTTGTAACCTTGGCCAGATCTGTGCCTTGCTACAATTCTGTCTCTGAGCTCTTCAGGTAGTTCCTTTTACCTCATGATTCTCATTTTCTCTTACATGCACTGTGAGCTGTAAGGTCTTTATATAGACAGGTGTGTGGCTTTTTTTTATTCCTAATCAAGTCCAATCAGTATAATCAAACACAGCTGGACTCAAATGAGGGTGTAGAACCATCTCAAGGATGATCAGAATAAATGGACAGCACCTGATTTAAATATATGAGTGTCACAGCAAAGGTTCTGAATATTTAGGACCATGTGATATTTCAGTTTTTCTTTTTTAATAATCTGCAAAAATGTCACCAATTCTGTGTTTTTCTGTCAATATGGGGGTGCTGTGTGTACATTAAAGAGGAAAAAAATTAACTTAAATGATTTGAGCAATGTCTAGGGGGGGGGGGGGGGGGGGGGGGGGGGGGGCAATAGACAAGAGTGAAAAATTTAACGGGGTCTGAATACTTTCCTTACCCACTGTAAATACTGTTTAAAGTTTTGGGTTGGAAATATTTTTTTATGTTTTTCCAAAAGTACATAAATTACAAAATACAGTTAAAACACTAAAAATGTGAAATATTATTTTAATTTAAAATAACTCTTTTCTATTTTAATACATTTTAAAATGTAATTTATTCCTGTGATGGCAAAGCTGAATTTTCTGCAGCCATTACTCCAGTCTTCAGTGTCATGTGATACTTCAAAAATCATTCTAATATGCTGATGTAATGCTCAAGAAACATTCTTATTATTATCAGTTGTGGTGGTTAATATTTTTGTGGAAACTGCGCCACATTTTTTCCCCAGAATTCTTTGAGTAAAAAAAAAAAAAACCCAGCAGTTATTTAAATTGGAAATCTTTTTAACATCACAAATGTTTAAATTGGCACTTTTAATCAATTTAATGTATCCTTGTAATATAAAAATATATTTTTAAAAATTACAGACCCCAAACTTTTGAATGGTAGTGTACTCTAAGTTGCATAAACCTGCAAACCATTTAGGAAAACTAAGCTGCAGAAATGGGTCACTCTGAAATAGTCATAGTTTTGATTTGAACAATAATATATGATCACTTAATTGCCTACATTTACACATTAAGTATTTAGCAACATGACCCGCCACCACTGAGTATGTCACAAATAACATTTTAAACTGCTTATAATGGGTCAGAAAGATAAAAAATTATGAAAGCTTGGCTGTCAAACAGACGTCAAAGAAAAATCTTATAAACATGTATCTTTAAAAAATATTTCACAGCTTGAGTGGTTTTGTCAGACTTAAAAAAACATGAATAATCCCATTCAGTGATTTTACAGGAAGTGCAAGTGCATTGTTGCACATGCATACCCACCCACACCAGAGCCCACATGCACAAACTTACAACCTCTGAGACGCAAGCACACAATCAAAGACACAAGTTACTAAGCGGAATGTGGTCGAACAGCCACTGTAACTTCTCAATGAATACAATCAGAGCCCTATAATCAACTGTGAAAAGAAACATGTCATTAAAATGGAAGGGAACGTGTCTGCGGTCATTAGAGTAAGTGGCATACCTGCAGGTTTAAATATTTGAACGCACACAGACATTTCCTGCTATTCACATGACTACACACATTCAAATGGCACATTTACCTGGCCATCAGGATTCCCTGATACTCCTCCAGCTGTCTCATGAATGATGGGTTGGGTTTGGTGACAACTCGCCGCTCTTTAACATACTCAAAGGCCTGCTCCAGGTCCCAGCCGTACTCCTTCATGGCATAAGCAATCACAGTGGAGGCAGAACGACTAACGCCCATCTTACAATGCACCAGACACTTTGCCCCTGCTTTCCTGTAGGTATTACATTAGTCTTGTGTTAAAAGATAGATGTAGTGCTAGTACTGTCAACATGACATTTTTTGGTGAAGCAAAACTAAAACAGGTTAACAATTCATTTGAATTAAGACTTTATCTGAAACCAAGGAGCAGAGAAAAACAAAAAGAGACTTTAAACCAGAAACATTGGTTCTTTTATACTAATACTAGTGTTCACATTGCATCAGAATTACAGTAATTTCAAGTTTCTTACTGAAAACTTTTCATGCCTTTGTTGAACCTGTTCCCATATTTTTACATTCAGATCACCATAGCTGTTATCTAATGCTCGGTCAAAGTTAGTCTTAAAAACAATTTTTTTTTTTTTGGATTTATAAGATTTATTTTTGCCTTTATTAGGATAGGACAGTATTTCAGACAGGAAGTAAGGTGGGAGAGAGAGAGCGGGGAAGGGATCGGGGAAGGGATCGGGAAAGATCTGCGAAGTGGGACTCGAACTCGGGACGCCTGAAGCACAACGGTGCTATATGTCGGTGCACTGCCCCGAAGGCTATTGGCGCTGACTTAAAAACATAATTTAATAACATTTAATAATATCTCAAAATAAATTTCCATTTTTAATACTGCACAATATTGTGAAGCCCAAAATCACTTTAACATTTAAACATTTTTGGTTTATTTTTATGTTTTGAATTTTAAAATTGCACTAATATTTCATATAATAATAACTATTATAATTGTATTAGCTATCAGTTATATTTTATTGTCTTACTGGTATCGGACAAAATTTGAATACATCCATATAATTAATGTACTGATAAAGTGTTTTCTTGACATTAGCAACACAACCATAGATGGATCAATTTGCAGTTATGAGCGAAACCAAAATGATTCAGAGTAGAATCTCACAAATGTGGTATTTCTGACATGACATAAACGTAGCTTAAGTATTTAGAAAGAGCACAAGTTCTTTGTATAACAATTACAGCTAGAAAACCAGAGTGTTTTACTCCAAAGTGAGCATTAAGAGGTTATTCATACTCACTTGGCTCTAGAGATGAATTTATAAGTGTCATTCCAGTAAGCCAGCAAGTCTGTGGCCTCTTCATCGTAAACCCGGATATTGTGGTACTCAAATAGGCTTGGGAAGAAGTTATCGATCTCCCGCGTCACATTAAGGATGTATTGCACCCTGATAGTAAACACAAAGACATAACCGAAAATCTGTGTAATTATTAACGCCAGGAAGAGATTTCAAAGAGAATAATAAAGGATAACACAGGTTTATGGCTAAAACAGTCTGGCAAAGTAGCCTCTATTGCAGGTATTATAGGTATGCGTGTTTTCATAGACGAGGATGTCAACAAAACTCACCCGGTGTTTTGCAGCTCTTCCAGATTAGATGCATTCCATTCAGAACCCTATTAATTATGTGCAATCCAAAAATGACTTATGGTACAACGTAACTGAAATGTATATTTAAAATGTATTGGTGACATAACTCTCACCAGGTAAACATGCTCAAAAATCTCTGTGGGCCTGTCCATCTGCCCCAAGATGACGATCATCTCATTATCAATGTACTCTTTAAATTCCCGTAGGTACACACCATCTGCATCTCCAGCTCTGTGCGGATCTAAACAGAAGTGTGTGTGCAGGTACAACTTGTGAGCTAAGACGTGAGAAGATTCTACTGAATAAATCAATCATTCAGGAAGTGATTTTTAGGATGTGTATTTGGATCATACATCTTTAGAGGTGACGTTCTCAAGGTCTTTCTGCATCATGATCTCTCTCAAACGAGTCTTGATGAGTCTCTCTGTTCTTTCTCTCTCAGTTGGCCTGGAGACACAAAGCAAAAACAAACACAAAAAAACAAACAAAAAACAAACATTCATATTTCTGTTAACATTTCGCCACTTAAAAAATCAATGATTTGTGCAAATCTAACACATCCACTGGTACAACTTTGCAAGCAAAAGATATATATTAGATTATCTATTAGCCATATTTAGAGAGTGTCTGGTTCTAAAATATAAAGTTCCATGATACATCAAAACTGGCGTCAGTTTGCTCAAATTGCAGGACCATTTACAAATTAGTACTCACACTTCAGAGAAGAGCACAGGTGAGTCTGCTCGGTGGGACTGCACGTCCTGCATGGCGTTCCACTCATTGATGCGGGCCTGATCTGAAGACACCCGGCTCTGGTAGTAACTCACCCAAGTCAGGAAGAGGCTGCCTGGGAAGTAATTATGACAGCGGGCCACTTCACAGGCCTTATGAAGAGATTGCAGGGCAGACCTGAGAGAAAAAGGTGCTCCATATCAAAACATGCCACCATATTAGGGTTGGACTGATACTAAAATTGTTTCTTAGGCACAATATATCAGCCTTTAGTGCCCCAGTATCAATATTAGATCAAAACCTTAGGCAACAAATTAACAGCCTAGGGATGATAGATGACATGCATCTAGATTTAACAATGACTGATTTAACAATTCAATGATAATAAGCTCTCATATTGATTTTTTTTTTTTTTTTTAAATATGTATTTAATTATACAAGAATCAATCTCAGGGTTCGACACATTTTGTCAGAATCCATGACTTTTCCATGACTTTTGAGACAATATTCATGACATAAAGGTTCCATTATTTTACATTAAGAATAAAAATCTGTTCAAATTATCATCTGCCAACTAAAATTAATGACTATTAATGCTACTTGTTTGCTTTCTTGTTTTAGTAATAAGTACAAGCTGCAACTGCGCCAGACCTTACTCCACATTTCACATCACTGAATATTATCATTTATTTAACTGTGTGGCCAGGATGGCCATTTTGGTGTCATTTTGTGTGTATTTTTTTTTGCTGGTTTCTCATACCGAGCCCGATCGGCTACTTCCTCCTTATGTTTGTATTTGTAGGATCCATCCAAATTATTATGGGGATGAAAAAGATTGCCGTGCTGGTGGAAACAACAGGAGACCGTGCTACCGCGACTGTCAAGTGCGGCTCGGACGGTGTTTAGTGTCCAGCAGCAGCAGCAGCGAGTGCCGGAAGAGTTCCACGTTAAGGCGCATGCAAAGCTTGCCGCAAAACCCCAGCAAGTAATTACCATGATGAATGTGTCAGGGGAAATAGAATATTCACTGAGTTTCGGTTCATTTTTGTGAAGCGCTCCTGCTGACCGAGACGGCAGAAAGGCGCATCGTGTTTGTTTTCTAAAAAAGCACAACGTATGCTGATATTGTGATTGCACACAAATAAAAGTAGACCCTTTATAGTTCCGAATGATGTTTTACTCTTACCTTTATGAGCAAAAATGACGGTTGTTTCCACTGTTATAAGAAAAAAATGCAAGTGATCGCGCTGGCGACTCCATGTCCTGCAAAGCGCGCTTTAGATTCTCTGCACAAACGACTGGATACGCCTAGCACACATTTAGTTAGTTAACCGTTTAAACTAACATTGTGATATGCTTTTTTAAGTATTTTATATAGGTCTATAGATTTTATTTTAGTCAAGTGGTGATGATTTGAGAAGGCTAAATTGATCAAACATAGGCTATGATTAACTCACTGTCTGCCACTGGCCGGTTTTTTTTTTTTTGTTTTTTTTTTTAGGAGGAAGATCTTTTTCTTGTCGTTACTTTTCAAAAACAAAACTGAATTTACAAACCAAAAAATGTTCCAAACATATTTTAACCATTAACGCCAGTAATTCTGATAATCTGTCGGATAAGGGACTAGGGCATATGTTTGAGGCCCGTGCAGGGTTTTACTGAGCTTGTTTGGTAGCAAACTCAATTTGGTACTCACAAGGCTTTATATACGCACGCACGCTTTGGATGAGACTGCGCACCGCCTCTGGAGTGGGCGAGTACCGAATGGCTTAAAAAGACAAAAAAAAGATTTGCAAATTACACATTTTTGTGACGATGCAACAATGACCCGATTAGGCAAGTGACAATTCTGTCTTGTATCGCAGCGTGCAGCGGCTCTAGTAGCGCAGACAAGATGCGCCGATGTGAAGCTGTTTGAAGAGAAAGTCAAAGAGAGAAGACGCGGTACAGCTGAATCACTCACGTTGTTTTCAAATGACTGATTTGATCAGTCTGTGTGGATTTATTTACTCATCAAACCTGTATGCTATAGACTATTGAATAAATGTGTGAATAGCCATCATTTTAAAGTCAAAAGCTGCGGGAATGAGTAAAACTATGCGATATAGGTTTAATATGCGCCATCCCGCACCGAAATTCAGAACCTGATTAAACACAATTCTATTATACAAACTTTTGTGAAATAGATTTCCATGACTTTTCCAAAACTTTCTGCTTTTATTTATTTTTCCAAAACTTTTTCAGGCCTGGAAATTGCCATTTTAAAATTCCATGACTAGGTTTTTAATGACCGTACGAACCCTGAATCTATATCATAATATATTTTTTTACCTAAATGCTACAGTTTATTTTAATGAAAATCAAATACGTAACAAAACATAAATAATAAAAAATAAGTTAGTGGAACAATACAATTTTTCAAAAAATAGAGGGCAAATATCTTTTGACTATGACTATTTTTTTAAATATCTGATTAAAACATAATAATAATAATTTTCAGTAAAAGTGTTCAAAATATTCACGCACCAAAATTTCAGCAAGTGAAAATGTCCATCAGAAACCTCAAAAAAGCTCTTTATTTCAATTTAGAAAACGGAAAACTTTAATGTTCTAAACATTAAAGGTGACATATCATGAAAATCGGACTTTTCCAGGTTTTAAGTGCTATAATCAGGTCCCCGGTGCATCAACCAACCAAGAGAACCTGAAAAAGATTAACCCAGTAACTTTGTTTTGGTAAGCCTTTTTCTGGTCTAGTGACATTGCAAAGGGATCTTATTATAATATTACTGCCCCATAATCTGTAAGTTTCCACCCACGGCGCCATCATTTTGATTTCGCAAGCAACAACGGTGTACTAGCTCTAATGCCATGGCGAAAGTTTGAGCAAAACACGCTAACTGTTCTGTCTTTGGCTGCACAGACGAGCACAGATCACTATTTAGAGTCCCAGCCTCAAGAGGAGACAAGAGAGCAGTGGATTTATTGATTTATTTACTGTATATTGCTGCTGCCACACAGATCTAAAATAAACATGCGATTTATTTCCCAGCTGTTAACCTTCACAGACATAACCCACTGTTTTTGTAACTCATGTGTGTTTTTAACGTAAACTTGTGTGTGAATGAGAACTTAATTTAGTACTCACATGCTGTGACAGCCGCTTTCTGTGCGTGTGCACTCAGAAAACCATTTATCAGAAGTTTAAATTAATATTGTTTAAAACACATGATTTCAGTGCGATAAACATGATAATCAGAACCCAAAAATTTTTTTTAGCAGGTGAACTGTAATGGCGCAGTTCTATTCTGGAAAAGGGGGCAGCAGCTCATTTGCATTTAAAGAGACATCCATTTTCAAAATAATATAATGAATGATCTGTGGGGTATTTTGAGCTGAAACTTCACAGACACATTCTGGGGACACCAGAGATTTATATTACATATTGTAAAAAGGGGCATAATATGTCTCCTTTAATGAATCTCAGGAAAAAAGGGAAAGGCACCCACCACATGGCTTGGACTGATACAGGCTTGAATACGTGTATCTTGTTATCTGTAGACACACTGAAACCCCTGTGAAGAAAATAGAGGAGTGAAACACTTTCTGAACTACCTGCAGGAGAAATAGATGTGTCAGTTTTTAACAGATTTGTCACACATACCCGTCACCATCCAGGTGGATCCGTGTGTCAGTCCACAAAGGAAGCACCATCCCTATGGAACAGGAACTGCAACGAACACAAAATGTAATTATTTGTTGTTACTATATTTGATTGGTTTAACTTAACAGTACAAGAAGCAGCACATGCAAACCTGTCGGAGGGGCTGAAGTCCATGCCCAGCACCACACTCTCTTCTGTGTCCTGTCTGCCATTAGCGGAGACCACCACCATGTAACGGGTGCACTGTGGAAAAGCGCTCTCCAACCGCACAGCCTGTAG
Source organism: Sinocyclocheilus anophthalmus (assembly GCA_018155175.1). NCBI lineage: Eukaryota > Metazoa > Chordata > Actinopteri > Cypriniformes > Cyprinidae > Sinocyclocheilus > Sinocyclocheilus anophthalmus. The sequence continues at coordinate 62,104 of JADLZN010002441.1, read as the reverse complement.
GAAGAGAGAATTCATTTAGAAAAAACATAGCATCAGTACTTTAGATAAGCCTTTTGACTTTTTATGCTATGATTTACATTTTCCACATTTTGGATTCTTCTTGTATGTGAAGGATTCAATGTAGTGTGGGCTGATTTTGGCCAAACTGTGCCCAAAAATGTGCCCTCCATGGGCAGCTCACTAGGTTGAGCTAGTTACTGTGTGTGTGTGTGGTGCTCACCAGACGGATGTTGTCCTCTGGCCGCAGTAATGTGAACATTGTCTGCAGGTGCTGCTGAAGGTCCCCTGCTCCAAAAGTTCAAATCATTCATTAACTATTAATATTCACATTCTATTTATTGCCCATTTTGCACGTTGTCTAACGGATGCCCTGACCTGCATGTTTGCTGCGCTGTGCTGTGATTCTGGAGGAGCAGGAGGAGGAAGAGGAGCCATTCCCACGTGGAAGGAAAAGGGCAGCACCTTTTACTGTTAGGAAGCTTTCACTGATGCTGAGGACAGAGAAAGAGAGAGAAATTGAAATATAGTGTATATCTGAATATATATACATTTCCGTTCCAAAGTCTGGGGTCAGTATGTTGTTTTTTTTTTGACAGTAAAGACCATAACGTCACAAAAGATTTTCTATTTAAAATAAATGATTTATATTTCTATTTATCAAAGAATACTGAAAAAGTGCAGTTTAAACAAAAATATTTAGCAGCACAACTGTTTTCAACATTCATAATAATAATAAAAAAAAATCTTAATATGAGTTTGATTTATGAATGATCATGTGACAATGCAATCTCTTTGCAATCTCAGGAATAATTAAATTTTACAACACATCAAAATAGACAACAGTTATTTTAAACTGCAATAATTTTTGACAAAATGACTGTTTCTACTGTATTTTTGTGTAACAGATACTTTAGATAATGTTTAAAAACATTTAAAAAATCTTACGGACCCCAAACTTTTAAACGGTGGTGTATGCATTTTGAACTTTTCAAGTTTTTTTTGTTTTGTTACTATCTTAACATAATTTACACTGTAATATTTTGCAATACAAACATATGTTTACATCTTTTGAAGAGTGCTTGCACATGCAAAGGTTGCTATATGACCACAATAGTAAGATGTCACCAAAACACATTAAAACCAAATTAAAATGAAGAGACAGAACCTAAAAATCTACAGAACAGAAAAATAAATGCTTAAACTTATTTCATTATGCTGGTGTATTTCTCAGAGGTTATTTTGTGAAATTTTAAAAGTAGTTGCATGCATTTAGAAATCAGTTTATTCTTAAACAAGCCATGAGAGGAAGATATCCATCTTAACTGTGTCTAGTATGTGAAAGAAACACCGTGTTATTTCTATCTTTTCTATGAATTCTGATGGGTTTTACATCCCGAGTGGAACATGAGACACTGAGTTCAGTAGGGGAATATGGGAGGACTCCTTTTTGAGGACATTAGCTCACACACCGAACTCTCTGTGCAGGACGCAAACAAGAACACTCTGTTCCCCATCACTGTGACAGCTGGAGGATCTGTGTGTGCGAGTTTCTGTTCTTTGAATAATCCCATGCAACATATCTCCCTCCAATCAATGACATTCAGACTATGCAGATTGTAAAACAAGAGCGAGTGTGAATAGCAGAGAGAACAGAGAAGTGAGAGGCACGGATTCATTTAGCGCATGTGTGCCTGTTGTTTTGAGTCATGTGCGTCACCATATGTCTTTTTATGAGGGTGTTATTGTGAGTTGGCTTGAAAGAGTGAGAATGAAGTATTATGGGACTGTGTGTCTAAAGTCTGTCGCATATCTTTAATGATCTGATGTTAATCATGAACCTGTTGCGTTATTTTTTATAACTACTATAAAGGATTGTTTCTTATAAGATTTTGTTTTTGCAGCCTATTTGTCCCAAGAGCTTCCTAAATATTAACAATATATCAATACACAATTTTTTGTATTAAAAATATATGTATACACACACACATATTACTTCAAGCATGTATTAAAACTATATAAATAAAAAATATATAAATTACTATTTATGAGAATATGGATTTTAACAACGTATTTTAACAACGTGTTATGGTTGAAGGTCATATAAACCAGTCAGTAATCTAACGGGACAATTTGTGTTCGTGATTTATTTATTTATTTGTGATTTAATATTATATGTCCTTTTCTTCTGTATTGTGACAAGTAAAACTGATTATCAAAAAGAAAAAATATTGGATGGGGTCTTGCTTCCATCCAACATCCATTGGTGTTGTTGATTGGATGGAGGCAGATATAAATGTGACCTGTTGTTTCACCAGAAGATCAAGTTGTGACATTTTTGAATTTGTCTTTAAATTTCTGATTGTTCATCACACAAACTTACTGAATGGCTTCAGAAAACTAGAATACATAAAGAAAACTTTTAGAATTTTTTTTGTTGTCATTTTGGAGCTGGACAGCTTTCTTCCACTTTCATTATATGGACAAAAAAGATGTACTTTCATAATTCATGGAAGAAAGAAAGGTATACAGGTTTGTAAGAGCAGGACGGTGAATGAATGATTAAATATATTGGCTTCAAGAAGAAAACAAACACAGTAACTGTTCTTGGATCATTTGGAGTGGGACATCATAACCTGTGGTTCAGAGAGTGAGTGAGCAATCTGAATAGATTCAATGAGGAAGTTCCCAGTTAAATCCCAAAAATCCTTCTACCCTGGAAAACAATTTTTGAAATGTGCAAACTATTCCATGAATGCCCACCACAGTAACTAACAAACTCAGAATACCACACAAATAAAGTGACCGTTTGACAGGGGTCAAGAACTGTCCAACCACACTTCAATCTACGGTCGTCTGTCTGCTCGCACTGTACAACGAAATACTAACACACATGGTTTCATTTAAGCAGTGGTTTGTGTGTTACAGCAGGAAAAGGGAGGGGAAGGAAAGAAAGACGAGGTGATAAACGTGTAATGGTGAACCGAACACTCCATCAATGTGTGTGCATTGACAGCATCAAGATTGAGTCATTATTGAAAGCAGCCCTGCACATTTCTGAATCCATTTTGATCTTGTTGATTTATATGAATCAAGACAGTCTGCATATTCAAAAGAATGTTTCTGAGAGGGTTTCTGTACATATAACAGCTTAATAACAATATTTATGTAAAGACAAAATAAGCCTCAGATCACACTTTGCAACAATGCTATCCTTATATACGTATATATACAAACATGCTTAAACGGAATGAATGTTTTGTTTTTGCATAATGATAAAAACGTGTGTGGCAAGGACTTCCTGTCTACTGAGGACAGGAAGATGGTGTAGGAGTGATGTAAGGTGTAAGACTATTCTTTGTTTGTTTTGACTGTCTCTATCACCATGTGACACAACATACGCAACATACTTGCTTCTCAGACTGAAAAATCATCCGAATATAGTTTATATTTGGTTCCTTGATAAACTGAACATCCTTCATTACAGGAAAAACAGTATTTAGTCATCACAGATAAAAAAGCTCAATGGAATCGCAATATAACTGAACTTTGGAATTAGTGTGTGTGAGAGTAAAAAAAAAAATAAGAAAAAGAACTGAAATTAATAAAACTATTAACTTAAAATTAAATAGAGAATCAATTAAAAGAAATAAGAAAAGAAATAATCAAAATAAAAGAAATAAAAAGAGAAATTATTATAGAAAAAAAAAGAAAGATAAAAGGGACTTTGAAATGTGCAAAAGAAAATAAAAGACATATTCAGACATAAACATATTCTGGTATTTTTTTAACTTACAACCGGTTGATGTTGTCCTGGTACACTAGTCCACTCTGCAGCAGTATTTGTATTCCATTTTGTGTAGACAGGCATTCTGTGGAGGTGCTTAAAGCAGTCGCCAAACCACCTAAAGTCATCCTTTATGTCAGACAGTGGTGAGGAAACCCTCACTGGAGCTTTCCCATCCTTTTACCACATGCTGAAGAAATGATTAAAACACGGGCAACTACTCAAGTTCATCCGGGCAACAGAACGATTGGATAAATGCATTCAGAACAAATTCAGCGGTAACTCATTAAAAACTATCATGTATTAGCTAGTGTTGTTTTGGGAAGACTCTTTCAGTTCGGATCTCTGGTGTATCTATCTGCTCTACGAGTAAATACAGGCAGACACTGAGATGGTGGGTGGAGTCAGGACACATGTGCTCTGGTGGACAGCAGACTCCTTATCAACCCACAGAGTAAACACAAGTCAACTGGATTTAGAGTTTTCAGGGAAACTGGTTCCAATATAACAGAAACTAAAACATATTTTCAATATTGGCATGACAAAGTCTTTTAAAGTCATAAGTCTTTTTAAAGTAATTTGCAAAATGACTATTAATTAGTCTAACAGAATCATTATAGTGGTTGTGATAAACCTAAAATGTACTGAGGAAATCATAAAATATGTAGACTGTGTCTAAACTGCATTTGAATGAATCTAAATAAATCCATGAGACTAGGGACAATGTAATGTAATTATCTCAAACAACAAAGCGTATTCGATGTGAGCAAAACACTGAATGATAATAGCTTCAAACTACATGAGCCCTACACACTGAAACACAGCTATACAATGGGAGGTAAGCTAGAAATAAAAGTGAGGAAACTGCAGTAAGTGCTTTTAAACAAACTATTAGCTCTATATGTGTGTTTGTTCGATCGAGGCTGTCCTATTTTTAGCTAACACAAGAAAGATGATGGAATTTCCCTTGGTAATGATAGCAAAAAATTGGAGCCCTTGGTAGGGGACACTGACAGGATGTCTTTTCCCATGGGTCGCACTCGCCCTTTGTACTACCCAGTTCCCCTGTTGTGACCGACTAAGCTACTGAAATCCTAAACCAAAGGTGAAACACAAGGCCTGTGTAAACATTTAGGTTGACGGTCACGTGACAATGTGCTATGGCAATGTATTTAAACCAGCACCGGTTGCTAGGGCCAACAAAACACAAATACCGCTTTTCTCAGGGAAACATGTATAAACAAACAAAAATAAATAAATAAAATACAATAAATGACTAGCAAAGCATTATTTGTTGTCAATTCAAATGTTCAGCTCTGAATTTTGATCACAAAATGATGTAGTTTTGTTCTGTACAAACCTTGGTTGGAAATGGACATGGACTCGAAATGAACAAATTCACAATAAAGGGGAACAAAACACCTCTGCACAATAAACAAAATCTATTACGGCTGTCCCAATTAAAAGTAAAATGTGAAAATTAATGAGAAACGTTGATTGCACCATTGCATTTAGATCTGCTCTCCCTGCATCAGATTTCTTTTTTACGTGTTTTGCAGGGTTGAGCATTTTAAACAATCACACCTGTTTCTGATGAGCTTACGAATCTATTGGATGAGTCAACACTGACTACGTTTACATGGACATCAGTAATCTAATTATTTACCTTATTCTAAATAAGCCAATATTATGATTATGGTGTTTACATGAGTTGCTTTTAGAATATTCCTTTCAAGTTATAGTACATACTGTAGTTTGATTAATGGCACACGTCATTACGTCCCACGTGACGCCATCCGACGTCCCCTCCGGAATTATAGTTCGTCTTTGTGATGATGCCATGTACAGTTTTGGGTGTTTCATTTTTAATTTTATGAAAGCTTCAAGTGCAGTTCATTATTTGTACGTGCATACAGACAACGGCGGGCGTTGAAGCTCTTTTATTTGGCCGTCAAACGGTTGAGCACTGCCGTGTGTGCATCCTGTCGCAAAATGCGGTGAAAATTCCTACACGACAGTAATAATTTGATTAAGGTGTTTACGTTTATACTGCACTTCAGTAATACGACGAAAATAGGAATACTCCACATGTCTTAATTCGATTTCTGTTTACTTCGAATATGACTTTAGCTGGATTAAGGTAATCAAAAATCTCTGTTTACATGGTAGATTCTTAATCAGAATATTGTCTTAATCGTGTTAAAATCGGATTATTGTTGTCCATGTAAACAACTGACTGAATTTTGAACTTTTGTGAATTCTCTCATACTGGCTGGGCGATATGGCCAAAAAATGAAAATCTCGATTTTTTTCTGAACGTTTGACCGATTTTTGATTTTTTTTTAAACGATTTTTAACTAGCCAACTTGAAAATGTTACTACAACATGATTCAAGTAACTTTTTCTTTATTAACCCTCTAGTTAAAAAAAAAATATATTCCAAGTACACCACACATGAAGTTGTCAACATGACATAAATGTTAAACAAATCACTTGTTAAATATCTTTGCAGAAAAGATGAATGAACTGCAACTAAATCTTGTACAAACTTGTCTTATACACATTATATGTTCAGAAATAATACGAGGTCAAGTCAAGGTAATTCAAATTCAAAATGACAAAGTATAACACCAGTAGACTATTATTACTTACATGTCCATTAAAAACCGACTGTGGCTGTAGTCGAAATGATGTTTGTTGGCGAAATAGAGCAAAAACAAGCAATATGGTGTCTAAAACGTAAGTCTCTTAATTAACTTATTGTTTATTGAATTCAATGTCACATTTGTAATCATGGTAATTTTTGGTAAAAAATCATGGTAAAAACGGCACTCTTCGTGTGAAATTGAATAACTATATGAAGTGGCATAAATATATAAATTTTCTGCCATCATGTCTTGGATTTGTGATCATTCTAAATGCATTTTAATAGACTGAATCATGCAGTGAAAGAAAACACACTAAATGCACACACGCACTAGTCTAGACTTCACGTAATGTATGTGTGCACTCTGTAGTGGTGTTTTGAATGTTTTTTTGCAAAATACTCGATAGTGTCAAATCGCACATCGTTAAAACAACTATTAAGATATTATTGCAGACAATATATATCGCACACCCCTAATCAACCCCTAATAATGTTTCATATCGTTCGGTATCGATAATTATTGATATTTTTTATAACCTTTTTTAAAAAAACTTTTTTTTTAATTTAACCACTGTGTTCTTAAATTAACCCAATTTATTGACAAACAACAAATATTTTTTTACCAGTCCAACACAATTTCTAATGTTTTATATGCAGATTAAATAGGCCACAGATGCCAATGAGCAAATAATTGCGCATATTTTAAATATCAACGCAAGGAATAAACAGTCTATAAAAAAACGTGCTTACATATACTTAACCATCAACTATAATTTTGTTACTTGCATAAATAATTATTAACCAACCAGCATCAATATTTATGCATTGCTTAATACAAAGCGCATTAAAAACATATGAGACGCAGTGAAAAGGAATAAACCTCCACAAAAAAAATTCTACACTGTTTTTCTAAAAGTTTAAACTAGTTAGTTTTAACTTTGCATGGCTTTCTATAGATCTCTTGTGTGAGACGCGAGTGCAGTCATATTTGTCTGTCTAAAAAATTTGCTGAATTTGCGTTCTGTGTGAATGGCTTGGTTTCTGTTTTAACCCAATTAAGATCAGCTACTACATTTCTCTAATATTTTGAATGAATAACACAGCAGCGGCGCGTATCATGGGCTAGACCAGGTTAAGCAAATTCGGTCCTGGAGGGCTGGTGTCCTGCAGTGTTTAGCTCCAACCCTAATCAGACACACCTGAGCAAGCTAATCAATTTTTTCAGGATTACTAAGGCTATAGGCAGGTGAGTTTTTTTTTTCAGGGTTGGAGCTGAACTCTGCAGGACTGCGTCTCTCTAGGACTGCACTTGCCTACCCTACGCTCCCTGACACACACTTAACATTTGATTGTACTATTTTTGCATTTAAATGCAAATGTTTATTTTAAATTCGACTAATATTAATTTTTTTATTCACAATCTCCTCATCACAGGCAGGCACAGCAATCTTGTTTGTGTTTGTGTGTGCTGTCTGCTTCACTCATAGTATGTGCCTATATCGTGCACTATATCGAAAAAATTTTCTATCGTCATCGAAGGTATACCGTCGATATATATTGATACCATTTTATCGCCCAGGCCTACTGACTGAAATAATTATGTTAATGAACCATCAAGAACCAACAAGGCCAAACATTTAATAAAACTCCAGTGGTTTGGTTTTGTGTCAGCTTTAGTCAAACCCATCTTTTACACAATATATTCTGCTGCTATATTAAGTGGAATAATTACCATTTTTACAGTGATGTAAATATGCATGCACACACCGTAAAACCGTTGGGTTGGAGATAAATCATATACAGTCAAACCAAAATTTATTCAGACACCTTCAACATTTCTCACATTATCACAGTTTATTCGCTATAGTTTAGAAAATGGTAGTAAAATATGACAAGAACTCAGAGTTAAACTGTGTCAGAACAAATTCATCTTGATAATGTCAGATAACTTTGATAGAAAGGTATGTAATGAATTAGGTTGAATAGCTGTCAGCGGTTAGAAGTTAATTTAAGTACACAATTAGATAATACCAATTTAGGTCAACCAATTGCCAAGTAATGCTTAATTTTGTTCAGTCTGTGGTGTAAAAAAGGTCCCATTAGCAATTAAAGGAAAACACTTAAAGAGCAGGTCATATGGTATTTTAAAGTGTCTTAATATAGTGTTGGAGTCCCCTACAAAAGGTTTAAATGCATCTAAGGTCAGAAAACATTGTAATTTTCTCAGAATATACATTTAATATTAAAGTCATTTGCCAATTAGTGTTGGGTCGTTCTTGATCGATTCGTTAGTTTTGAACGAATCTTTAATGTGACTTGGGAAGAACAAGTCGTGTCGGGGAGTGATTCGTTCAGTCGCGCAACATCCTATAGGTTCTGTACTAGAATTAGTCAAGTAGTTCACCTGTTTAGAGTCTTCGGGTTTTTCGAGTCATTCATTCATCACATGACAGCCCCATACTCTTAACCAATGCTCTGACCGAAAGATAATAGATTAGTTAATCTTCCGATTCTTCGGGTTTTCGATCCTTTGTTCATCACTATGACAGCCCCATAGCGCCCCACCCGAAACTTGTCAGATAAGATGTGGGAGCTATCCATAGACTGAAGACTCCGGTAAACTGATTAATCTTTTCTGTTCTTATAGCAGTTTTTGTATTGTTTTATGTGGGTGATCATGTTTTGCGTAAAGTATTAGACATATAGGTAAAGTAACGCGTACCATTTTCATATAGTATATTTTTATATTTTGTTGAACGAGACTCAAAGGTCAGAGTCGTTAAAATGATCCGAACTTCCCATCACTATTGCCAAATATTTCTAAACAATTCGTTCCAAGCAAGTTTGGAGCAAACCCCTCCCTTCCATAAGCCTACTCTGCTCTGATTGGTCACCTGGCCAAGCCTGTTGTGATTGGCGCAAAGAGGAGTGCTTGAGCAAGTTAGCAAGCACTACCATTGACAAAGCACCTTTACATAAAAAATAATATATTGCTCCAATCCGTTCTTATAATAATGACAAAAAATACAAAAACACCTATGCAAGCGAATCGTGCCCACAGCTAAAGTTTAGCTGCTAAACTGTGAACACTTAAAACAATAATGGTGGATACGTTAGACGAGTGCTAACGTGACTGATGAAACAATACAGTTTGTAAACCAAAATATGTCTACTGTAATGTTTGAAGAACACCAAAAACGCTTGTCTACCTTTTAATCAGAAATGTAGAACAGCTATCCCCAGGCGCGCAGCCTAACTAACTCATTCACCCCTAACTGCCGTGCAGCAAAATAAACAGCAATTTCACAATGATTATAAAGTCTGTGCGCTACACTACATTCTTTATTATTAAACGAAGTGATTAGAACAACGTCAGTCTACATTAATCGACACATTCTTAGGAAATAGTGGGTTCACAGTGAATTATCAGAACTACTTCAGTAAGATATCGTGCTTTACCTGGAAACCTAAATCTGCACTAGGTATACATCACATATTAGCACAACTTTTTGAGCACTCAATTGAAAATGTACACATAATGTATCAATCATACTTACAGGTTGTGGTTCAGAGAGCTTGTTAGTCCAAATAAAGAAGATTAGAAGCCAACAAAGATAAAAGCCAAGATTAGAGAAGCAGTCCTTGGTAAAATGACATGCACACAACAAAAGGTTCGAATTGTATTTCTGTGGTATTCTTGAACACAGCGTCTTCTCAACATGATGTAAACACACTAACTAGCGGAAGTGTTTGTGGGCAGGTCAGACTCTGTTTGTATTTCGCGGGCAGGCGGGGATTATGCAAATGTGTTACCCAGTGACGTATACCGGTAACTAGGGATGTAACGATTACCGGTTTGACGATAAATCGCATTTTGCGATAATTTTTTCTGCCCGTGCAACTAAATTTTGTGTGCGGTCGCACTGGCGCGACCACTGCATTGTTTAACTCATAAGCACTGCATTTCTGTTGCATGTGAGAAACATCAAACATCAGCTTCTGAAAGCATAACGAAACCGTGTGACTCGTTTGAGCTGCGCAGCTCTTCGAGTGTAGAGCCTGGTTTATACTTGCCACGTCAGCATGAGCGCGAAGGTGCGTGCAGCAAAAATTATGCGTATATTGAGGAAACGATGGATGGTTTTCACGCTAAAGTAAAAAGTTCTTAAACCAGAGAAGGTGAACATGCAAGTATTCTTGTGGGGAAAAAAAACATGCAAGCACTGTCACCAACAGCAAGTTTAGTTTTACTTTTCTTTTTGAAAAGCTTGTTACCTCACGTTACGCTATGGAGGCTCTCATTTTTATTTATTTGATTCCTCAGTTGTTTGCTAAACTCTGTAATTTATTAGTCCGGTATATAATACTGCCTCGTCTTATTCGTTTTTGTTCATAAATATTTTATAAGCTAGTTTGTCATTGTATCGTACTGTTTTATTGTTGTTGTGCTTTTTAATTAAGAATAACAATTAATCCATTTTTTGTTTTAGTCTTAAAAAGTGAAAGGTATTTAGATAAAAAAACGGACCGAATTTGCATGCCCTGCTGTCAATTTTGATGAAAAACAAGCTTATGTGGATTCTACACATTTAAAAAATAAGGTATGTAGTATTATTTATGGAGCAGATAAATTCATATAATAATTTATTAATCAATTATAATTTTGACTTAACCCTTTTCTTTATTTAAAGGCTTAAATGTGAGGTTTACCTTTTTATGAAATTTTTTCAAAGCTTTATTTGAACATTTACTTTAGATATTTGAACATGCTATTAAACTGTTGTCATTCAAGTTGTCATTTAAAATATGAACATCATTGGTAATGTTATTGTTTAATGATTATGCAAACAAATAGTAATTTTATTTGTTGTTTGTTAATTTTTAAATATAAAACTTGGTGAAGTGATTTATGCGTCAGTACTTTTTGAACATTTCCATCACATTTTAACAATACCGTGATAATAATGATAACCGTGATAATTTTGGTCACTATAATCGTGATAAGAAATTTTCATACCGTTACATCCCTACCGATAACAGGCAAACGATTAGAAAATATGATGACTCGTTAAGGTGATTCAGAACCGACTCTCTCTTTTGAGAGACAATATCTTTATTTAGCATGCACTTTTTTGATTAACAACTTTCCAGAGTGTTTTCATTCAAGGATAGCTACGTTATAAACTGCAAAAGAGATATTTTTCAAAAACCCATATGAGCTGCTCTTTAAGCAAAACGTGGTCAGTAGGTTAAAGTGTCTGAGTAATTGTCCCATATTTTTTATCAATTTTACAGGTTTTTTGGTGTATAATATGTCACAGTTTACATCACTTCATCATCACTTACATAAATTAAGTATAGTGTCCTGCAGCCACTAGTTAAAATCCATCAAAAATTATATCTGCTGTCTGAATAATTTTTGGTTTGACTGTATATAATCTGATATACTATTGTTGACTATGAAAGAAATGGGAAATACTGCGGGAAGCAGAAGCTCTAAATCAACAACTTTTACGGAAACATGAGTACAGGCAAAACTGGCTGAACTTGTTTGTTCTCTGAGATAAGCCAACACAAGAGGAAAGACCACATCAAGTTGTCACAAAATAACTGTCAAACTCGACAAAATCACTGGATCTCAAAGCAGGGCTCATATGATGTCACAGCTATCATGATGATAATGTCCATGGAAATTAGGGCTGCACTACAATGATCTGTCAATTTACAGCATGTCTGGGTTATTACAGAGGTCTGATATCTGATGGCACATTTAATTACACTGACATATGAGAACTTCCCATCACATTCGATACTCTGCCAAAAAATGGAAGTACACTTGTAGTCTTTTACATTTTAAGGATGTCTGATTAAAATGTCACCACGAAAACAATATAATGTGTGCATGAGACAAGAGCAAGTGAAGTCTCAGCTTAGGACAGCATGCTATTGATTTCTGACACAGCTACTGACCTCTAAAGAACTGAGATTCCATAGTAGAGCTATAATATCTTTAGAGAAAATGATCTTGCAACATTGTAACCGCCTAAGGGAAAGATTTTGTTACATAACTTCGACTTTTTAATGACATCATGAAAGTGAGAGCTTCTTTACTCTCTGTCAATAAATTAAAGTAATGTATTGCCATTATGTAATAATGCAGGAGTCATTAGAAAGACATCCTTTTGTGGAGGATGTCCTTGTTCTTGTGACTGCCTAATGGTTAACTTTTTTGATATCTTAAAGGGTTAGTTCACCCAAAAATGAAAATTCTGTCATTAATTACTCACCCTCATGTCGTTCTAAACCTGTAAAGACCTCCGTTCATCTTCGGAACACACATTAAGATATTTTTGATGGAATCTGACAGCTCTCTGACCCTCCCATAGACAGTAATGTAATTACCATGATCAAGGTCCAGAAACGTAGCAAGGAGATCGATAAAATAATCCATGTGACATCAGGGGTTCAACCGTAATTTTACGAAGCTACGAGAATACTTTTTGTATGCAAAGAAAACAAAAATAAAGATTTTATTCTACTATTCGTCTCCTCGTCACCCTGGTGCCATTTTGGAGAATATCCACTGAGCTAGGGCTGGGCGATAAATTGATACCGATAATTATCGCGCAGAGATAAAAAATTTCCTCGTACACAATAACATGAGGTCGCTACATTTTAAATATAATTTTTACTATGCAAAGGCGGAACGAAGAGCGCAACTCATTTGAAGCACGTCACTTCGTACCATTTATCTGTTGGATCAATTTTAACGGCGGTGCAGCGCGAGCTTCACGAGAGCAAATGGAGTTTTTTACTGCGCTGATGAGCTCAAACGAGTAGCTGCTTGAGACCAGTGTTGAAGCACGTTGATTCAGCGAAGAAACAAAATAACTATGTTTACAGCCGATATAGGCCTGTCACGATAACAACTTTTTTTTTTGTGCGATATATTGCCCCAGAAATATTTGTGATAAGCGATATTATTGTCATTTTAAGCCACTGAATATATAATCATAATGTAACAGCATCATAATGCAAGAAGTCCTACACACTTCCAAATGACAACAAAACTTTAATTTTTAAGAATATTTAGATCACGGAAAATAAGTATCAAAATATTAGATACATGTTAGATACATGTACATATATTGTGTGATAAGTCGATATATTTCTTTCTTGTGACAGTCCTAGCCAGATGAAACAGTGCTGACAAACAGGAGAAACACTGCGCAACGATAGTCAGAAGACTTTTTAATCTACAAATCGCCATCATTTACCATAGATTTAATGTAGCACTAACTGCACCATGGTATTGTCAGAAATGTGGGTATTTGTGTCGAATTGTATTATTAATGTAGACATGTTTTAAATGTATTGATGGAGGAGTAATGGAATATAATTACAGTTTTTTTTTTTTTGTGATTAAGCTATAGCGTTTATACTAAATTTATTTAGACTAGCTACTGTTTTTCATACAAATACCTAAAAACCATATTACATTTTTACCATGTTATTGATGTGCTATATTTGTGGTTTTTAACTGTGATTATCATGATCTAAAATGTATGCTACTATGGAAGAACAATAGTTAATGTTAATAAAACTCAAACAGTCAGAACGATTACATTTCACCATATAAAAATGAGATTGCTACAATAATTACAGATATTACTGATTTTGATAATGAACATTGTGACGAAGACGGGCGTGAGAGCGTGGGAAACGGCGAGACCGGTGGAGTATGCTAATGCACGATACCTGCACCACTCACCGGTCTCGAGTTTCACGGAGGAGCTCCGGAAGGATAAAGAGGAGGAGTGACAACCGTGTTAGAGGAGAGAGGACCAGGCCTGGACTGGACTTTATTTTGTGTTTGTTTATTTCATTAAAGTTTTCTTTAAATGTTCGCCGGTTCCCGCCTCATTCTTCCTGAACTATGAACTTTGTTACAAACATAAATCTACATCTGCATCCTAACTAAAGCTACTACAATCAAATGTGCATTTCTAAGAGACAAAAAATGTAATATTATTAATAATATTATCACACACACCTGTTTCTTTGTTTACAACAATATTAATCTGCCGTTAAACTTGAAAGAAATACCAATTTGACATTTATCGTGATAATTATCGATATTGACTGATAATGTAAAAAAACCATTATCGTGATAATATTTTGGCCATATCGCCCAGACCTACCCTGACCCATCCGCGTGACGCAGCTGACACAGAATAGCATACGCTGTTTACCTTCAGTGGATATTCTCCAAAATGGCACCAGGGTGACGCGGAGGAGACGAATTGTTGAATAAAGTCGTTATTTTTGTTTTCTTTGCGTACAAAATGTATTCTTGTAGCTTCGAAAAATTACTGTTGAACCCCTGATGTCACATGGATTATTTTACCAATCTCCTTGTTACGTTTCTGGACCTTGATCGTGGTAATTACATTGCTGTCAGAGAGCTCTCAGAATTCATCAAAAATATCTTAATTTGTGTTTCGAAGATGAACGAAGGTCTTATGGGTGGAACGCATGAGGGTGCGTAATTAATGACAGAATTTTCATTTTTGGGTGAACTAACCCTTTAAGCATGTAGAGGAATTTGGATACCTCTGTGTGTGCATTTAAGATAAAAATCTATCTATCTATCAGAACAGCTTTTTGTAACATTGTTATCTCATCTGAGGCCCAGTGATACAGAAGAAAATAATAGTAGTATTATTATAAATAAAAGTAATAAACAACCGTGCACAAATATTGTGGCAACTTTCTTTGACTTAGTCTATGACTTTATAAGTAATGGTTTTTATGACATCAAGGCTCCTTTGAGAAAGGTTTCAGAATGAGGTTTTCTTGCCTTCTGGGCTGAGATCGGCGGTCATCTTCCCCACTGCCAGACTCCTTTAAAACAATAAATAAAAGGAAACAGATTTATTATTTGTACTGATCTGTAGCCTAATATACTACCTCTGGTTGTAACTCTCATGCTAAACAATATGATGAAACTGCAATGTAAAGATTAGCATAAAATCTTTAATACTTAAAAAAATCAGTTCATGCAGAGACAGAGCATCCACTAAAATTTAGTGTTGTATTTTAACTTCACAAGGTTAGCTTTAGTTGAAGTTAACTTAATGTTGTATTTTTGTTTAAAAATAATTTTTATATTTCACAAAAATTAAATTGAGCTCAAACACTGATTGACAAATGCCCTGTAGTACCACCGTGGTACCCCACTAATCCGTGTATCATTCGATCATTCGTTTTTTAAAATTTCATATTGAAAGTAGAAAAATGAGAAAACGGATCCTTTTTCGTGTTTCTGCTTAATTCTGCTTAAATCTGCTTAAATTTTCGTTTTTTGTTCTTGGGTGGAAAAATTAATAAACAGCTTGAATATTCGATTTCTACAAGTGGGCGGGAATTAAACGTCCCTTTCTGCTGATTGGTCAGCCGAAGATCAAACCGTGCCGTCATCAGTTCTTCTGCAGATCACGCAGCAGAATAATAGTCTTCTGCTGCTGCAGTTGTATGGATTAATTACACATTTTATTGCAACTACATTTCATATTTTTCTCATCAAACAGACTAATGAATATCTCGACACAACTCGTACCGGGGCAGAGTCTAGACAGGTCTTTCTTCTGTGTAGACCAGTGGTTCTTAAAGTGATAGGGGGTCCGAGAAATTATTTGCTATAGCCTAAAGTATTTCCAAACTGTAAAGTGTTTTTTTTTTATCATGATACATAGGCCTACTGTGATTTATTCCAAGGAATTATGATGCTTTAACGCTTATATGAGCCTTGTAAAAGACGCGTATTCCTGTGGTTGTTTATGTTTTGTGGCATGCGGCTAAAGATGCTCAAGGAGACCGAAGACGCGCTAAAAAGCACGCATATATGTTGTTCTCTTCTTTATTTTCAAAGGCATACTACAGTTTGTAGTTATTTTGACGCAACGTTACACAATAAACATACATTTTACCATACACTAGAAAGCTAAACCGAGTATTTTTAAATTATTTCCCTCGATGGGGAAAAATTCCAAGTGAACCCAATCAGTACGCAATATTAATTTAAATAGCTTTAAATATGACGGCTGCTTATGTCCTGTGCACTTAAATACTGTCGCGCTTGAGACTGTAGTCACGTCTGTCTGCTTATATGAGTTTATTTTACCCATCGCAATTTTATTGGAACTGTGTGACACTAGAGTCCAACTCACCTTATGTTGTTCTAAAGGCTTATTATTTAATAACACAAAAATGTCCTGCTCGGGCTTGCCTATTTAATGGCAGAGAATGGTGACTTTTAGTTTTTTTAATTTTTTTTAAGCGGTGCCTATCCTGTCGAAATAATCCTATGCATCTCGTGGCGTATTCCAAGCATTCTGAAGGTATACTGTGGGTTTGGTGAGAAACAAACCGAAATGGCAAGGTTATTTTATTTTATGAAAATCTTGCGTTGCAGTGCGAGTGCGCAGCAGCTCACGCCGCGCACAAGTGCATATCCTTTTGAGATATCAATTATAATACATTTTAAACAAGACTACATTATATAACTCTAACAGTAGGCTATATTTAATATCTGCTGTTCTCTGGTTGTCAGTCAGAATGGCAGTTCTTGTGTGAACATAGGCCTATATACCCAAGCCAATTTATTATTTCTTTGTCCTTTGTCTTAGTTTTAAAAATATTTATTTTGAAACGAATTAATTAATTACTTAAACAGACTTACTGGGTGAGCAGTGTAGGCTAAGACAGTTGTCATATCATACCCTGCCATGCCCAGCTGATGCAAAGAATAGAATTTATATCTACACAGAAGAAAGTCCTGCCTAGATTCTGCCCAGGTATGAGTTGTGTCGAGCTATTCCTTAGCCTGTTTGTTTGATGAAAAAAGACTAAATGTAGTTGCAATAAATGTGTTAAGAATCCGTACAACTGCAGCAGTGGAGGACTATTAGTCTGCTGCGTGATACTGCAGAAGAACTGATGATGGCACAGTTTGATCTTTGGCTGACCAATCAGCAGAAAGGGGTGTTTAATTCCTGCCCATGTGTAGAAATCGAATATTCAAGTTGTTTATTTATTTTTCCACCCAAGAACGAAAAACGAAATTTAAGGCTGAATTCTCGTTTTTTTTCGTGTTTTGGAACAAAACGAAAATAACGAAAAGGAGCCGTTTTCTCATTTTTCTACTTTCAATGAATCAAAAACGCCATGACGCTGATACACGTATTCCCACTGTTAGGGCTGGACGATATTGCCAAAATTTATATCACAATATATTTATTAATTTCGGTCCATACGATATAATTCCGATATCGATATAAACACTATTAAAAAAGCCTCATAAAAAACGGCCAAGAACGGCCACAACAGATGTCTGTCTGTACCTACACACTTATGAAAAATTAATTTGCCAACTCTATGAATCCTACTCCTATAAAACTATATAATATTTTTTAAATAAAAATGGCACAAATAAATTAATGTTACCCTTTTATTTGTATTTAGCCTTCATACAAAAAAATTTGAAATCAATGTCAATAAACATCTCAGACTCACCTTATTAATATTAATATTTTTAACTTCAAACTATAGGCTAACATACCAGTCAAACGTTTTTGAACAGTAAGGTTTTTTTATTATTTTTAAAAGATTATATAATTATATCAATTATAATTATATTATATACATTTTGTTTTTTTGTTTTTAAATAATTCTCTTCTGCTCACCAAGCCTGCATTCAGCTTTCTTGCCAGTGATCAATACATTTAAAAAAAAACAGTTCAGAGTAGCATAGCATCTTTATCCAGATAGTAGAACATAGACAAAGTAAGTCATAATATCATATTAAGAAATAGTGTGATAAAGGTTGACAGGATATTTGGAAGCTTGCTTTTCTCATGGCACAACAAGCTCTCTAAACACTGAAGAAATTTCCACCAGCCTACTTGTGTGGAATAAAAATTATATTGCAAAAACAAGAGTCACATCAGTATTAGGCCTAATTTGAAATGCATTGCATCTGTTAGACTGAGATTTGCCATGTTCAGAAATACATTGAATGCAAAAAGACGTGTTATCAGAACAAATTATTTCAAGCAACTCATGACAGACATGACCCTAGATGGGAATGATTTTGCATAAACACAAATGAAAGCTCAGTGTTTTGCATTATGGAAATGCTTTGCTCCATGAAATCTGTGTTTGAATCATTTGGTTTTTTGAGCAGCAAAAGACAGTCAATCCAGACCTCCAAAATATTTGACTATCCAATGCATACCTTAGTCATAAGCACAGTTCACACGAGAGTATAGTCAAAGCACAGTACAGCAAACCAAGACCAGACTAGTATTAACTTGGTGCACCGTAGAAATCAAACTTCAGGAGACTCACAAGACACTCTCACATAAGATTTCTCACAGATATCACATGATACAAGATCTTCGAAAGACAACAAAATCGCATTTAAGAGATAATACTTGTCCACTGCTTACTTAACAGAACATGTTTAGCAAACAGGTTGGAAGTTTTTTTGAAGTGTACTGCTCAAGAAGATAATAGTGAAAGCAGATATTGGTTCCTAGAACCTGAAACCGAACCTTCAACCTCTGTAATACTGACCCAGATTTTAGCAGCACCATCATGGCTGCAGTTTCGGCAACTGAATAGACAATACTGACATGTCATTCAACTCAGTAGTGGTAAAAATTAATTTCATTATAATAGATCTTGCCTTTTACCCTTACATACAAATTGACCTACAAATGCTAACATTCCTCTAGGCCAAGTGAATTAGATGGCTGTCAAAGTTAAAGGATTAGTTCACTTTCAAATTAAAATTTCCTGATAATTTACTCACCCCCACGTCATCCAAGATGCTTACGTCTTTCTTTCGTCAGTCGAAAAGAAATTAAGGTTTTTGATGAAAACATTCCAGGATTATTCTCCTTATAGTGGACTTCCAACGGCTACCAAACGGTTGAAGGTCAAAATTACAGTTTCAGTGCAGCTTCAAAGGGCTCGACACGATACCAGACGATTTTTGTTTATAAAATGACCGATCGTTTCGCTAGATAAGACCTTAGGCCCTTTCAAACACCAGGACGATAACGATAAAAATCGTTCTGAATATTAAGAATAGCAGAGTCCACACCACAACTATAATGATAAAGACAAAGAGAAACAATATCGTTAAAATCACTTTCAAAACTATTTTTCTCCAGCTGATGAACGATAAAAAAAATTGACAGCCAATCAGAATCCATCCTGCTCTAACGAGCTCGAGAATTTAAAGCGGCAGACGTGCGTGCGCTTAGAATAAACAGACGATATCTTCACTGTTGTGGATGCTAATATCGTTATCTTTACAGTTATCGTTCTTGGTGTGAACAGGCCTTTACTTTATTCACTCGTCTGTTATTCGTGTCGAGCCCTTTGAAGCTGCACTGAAACTGTAATTTTGACCTTCAACCGTTTGGTAGCCATTTGAAGTCCACTATAAGGAGAATAATCTTGGAATGTTTTCATCAAAAACCTTAACTTCTTTTCTACTGAAGAAAGAAAGACATGAACATCTTGGAAGACATGGGGGTGAGTAAATTATCAGGACATTTTTATTTGAAAGTGAACTAATCCTTTAATGTCTTACATATTTATTAAATGTGTTGTGCTAGCTGTCTAAAGACTGCTAGAGAATTATAATTAATTACAATGCTTTTATTATTTACAACAGACACACAATAGTTTTGTTTTGTGTTCTAATTTGAATTATATTTATTTTGAAGAGCCACAACAAATATCCTGAC
This sequence comes from Sinocyclocheilus anophthalmus, assembly GCA_018155175.1. NCBI lineage: Eukaryota > Metazoa > Chordata > Actinopteri > Cypriniformes > Cyprinidae > Sinocyclocheilus > Sinocyclocheilus anophthalmus. The sequence goes on along the minus strand of JADLZN010002441.1, from coordinate 41,853 downwards.
CGAACCGAAACTCTGTTAGGCTTATACATCTAATAACGGGTACAAAAATAAATAAATAAACATATTAGTAAAGACAGCTTTTTTTTTGTATATATAGGCTGCATGGAAAATAAATGGCACCTGGTGAGGGGGTGCCTGACAAGAAAATCATTAAATATTGGGGTCCTTTTTTTATTTTTGAAAACCCTTGTTTTACGTTAGTTTGAGCAAAAATGCTGCCTCCTGCTATTCAGTCTAGTTTTACACATTTATAATCCCATTTCACTATCCTACTGTTTACTATGACTAGATCAGTTTTCTAGGGGACAGCTGTGTTTACTTTCTGGTTCCAAAACGACTTTCGTTTGAAGACCAATCCCATCATCAATTTTGCATATGAATATGAAATATTTGATACATTGTCAAAAAGAAGCTTTGAGTCACAGCCTAGTCTTTGGAGTCATTTGAGCAATTATTACAAAACACTTCCAGACTGTGGCATGCCACTGCAAACAACCGGTAGATTTAGCAGAAAATCTCCACGATTGAGATACAGCCCATGTCTCACGCTCGCCAGATATTTGTTGAGCCATATGGACAACAATGTTATTCCGAGTCTATATTTCGCGCATGCGTATTTCTATAGCGTCTGAGGACAAACGGACTATAGGAAAGAGCGGAAATGAACCCAAAAGTACCGAGGCGGTAGAAGGTGTCGGAGAAAAAAAGATGCGAGTCACTCACCGAAACGCACGGGCTAGAGGTTGCGCTTGGAGTAGGCGACCGCTGCACAGTTACCAACGCCATTCAGGCTCCGGTAAACGGATACCTGAGAGAAACTGGCGGTGGCGAGACAGACATAATTGTGTCAGGGGATATCAGCCGCAGCTCGTCCGTTGTTACTGCTCTGTCGCGCTTCCTCTCTGCGACTGCTCTGCGCATGCGCCGGAACCGCCAGCTGTCAAGATTCAGTGGCCTCAAGCCATGGTTAACTGTGTGTGTGCTGAAGAAGCATGTGAAGTTAAACACCATTAAAAAAAGGTCCAAAGTGGGGTTCTATTAATAATCTAGGCTATTTTTTAAAATACCACATGTATGTCCACTGCTATTAAATTAATAGTCCACCCAAAAATGAACATTCAGTCATCATTTTCACATCAAATGTAATTTTAAACTTGTATTACTTTATTTATTCTGTGGAATGTAAAATAAGATATTTAGAAAAATGCCATTGTATGGACAAAAATACAATGGAAGTCAATTAGAACAAAAAAAAATGATTCATGCAGGTTTGGAAGAACATGAGGGTGAGTAAATGATGACAGAATTCTTAATAAGTTAATTGAATAGACCAAATAAATATAAGATATACCATAAAACCACCCACACACCCGTAGACTAACCTATACAATCGTACATAACATCTCTGTTATCTCAGATGATGCTCAGACAAGCTGTGACATTTCTTTTGCTCGTAACCTCCACTCGCACACTGCTGTTCCACACATGCCAAAGAAAATGCTAATTAGTTCTTTGTGGCCCATGTGATACTTTGAAAGATGAATAGATAGTACACAGTTTTGCTTCGTGGCCCTAAGCATTTAACACACACAGCTTCGCCCAGTGTGTTAGTGGAAACTTTCTCCTACCTTATTTTGCTCTATTTGCCTCTTACCATTCAACCACATCCATAGATCCACTGTTTACCTAAGTCTCACTGAATGGCATTAACAGTGAGAGTAGAGAAAATGAGATTAGGATTACGGCAGGTATAACAGAGTTTGGGTTAATGGTGGGATAAAATAGAAGGAATGCCGTCTAATGTATTTAACTACTTTAAAATCATTTAAATATGCAATCATTTTCTTTAAAAAAAAAAAAAAAAAAAGGCATTTACAGAAAACCAGTACAAATGTAAACTCTTGTTTTAAAATGGGCAAAAATCATATCATGGACATGTAGTCTAAATATGCTTGTATGTCAATACACATAATAGAAATAACAACTGATGTACTCAATTACAAGCTAAAACACAAACCACTAAAAAGTAGACCAACCTTAAATCAAATCAACCTTTGTAATATATGCATATGACATACAGTAGGCCTACTGTATATACATGGGCCTACATATTAGAAAACAACATGAACAACATCTGTAGAATTCAAACATTCGTAACACTGTTTGTTATGTAAGACTGTTGCTAAATGAATAAAATGTGTGCTTTCTTTTTTTTACTAAAGCATGATCCTAACTTGTCTGGGGTGTGGTGCGTGGTGATTTAGTGCAATACTAAAGAGATGGTCACCATCTAGTGGCAGCCTGTTCTCTTGCATATGGAAACAAGATTACATATATTGTATATTAGCTGTATTTTAATAATTATTAACTATTTATCTTTAATTGACCTTGAATTTGTTTTCTCTAAATTCCTTTATTTTACATCTAAACATTTAATTAAAAATCGATTAAACCTTTCTTTCATTGGGAGCTTTATCAAAGAATAATGTGTGGGGGAGGGGGGGGGGGGGGATATGATGGTGCTGTATTTAAAAACTTTATATTACTTTGAAATTCAGCTATTAAAATAATTAAACTCTTGATTAAAATATTTAAATTTAAAAACGTGTCTCCACCTACTATTGAATAAAATTCTAGTGCATTAGTCTATCAAATAACAGCAGAGTGAGCGAGTTTTTGGATATGGTAAGAATAAACTTATTTTAGAGAATAAAGTACCACATTTCAGCTATCATTTTGTTAGGGTGGGTACACAAAATGTTATTTTATCCTTGCTTCTAGGAAATCCTCAATCTATATGCTTTCTAACAGATTCATGTGGCCATAAACATTTAAATGTAACGCGGCACTATGCATGTTAAAGTTTCACTTTCCCCGTGACTAGCCGGTAAATGTGGTGTTTACATTGAATAATCGTAATATGAGTTTATCTTATGGTACGAGTCTCTGCATCAGCAGGAAAGCCATATAACGAGCTTCCATCCGAAGACTTGTTGCATTCCGGGGCAAAGCAACAACAACACACCTTGTCGACCAACAATATAAAATGTAGGGAACTATTCCATATGCGGAACTATTACTGGTTCTAACACTAATTGTATTACAAATTATACTACGATTGGAAAATACTGTAAACTGATCAACTGTTCGGCGTGATGACGTTGATTTCCTCCGAAGCGCCTGTATTCCCTTGACGCAACTTGTGAGCAACCGTCTTTTTAAGAACCGCGTTTAAAAAAAATCACGAGGGGGCGTAACTGGTTATGTCGTAGAATAAAACGTGAAAGTATCTTGAGCCGGTGTGAACCACGGGCCTTATTTTAGGGATTTAACCAAAATCCCATTTAAAAAAACCCATCGACTATGGGACATGGAACCGGAAGTGCTAAAATGCTAACTCGCTTTCAGGTTTTTGCCTACAAAGTGACATCATAGTTCGTTTACGGAAAAGGAATATCCTTCAATTCACATACGGCACTTTCATAATAATGTAAACGTAATCATTATGACTCATTTATAATAATGAAAAGAGTAATTTATATTTATCTTTTTTTGTAAAATAATTGTGATTAATTGCCTTCCGTTTCTGTTTTAACGCTGAATCGATTTTTAAGTTATCGAATCTGCTATACGCCAGATATTTATCGAAGCAAGATGGCGACCTCTGGTAAACAGTAAGTGTCTCATGTAAACTTATAGTTAATTTGTCCAATTACACCAGACATAGTTAAATACTTTATTGTGTATATCGACGGACATTGCACAATGGCTGTGTAAGCATGTTGTAAAACAGTATCTTGATAAGCATGAGCTAATCAATATGGTCCGTGCCAATGAGCTAATACTGCTATCCTCAAAACACATGAGCATACGGTCACGTTACCTACATTATAAATCGTAAATAAACTGTATTTACATGTTGCATTTTACTAAACCTCTAATTCGCTCTATGTAATATTATTGCTTTTTTTTGTTAGCGAACTGGCCTTGTATGAAATTGGCAGTGCATTGCTTGCCTTCAAAAAAAAAAGGGAAAAAAACAGCTACAACCATTTTACGCTGGTTCAGCGGTTTTAGCTGGTTTCAAATAGACGTAGCTAGTATAATCTGGTCTTGGTTTGGCCAATCTGGTGTTCAGCTGCTTTTAGCTGGTTGGCCACCAAGCAAAAACCTCTCTAAAACCAGCTATGACCAGCCAAACAGCATGAGCTGCTTTTAACAGTTTTGTTGTTGTTTTCTTCACCAGAGACAATGATTGTTAAAAAAGATGAAAGTGTTAAACTAAGTCTTAATTAACCATCCCACATAGTAGATAGTTACTAAGCTGTATTCATGCTTTCTTATGTGTATTTCAGGTATGGGCTCATTTTGCCCCGGAAGAGTGCATCAAAATCTGCCCCTCTCTCCCGCCCCTCTGTGTTTGCAGATGATTCTGATGATGAGGTGACAGCTCCTATGAATCTGCATGTTGCTTTCTCTACACTTAAATAAGCACACTGTAATAAAACACAATCTCTTATATTTTAGACCTCAGTCGGGGAGAGCTTACTGAAGGAGTCGGTCAAAAAGAAGATGATGAAGCAGGTAAGAATGGAAGACATCCCAAGAACAGTTGCATGATTATGTAATTTATGGTGTTGAAAATGTTTTTTTTTCCCACTTCAGACCCGTCTTGAGATGCAAAAGGCACTTGAAGAGGACAGCACTGTCTATGAGTATGACGGTGTGTATGATGATATTCAGAAACAGAAACTGGAAAGCAATAAGAAATTGCTAGGTGGCACAGACAAAAAGGTATATTTTAAAATGTTATTGAAAAAATATTAATTCGTCCAACATAGACACATTTTTATTCAATACAAGTCTGAATAGCTGTTACATTAGAGCATTATGTTTTGCAGTCATTTGTCATGGTAGCACACTGCAATTTCCACTTGGCAACAATTCAAATTCAAAATGAACATATTTGTTGTTCTTTTAGCCCAAGTATATTAACCAGCTGCTCCGTGCAGTCGAAGAGAGGAAGAAGGAACAGGAACGCCGTGATGAGAGAAAGATCCAGAAGGAAAGAGAAGCAGAGGGCGAGATGTTTGCTGATAAAGAGGCCTTTGTCACCACAGCTTATCGCCAAAAACTTAAAGAAAGACAGGAGGAGTTGGAGAGAGAGAAGAGGGAAGCAGAATTAGAAGGTGAGTTCTTGTAGTATAATTCAATGTTGTTATGAGTATTAAAGTGGACATACTTAGTTTTTGTTTTCATTTTTAGCTGCACTGGATGTCAAGAAGCAGAAGGATCTTAGTGGATTTTATAGACATCTTCTCAACCAGACAGTCGGAGAGGAGGCAGTGCCTGATCGTAGTGCTCAAAGGTGAGGCACATGCTGGTAGTGATTTACAGATTGATATCCACCTTATTGTGCAACATGGAAGTAACATTCCTGTGAATGTGTGAGACTTTAGATTCATTATCTGCTGTAGGTCAATAACTAGAAGAATAACAGAGTGTAGTAAAAAATAAAGCCATTTGTGCTACAAACCAGTGTGTTCATGATTATGATAATAAAGGAAAAAATGTGAACACAAATAACGGTTTGCAATATCAAGCAGCATGACAGACACTTTTTGGACAGTTAAAATAATAGCTCTTAAGTAAAAAATAAGCCAGATATGTGTATCATACATAAGTGCAAAACAAGCAGGAACTTCAAGTATAAAGTGCATAAAAAGACAATTAAATGCTCTAGATACAGGTGCATCTCAATAAATTAGAATGTCATGGAAAAGTTCATTTATTTCAGTAATTCCAACTCAAATTGTGAAACTCGTGTATTAAATACATTCAGTGCACACAGACTGAAGTAGTTTTTGGTTCTTTTAATTGTGATGTTTTGTCTCACATTTAACAAAAACCCACCATTCACTATCTCAACAAATTAGAATATGGTGACATGCCAATCAGCTAATCAACTCAAAACACCTGCAGATGTTTCCTGAGCCTTCAAATGGTCTCTCAGTTTGGTTCACTAGGCTACACAATCAGGGGGAAGACTGCTGACTTGACAGATGTCCAGAAAACAGTCATTGACACCCTCCACAAGGAGGGTAAGCCACAAAAATTCATTGCCAAAGAAGCTGGCTTCACAGAGTGCTGTATCAAGCATGTTAACAGAAAGTTGAGTGGAAGGAAAAAGTGTGGAAGAAAAAGATGCACAACCAACTGAAAGAACCGCAGCCTTATGAGGATTGTCAAGCAAAATCGATTCAAGAATTTGAGTGAACTTCACAAGAATGGACTGAGGCTGGGGTCAAGGCACCAAGAACCACCACACACAGACGTGTCAAGGAATTTGGCTACATTTGTCGTATTCCTCTTGTTAAGCCACTCCGGAACCACAGACAACGTCAGAGGCGTCTTAACTGGGATAAGGAGAAGAAGAACTGGACTGTTTCCCAGTTGTTTAAAGTCCTCTTTTCAGATGAGAGCAATGTTTGTATTTCATTTGGAAACCAAGGTCCTAAAGTCTGGAGGAAGGGTGGAGACGCTCATAGCCCAAGTTGCTTGAAGTCCAGTTTTAAGTTCCACATTCTGTGATGATTTGGGGTGCAATGTCATCTGCTGTGTTGGTCCATTGTGTTTTTTGAAAAAAAATGTCACTGCACCCGTTTACCAAGAATTTTTGGAGCACTTCATGCTTCCTTCTGCTGAACAGCTGTTTTGAAGATGCAAAAAAATGCAGATGAGCTGAAGGCCACTGGTCAAAGAAACCTGGGCTTCCATACCATCTCAGCAGTGCTACAAACTGATCACCTTCATGCCACGCCTAATTGAGGCAGTAATTAATGCAAAAGGATCCCCTACCAAGTATTGAGGACATGTACAGTAAATTAACATACTTTCCAGAAGGCCGACAATTCACTAAAAAAATTTTTTATTGTTCTTATGAAGTATTCTAATTTGTTGAGATAGTGAATTGTTTTTTTTTTGTTAAATGTGAGCCAAAATTATCATAATTAAAAGAACCAAAGACTTAATCTACGTCAGTCTGTGTGCATTGAATTTATTTAATACACGAGTTTTACAATTTGAGTTGAATTACTGAAATAATAACTTTTCCACGACATTCAAATTTGTTGAGATGCCCTGTAAATGTTATAGATAAATGTCCCCTTTTTTTGGTACGGTTCATGGCTCATACGTTCACAACACCCCGTAATAGTTTCACAGTCAAAAATTAAAGTGACTCACCTTAGGTGAGAAACTTTACATTACATCACTGATCCCCAAGGATCCTCTGCAGTGAATGGGTGCCTTAAGAGTTTAAACAGCTGATAAAAAAAAATAGCAATCCAAAAGTAATCCACACAACTCCTGGGGGCGTTTTTGTACCTCGCATTTTAGATGATTTGAAAGATTCCAGATCTTCTGATCATCATAACTGATCTCTGGCTAATTTGGTTTTTCAAATGAATTTGCAGATTTGATTAAAATATCTGGATTAAGTTGTCCAAGATTACGGCGTGTCATGTTCTTAAAGTGTTCCTTCCTGAAAAGGGCAGTTATCATATCTAAACCGACGATCATCAATGCCCCGGATTGGCTGGTGGCAAGGCAGCAACGTAATGACATCATATAATTTAAAAAGACACCTGACGAAAAACTTGACGAATTTCTGGACCTTTATAAGGAAACAGTACTACATAAATGTTATAACAGATACATGAAATGTGCACTGTTTTTAATTTTTGTAAATTTTTTTTTTTTTTTACGATTCCCAATGATTTATTCACAATTTTTTATATTGTTCATATTTATATCATTTATATTCATGACATTTGTACAGGCTTTACATTTTTATTATAATGAAGTAATTAGCAATTCATTTAATTTTACATTTGAACAGATTTGTTATGTGACAGCATTAATTAAAGAGTTTCTTAAGGGGCCGATCAGTTTATCTGCTCGCCAAAGACAAACTCATTATTATAATTATTTAAACTAATTTTAAAATTATTGTCCCTGGATCAGTAGGGTACTCTTGTAATAGAGTAGCAGTGGCTGGGATAGATTTTAAATATCAATTCCACTTAAAAAGATGCAATCTAATCCTGTTTAAATGAAATAAGTCTGCTCCCGAGCAGGTTTAAGCCTGTTCACCAGGCCGCTACTATAAAGATAGATAAAGAGAGAGTTTCTAAAAATCATGCTCATATTTAAAAGAATAGCAGAGTCCACCCAAAACGATAACGATAAGACAAAGAGAAACGATATCGTTGTGATCACTTTCAAAACTATTTTTTCTCCAGCTGATGGAACGATAAAAAAATTGACAGCCAATCAGAATCCATTCTGCTGTAACGAGCTCAAGAATTTAAAGCGGCAGACGTGCGTGCACTTAGAATTAACAGACGATATTGTTCGCTGGTGTGGACGCTAATATTGTTATCTTTAAAGTTATCGTTCTTGGTGTGAACGGGCCTTAAGCTAATGGACCTTGTTGCTATTACAGCACCTTCAGATAGCTTTTCGAAGAACCCCCACGCGAGATCAGTCAAATTCAGCTAATTGAGTTATCGACATACAAATAACAAACCCCAGTCCCTCAATTAATCAATCAAAATGTTTTTAAATTCAAACCTGGCTAAAATATGACTGCTCTATCCATAATATATTTAAATTCATATAGTATGAGAAAAGAGATACATTGAAACTCAAATTATATCCCTAAGTGAAATTGATATCACATTTTAAAATGCGGAAACTATTTGTAGGTCTTTGTAGCTCTAATAAAATTATTAATCAACTTTAACTTGTTTTAGAGAGGAGAAAGCTACAGGCTCTGCAGCAGCAGAATGGTCACCAACCCCGGAGCCCACAGTGAATCGAAGAGAGAGCGAGGCAGAATCCCACAGCGATGATGACCAGAGTGATAACAAAGCTGCATTCACTAAGACCACCACAAACAGCAATCACTCAAAACGGCAATACAGACAAAAATCCCCTCTTTCAGATAGTGACGATGAGCGAGAGCATGAGAGGGAAGAGATTAAAGAAAGGAGTCCCAACGAAAAAGACCGGGATCGAGCAAAGGATAAAGATAGAGAGAAGACCAAAGACAGAGAAGACGACCACAGTCACAGAAAGGAGGACAGGGACCGCAGAAGAGAAAGAGAGCGAGACAGGGACAGAAAAGAAGACAGAGGCCGAGACAAAGATGACAGACATAGTAACAGGGACAGAAGAAACAGCAACCCAAAAGACAGAGAACGAGACGGGAAAGGTGAGCAAGATCGAGACAGAAGAGACAACAGTCCAAAAGACAGAGAAAGACACCGTAAAGGAGAACGAGAGAGAGACAGACGAGACAGTCCAAAGGACAGGGAACGGGACCGCAAAGGAGAGCAAGATCAGAGGGACAGAGAAAGCCAGAAAATGGACAGCAAAAGGAAAACCCAGGATGAGGAAAAAATTAGCGAGAGACAGACGGACAATGACAAAGAAGAAAAAGTTATGGAACCCGAGGAAAAAAGTGATGCACAAAAGAAACATAGTAAATTTGCGAAACGCAGCAGTGACCAGACTGTAAATTCAGCCAGAGAGAGATATCTGGCCCGGCAACTTGCTTGTTTTGCTGCAAAGCCCTACATTGAAAAAGATGCCGACTAGCAAATGGATTGACCATTGCATCTCATTTTTATGCACCCTTCATCTCCCTCTTTGAAACCGTATGTATGGGTTTGGTCAAGGCAAATAATTTAAATGCTTTAGTGAGCCTAAGTGTTTGTAAATTTGGGGAGAATGGAGCTTTTTCTTTTTTTGTAAATTTCACTTTATTGTCAAGAGTTAATAAAGAAAAAAAACAAAACTGAATGTTAATTGTGGCAAAGCATCTGGTTTGCTGCAGCGCATTGATTTTTTTTTTTTGCTGGATTGAGATTTTTTTTTCCATAGTTTTCAATGTCTTAGATTTGAGGAAGGGTTTTAAAAAACAGATGGGCAGTGGCATTTATAACCCTTACGCCTTATTAAAAGCAATGGGGGTTCAATGCAATATGCACATCCAAAAGTTCATGATTCTTAAAGTCGGCATGAAACGGAAGTTGCAATTGTCTTTTCTTCTCTACTGTGACGTATATCCGAGTGAAACGGCATCTGAAATGAGAGGGCGGGACTTGATTTCGTCCTTCGGTAATTGATTGGATCGTTGGAAGGTGGGGTGTTGGAGGCAGATCTGAATGCCAGTTTGCTGTTAGTTGTGGGGGATTTCTCTCCACTGGATTCACAGCGGACACCCAAGCATGAATAAATAGTTTTATTTATTAAGGATGACGACGATGATCAACAGCACAAAACATGCCTAAACAGCGCGCGCGTGTGAGAGAGTGAGAGAGAGACTGCCTGAATGACTGAGCGCGTCCTCCCATCAGGTTAAGCATATTCATAAAAAAAAAATTGTTTGCGACGTCCTTAGAGTAGGCTAATGTTGTCGTAATATCTTTTCGGTGTTTAGGGGCAACGTACCCGCCTGACTGTGCATGCTAAAAAAGCATCATCTTCTCCCCTGGTCCTTTATCCCAGCATTTACCCATCACGTCACTAGCTCCGCCCTTGCGCCATAGCTCGTGACCGGAAGAGGAGATGAGTCGTTTTTGGATGGGGATGGGATTTTACGTTTGTTGTTCAAGATTACAGGGGCATTATGTAAAAAAAAAAAAATATAATTTTTGATTTCATGGTGACTTTAAGGTGCTAACATGTCAGGAACTTTCCCCCGATAATAAGAAAACAACATTTGAATGAAGAACTTTTAATGGGACATGTTACAATGCACTCAACATACAAACATGAAATTCAAGGACATACAGCAGTTCAAAGAAAACAAGTCTGAATATGAAGATTAAGGACAAAGCGGTCCAAATCTCCGTCAACGGAATCTGTTGGGTAAATGAACAATCAATTTAGGTCAATTGCAGGCCATTTTTCACAAAAGTTAAACTTTTTTTTTTTTTTCTCAAATCAGAAAACCGTTAATCACCACTGATCAATCTGACGGTAATTCCAGCTATTATCAGTTTAGGTTTCATCATAATGAACTCGGTCAATATTTAAAATAAGTAACAGCATTTCTGCACAACTCACCATAAATGTGTGAAGTCCTCGGAAAACACCTAGTGTTAGGGAGACACACACCGTTAAGGAACCGCTCATACAGGTCTTAAATACTTGGTATACATTTGGTGTGCTCAGAAAACCGATCATCACCACTGAACCATCTGACGGTAATTCCAGCTATTTTCAGTTTAGGTTTCATCACAACACATAATGAAGAGGCATTTATTGAGAACTGTGACTTGTGTCTTAAACACAAACAGCCGTTTTTTTTTTTCCTTCACACGCGCCATTCTCTCTTCTCAGCACAGAAAGGACTTGTCCGCGTTCGCCTCGTGTTAATGTACTAGTCTTCTTCTTGAGGATCTACTAGTTTGAACGCCACTAGGCGTACTGCCCTCCACAGGTCAAAACGTATAGTTCTTCCTGAACCCTGAGCGCGATCCGCTCATTTCTGCCAACTACTGGAAAAACCTTCTTCTTCTTCTGATGTTTATTGGCGGTTTTGGCAAACCAACTTAAAGGTGCATTACCGCCACCTACTGATCTGGAGTGTGCATAACAGTTTGGTAAGAGAGGGATATTATATAAAAAAAAATTGTCAAAAAAAATTAAAATAAATTTTTTTTTTTTTTAAAATACATTTTTCTTATCATTATATAGATTATATGTTTTTATTATTATTATATATATATATATAAACCTACACTATTACAATTTATATTCTTTCCATATTTCCTGTCTTTTTAAGATAATTGAACACTTCTTCTTTAATTCTAGATTGCATTCGTCTATTCCCTAGTAATATCTTTAGTGATACTTTATCATATCCCATCAAACCTAATTTATGATTAAGCTGATTTCTTTCTCTTTCATACGCATCACATTCTAGAAGAATATGCTTTACTGTTTCTGTATTCCCACATTTATCACATCTTCCATTTTCATGCTTCCCTATTTTGTGTAAATTGAAATGTAAAGCTGAATGTCCAATCTTCATTCTTGTTATAATAACATCTTTCTTCCTGCTCCACATCTTATTCTCTCTTCACCTACGCACCCTTGTATCTGGTAAAGATGCCTTCCTTTTATTCCACTATCCCATATCTTTTGCCATATCTTTCTTACTTCAATTGACATTATTCTCTTGATTTCAGATTTGGTAATTGCTATATTAATTTCACTATGTGAGTGCTTCAGAGCCATCTTAGCCAAGCAGTCCACTTTCTCATTTCCCTCCACCCCAGTATGAGCCTGTACCCATAGGAAGTATACCATTATCCCTGGTTGTCTAATTCTAAACAAGTACTGTAATACTTAATATATTAAATCTTGCCGTGCTGCAGATTTTCCACTCATTGGACTTGTTAGAACAGACATTGAATCTTTACATATTACAGTATTATTTGGTTGTATTTCTTCAATCCATTGTAGTGCTAATATAATTGCTATTAATTCTGTAGTAAAAACAGACAAATGATCTGATATTCTTTTAGCTATTTTTATTTTAAATGCAGGAATATATACTGCTGCTGCTGTTCTTCCAGATTCAGGATCCTTCGACCCATTCGTATAAATCTGTAATTGTGAATAATATGCTTGATTTATATACTGTTGAATTACTATATTTATAGGAATGATCTTCTCCTTTTCATTTATTTTTTGTATTTGAAAGTCAATCAAAGGTATTGGAAACTACCACGGTAGAACCACTGGAATTTGCTACAGAAGAATTGTTTTCATATTTATTCAACCCTAATCTATCTGCCTCCTTCTTTACTGTCCAACCAAAGCTCTATAAATCTTTATAGTCATACTCCCAACAATCTTTCAAAAGATTTTTAACTGGATGATATTCTGAGTGACCCTTTACACCACCCAATATCTCATCCCTCAACTGTAACCACGGATTCTATGGGGCAATTTCCTTTTCTCCCACTCTACCGGTAAAGCATTCACTGGAATGTTCTAAAAGCGCCATCTACATATAACCAGAGCCTGTGACTGTGTACTACTTCAACGTTTTGAGCAGAGTTTTGTTTCGCCGAACATTATACTATACTACATAAAGCTATACTAATTCTTATTACTAGCACTGATATTCTTTTTAATGATGAGAACTGCTCCCCCCAATCGCCTGATAAACACTTAATACTTAAGTCCGCTTTACATTGTTTCAATTAATTTCTGTCATATGTATTCCCACTTTAATTTTGAATCCTCACATCCCCAGAATCTGACGCACCTTCACTTGCTCCACCTATACCATACATCGTAACGTTTATTTCGGATTATTGTTTCTTATGCGAAAAACAAATATACTTGAGTTTTCTCCCAAAGAAAAACGAAATCCCCATATCTTACCCATCTCTCTACCCTCATTCACACGCATTTTGCATTTTGCTTTCCACCATGAAATATTCCTTCCCCTTTTCCATAGTGCTCCGTCCGTCTGCTATAGTGATCATACCATATCCACTCTCTTATACTGGACAAAATATCATTTATCATCACTTAAACAAAATAGGGCGACTTACATCATCCTTTCGGATTGTCCATTCTCTAATTGAATATATTCTAAATACTTTTTTCCCACTCTAACTTGAATTGTGTCTTCCAATACAAGAAATTTAAAATCCAATTGTACATTCTTCCATTGATTCCCAGACTTTCTAATTTCATTAATAACCCCTTTTTCCACAGCATATCATATGCCTTCTCTACGTCAAAAAAGACTCCCACTAATACCTCCTTCTTAATTTGCGCCTTTCTTATTTCATTTTCCAGATAAACTATAGAGTCCATAGTACTACGTCCCTTTCGAAACCCACTTTGATATGCTGAAAAAATATTCCTACTCTCAATTACAATTATCAACCTATTCATGACCATCCGTTCCATGAGCTTGCATAGGTTGGATGTCAAAGCTATAGGTCTATAATTACTAGCTTTTGAATGATCTTTTCCTGGTTTTGCAATCGGTACAATTACTCCGTGCTTCCAATCCACTGGCATGATCCCTGTTTTCCAAATCTTATTTAAAAAACTTAAAACCACATTTAAAGATTCGTCTGATAAATGTTTAATCATCTCTTAACATATTTCATCTTTACCTGGGGATGTCTGCTTTACCCCTGCAATAGCTCTCTTCAATTCGTACATTGTGAATTCTAATTCTAATGTACTACCAGTCTCAATCTTTTTTTTCAAATATGTGAATATTTTCTCTCACCTTCTCTTCCCTATACTTCCTCATACTATCCGTAATATTCGTATTACTGTGTACCATTACAAATGCTTCCGCAAGCATCTCGGCTTTATCAATATCAGAAACTGCAATTTTATCATTATTTTCTAAAACCGGAATACTATAGTTTCTCTGTATGCCTCCCATCTTCCTGATCATAGCCCATAAATCATTCATATCAATTTTTTCCCCTATTCTATTACAGAATTCTCTCCAGTATGTTCTTTTAGCTATCCTTATTACCCTCCTCACCATTGCTTGAGCTCTCTTATAGTTAATATAATCCTTAAATTGTAACGTTTTCCTTGCTTTCTTAATTTCTGTTTCTATATGTGCAACTGCTTTTCTACATTCTTCATTCCACCATGGTACTGATTTTCTACTACTTGTGCTTTCCTTTTTACCTATTACTTCCTCTGCTGTACTTCTTATACTTCCACTAACTTTCTTACTTATTTCCTCAATATCTTCGTTAATTCCATTATATTCTATCATTTTATTATGACACAATTTTGTAAAAAGTTCCCAATTTGCAGTCTTGAATTTCCACCTTGGTTTTCTCTCTACCTTTACTTGATTTATTTCCACACCTAATTGACACCATATAGGATAATGATCACTTCCGATTGTACTTTGCTTTATAACCCTCCATACACTTTTACCAGCTAAGCTATTAGACACTAACGTAATATCTAAAGCTGAGTGACGTCCATTGGAAACATCTAATCGAGTAATGCTTCCATCATTAATACATACCAACTGACCCCTATCTAGCATTTCTTCCACTATTAACCCATTATAATCATTTTTGTTACTACCCCATAAAGTGTTATGTGCGTTGAAATCCCCACACCAAACCACTTTATTATTGTTATTTCCTCTTATATTCTCCAATTGCTTCTTACTTAATTTCCCACAAGGATTATAAAAATGTATTATTTTAATACTATACCTCCCTTCCCAGATTTCAATCACCACCACCTCGTGATCTGCAATCTCCTCAACATTTCTGTATCCAATTCCTTGTTTTATAAATGTTGCTACCCCTCCACCATTCCCTTGTTTCCTATCTCTTCTAATCGCCACATACCCTTGTAAACTAAAATTAAGCTGAGGTTTTAACCATGTTTCTTGAACACAAATTATATCCGGTTTGTTTTCATGATTAGATATGTGCTTTTTAAATTCTTGCCCATTTGCAATTAAGCTTCTTGCATTCCATTGAAATATTGTTAACACCATTATGAACCACGACATACTGTTTGAGTATTTGATGCTTGCACCTTTAGTTTGTCATTAATCATTTCCACTGAAATGCCCTCTATCTCTAGGTATTTTTCAGCTGCTTTGATTATAATTTTGATTCTCTCTGTCCGGCTTTCCGTTTGTGCAGAACAGTTCACCACTTCCGCCATAAACGTGACAAATGCCACTTTGTCATAAACGCTTATACTCTCTTTTGGTTAGGAACTATCTTTTTGTTCTCTTCTAGCTCTGGAGTCTTTCCCACTTTTTTTAGTGCCTCAGAATATGACAATCCCTCCTCTGTTCTTACAGTCTGCACTTGAGCTGCATGCTTCCTCACTTTACATCCTCCATAACCCGCACTATGTTCTTCTCCACAATTACAACACTTTGGGTTAACTCCTTGACCGCATTTGCCATATTCATGCTCACCGCCACACCTTGCACATCGTTGTTTACCTCTGCAAACAGCTGCCACATGACCAAATTTTTGGCATTTAAAACATCTTAACGGAGGAGGAACATAAAGTCTGACCAGGTAGCTATCCTAAGAATACTTTGTCCGGTAATTTATCCTCATCGAAGTGAATCATTACTGAAAGGCTATCAACCTTTTCATTATTTCTGCTGTATTTCAGTCTTTTAACCTCAATCACTGCCGCCCCAGTTAGACTTTTCTTGATCTTTTCTACGGTCACTTCAGTTGGGATACCAGTTCTGGAAAAACCTACGAACACAAAAACCTAGTCAACTCTTCTTCTTCTTCGGTTTTATGGCGGGTAGCACCAATGTTCAGGTACATTATCGCCACCTACTGTATTGGAGTGTGAACCACAGTTTACTCTTTCATAATAGGACCCAAAACAAAAAAAAACAATTCCTTAATAATAAATTTACTTCTTTACCTCAAGAAGTTTTTCCCACTAAATTATCTTAATCAGCTCTGTTCTCTTAAGATACAAAAATAAACTTTCTAGTCCATAAGTAAATATATTTTTAAGCTTTAGGTTATCCACTCCCATCTTTCTAAGTTCATTCTTCATTGTTTCTCGTTCATTATTATACTTTTCACAAATACAAATAACCTGTTCTACTGATTCCTCCATTCCACAGTGCTCACATAATCCAGTTGGATGTTTATTTATTATTTTTAAGGTTTTATTCAGCATAGTATGCCCAACCCTTAGTCTTGTTAGAATATTTTCTTCTTTGGTGCTTCTTTTAGTTATTCTCACAACTCCTACTTCTCGCTGTATTTCATAAAGTTGACATCCTGTATTTCCTGTATCCCATTTATGTTGCCACTCCTTAGTGGTATATGCTTTAATTACTGCTTTTGCTTCATATTTACTAAGTGAGATATTCATGATCTCCTCGTTTTCCAATGCCTGTTTTGCTAATCCATCAACCTTTTCATTACCCTTTATCCCCCTATGAGCTGGTATCCACATAAATATTATCATGATGTTCATATTCTTGAATCTATACAGATTTTCATATATCTCATTTACTATCTCCTGTCTACTATGAGATGTGAATGATTGCAATGACTTTAATGCCGAACATGAATCTGTACAAAGTATAACCTTTTGATAGTCTCCTCTATCCACTGTAGTGCTGTTGCTATTGCCATCATCTCTACTGTGTATACTGATAAATGATCTGATGTTCTCCTATTAACAGAAATGTTTAAGGATGGAATACTGAATGCAAAACCTGTTCTCGATAGCAAAAACCTATTAGATCTTTGGATCCATCATTATCTACGAGCAAATACTTTGTGATACCTTTTGTAGTCTAAGCTCAACAACACTACAACTGTTTCAGGGGCTTTTTCATTAACGCCATATAAAACACTAGGAGACGCGCAGGAAACATCCAAGTGGCGTTATTGTAGAACGTTATGCAGGAATTAGGCGGTATGACGCTAAAAGACCAAGCGCTCCTTCTAGCTTCTTTGTTACTATTCCATGCAAAACACCTCTGTTTAGACCTTTCCTTTTCCCAGCACGGAAGGAGTACCTTTACTGTTGGATGGCGGTCTTCTGAATGACCTTGAAGATTTACCCAGTAGTTCATCATTAACTGCTTTCGTCTGATTTGTAACGGCATTTCACCCACTTCAACCAGAAGAGCAGATACAGGAGTCGTTTTAAAAGCACCACAACAAAGTCTCAAAGCTTGAGCTTTTATTACATCCAGCTTCTTCAGTAAAGTTTTTGCTGCAGAGTCGTAAACAATACTTCCCTAATCTAACACTGATCTAATCAGTGCTATATAAATACTTTTCATTGCAGCTCTACTCGCTCCCCACTCTGATCCTCTTAGACATCTCATCACATTTAAAATCTTTTTACATTTAGTGTCAATCTTTTGAATATGTTCGTTCCATGTTAATTTTGTGTCAAACCACACACCCAGAAACTTAAAAACATTAACTTGTTCAATAGTCTGTCCATACATCTTTATCTGTGTGTCAATGCCTCTTTTCCTAGTGAACATTATTGCTTTTGTTTTATCTACTGAAAACCTGAATCCCCATGCATATGACCATTTTTCTACTACTTCAATTGCCTCTTGTATCTTTCCTATATATGATTTATATTCCTTCCCCATTTCCACAATGCCCCGTCATCAGCAAACAATGATCGCCCAATGTCTCCTTGAACTTGAGAAAATACATCATTTATCATAACTGAAAAGAGTATTGGACTTATGATGCTGCCCTGGGGGTACCATTTTCTACCATATATCTTCCAGATAAGACTTTCCCAATTCTGACTTGAATAAATCTCTCAAACAAAAAATCTTTAATCCAATTATAACTTCTACCTGTTATTCCCATCATATCAAGTTTGATCATTAAGCCCTCTTTCCAAACCATGTCATATGTTTTTTCGACATCAAAGAAATCTGCTATCACTGAATCCTTATTAACCTGAGCTTTCTTAACTTCTGTTTCCAAACATATCATGGGGTCCATAGTTCCTCTCCCTCTCCTGAAACCACTCTGATGAGGTGATAGAATTCCACTACTTTCCAAATAAAATGCTATTCTGTCTGTAATCATTCTTTCCATTATCTTACCTATATGTGAGGTCAATGCTATTGGCCGCTAATTCTTTGGATTTGATGGGTCCTTTCCTGGCTTCCTAATAGGAATAATCACTGACTCTTTCCATCCAGTAGGTAACTTTCCTTTTTCCCAAACTTCATTATAAAAGCCTAATAGTTTTATAGATGCCAAAACACCCAAGTGTTTTAACATTATGTAGCAGATTTCATCCTTCCCAGGAGATGTTATTCCTGCTCTTGCTATTGCCCTCTTCATTTCTGCCATAGTGAACGGAGCATCCATTGTGTTGTTAGTTTCCTTCCGCCTCTCGAGCCTTCCAGAATAAACTGATTTTGTTAATTCCCTTCCTCTCTTTCCCTCCTCAGTTAGATTATTTGAGCTATGAATTTCAATTAGTGCCTTTGCTATAATTTCGGCCTTTTCTTCATCAGATGCTGCTGCCTTTTCCCCACCTTCATAACAGGATATTTCCGTTCTCTTCTGATTCCTCTCATGCTTTTAATCATGCCCCATACCTCTCCCACAGGTGTTGATCTACCTATTTTATTACAAAACTTCTGCCAGCTTTGTCTTTTTGCATTTCGTATAATTTTCCTAACCTTTGCTTGCATTTGCTTATATTTAATTAAGTTTGGAAAATTATGAGTTCTTCTTAATATTCTTAAAGCTTTATTTCTTTCTTTAACAACTGCACTGCATTCATCTGTCCACCAAGGGACCACCTTCCTCTTCATTTGTCCATTACTTTTAGGAACTGACTCATTAGCAGCTTCATGCAATACTGTTTTACACTTTTTATCAATCTCCTCAATATCTTCCCTTAAATCTATTTTGTCTAATTCACTCTCACAAATAAAACTAAACTTTTCCCAATTAGCCCAGTTAAATATCCACTTCCCTATTCTTTTCTCTCGTTGTTTATTTTCCTGTATTAATATTCTACAAAAAACTGGATAATGATCACTCCCCACTGATGTTTCATCAGTGACATCCCACTCACATATCCCTGCTAAATTATTTGACACCAAAGTTAAATCCAATACTGACATATTCCCTGTGTGTACATCCAGTCTGGTCCTTCTCCCATCATTTAAACAAACCAAGTCCTTTTCCTCTAACAGTTGTTCAATCACCCCTCCATTTACATCCGTTTTTGTTCCTCCCCATAATGTACTGTGCGCGTTAAAATCCCCACATATCACTCTCTTATTTCCATCTATTCCTTCAATTTGCATTAACCCATTCAGATCTAATTTCTTACAAGGATTATAATAATTAATAATTATGAGCTCTCCTTCCTTCCTCAAGATCTCTATGATTATGTATTCATGCTCATGTCCTATTCCTATCTCTCTAAATGCAATATCTTCTCTAATAAATGTAACACACCCACCCCCTACTCCTTCCCTCCTATCACACCTATCACAATCATATCCACCTAGTCTAAAATCTAAATTTGGCCTCAACCATGTCTCCTGAACACAAATAACACTGGGTTTGCTAGAAAGCTCTTCTATATATTTTTAAAATTCTTGTCCATTTGCCAACAAACTTCTCAAGAGGATCATTATTACTATTATCCAACCCATGCTTGATCCTGGCTTGACTGAGCACTGAGGTCATTTCTTACTTCCTCCCATGTCAGCCCACGTATATTTAGATGATGTACTGCTGCCTTCACAATTATTTGTATTCTTTCTGTTTTAGATTTAATCTCCATTGTGGCATTAACTACCCCTGCAATGAAAATAACTAGTTTCTTTCTTTGCCTTTAAGGCGCCAATACGGTTTTCTTGAAGTTACCTGGTCTTACTCACTCCTGTTGAGAGTTGGAGTCTTCTCCCGCGGGTTCTGGCATTGTTCCGTCTCGTGATTCCCCATCCATCACAGCTTCGGCTAGGGGATCTTATTCTGAGTTCGTAACGGTGTATTTTCCCGGTCTTTGCATCAGTCACACCCCCCAGAGCCCACACGGCGGAAGGCCCGCCACAGTGGCAACAGATGGGGCCTGTTTCAGGAGGCCGTGCCCATATTCATGATCTTCTCCACACCTGGCACATCTCCTTCTGCCTTTACATACCTTGGCTGTATGTCCAAATCTTTGGCAGTTGTAGCACCTCATTGGCTTTGGAATATATTCTCTAACGTTACAGCTCAAAAATCCTAACGTCACTTTTTTGGGTAGCAATTCCTCTTCAAAATCAAGTACAACATACTCACTGTCTTTCCTCACTCCCTCTCAAGTTATTTGTATCCGCCGAGCACCTTTCAGAAGCCACCGTGGAGGTGGGGGGAGGGCAGGGCCGCCAGGGGAGACGCCGACCGACTCCCCAAATCACGCCGTTACTCCGATTTTCCTTCCCCATGACTGTAGGGAGACGGTACATTGGCCGATTGCCTTACTGCCTGCCAGCCCGCTCCCCGGCGCGCAGGGCGCAACAAGCAGGACATGTGCATCTCGAAAACCGGGGCAGAGGGAGGGCGCCAAGCGGGTTGGGTCGCAAAGATGGGGCAGGGCACGGGAGACTCGTGGAGGAGAGCCCGGCGCCGCGCCCGAAGCCCGGAGCATGTAGAAAGTGCAAACAGGCCTGGCACGCTCCGCGTCTACGGTCCCCGGGCAACGGCGACGACACGCCTGGGCGGCCGGTGGCGCGAAATCCCGTCAAAAGGAGGGGCCTCTGGGCTCCCGCAGGCGGCCGCGGCCTTGACGGGGGGGCCAGACGATCCCACAGACAGTCCATATCAGAACGCCCCCACCGTCCAGGCACAACACAGCTGGGCTGACCGCGGGCGGCGGGCAGGCGGACGGGCCCCGGCGGAGTATGGTCCCCGTGGCCCGACCGCCGGGAGAACAGCGGGGCGGCAAGAGCATCGGGGAAATGTGTCGGGTGAGGGGTGAGGGAGGAAGGGGGGGGGACCAGAGCACCGGGCCGCTCGCGGAGGGTCGTGAAGCTAGCAGCCCCGCGGTGCCCCGAGGGACGCGCACCTACGCAAGACGGGACAGCAAGCGGGGGGGGATCCGGGGCCAACGGAGCCATGGGGGGGGCTAGAGGAGCAACGTGGGCAGACGGCCCTAGCAACGGCTTGTGGGCAAAAAGCCCGAGCAACAGGAGCGTAGGTAAAAAGTTTTGGCCGAACGGTGGAGCACGGTTGGAAGGGGACGCCAAGGAGAAAAAAGGACATAGGTTTCAGCGAAAACACCAACAAGGAAACCGGGACCGCAGGCCATCCACGCAGTCACATCCAACCGGGAGAATCTACGAAAGAGGCCTTACCGTACAACAAAGGTGCAATGAAGGTGCAGGTCCATTGGGCAATAATAAGCACATGGATGAATAACAGCGGTTATTAGCGTGAATGGGGGTTCAAGGAGGACACGGAGCAGAAAACATAGGGGAACAAACGGGAAAAGTAACGAGCTCATTTTTCGACCAGGAGGGGAGCCAGGAAGGGGAACAGGGAACGGAAAACACAAAAGCAGGGGGATTGAAAACACAGGGAACACCGGAAAAAAGAAAGACGTAGGGCCCGGCATATAACAGACTGGGGTCCCCGAGGTTTGAGAGGACGTGGGGGGAGCACACGAAGAACGAGGACCGGGGGTAAACGAGCAGGGGGCAGAAGGTGCAGGGTACGAGGGACGAAGAAAAGACATACACCGTGTAACGGTGCAAGAATGCAGGGTGTAAAACAAAAGCAGAGCAGAAGAGGGCGACGGAGGGAGCGGACCAAGGGATGGGGGTATTGGGGAGAAGTAGGGGGGAGGAACAAAGAACGGGAAAAAATGGGTTCGCTGGAGATGGATATGCGTTGGGGTAGTCCACCGGAAAAAAGGCTGTTTTGGGGAATGGTTAGGGCAGGACGCCAGCACGCAATGAACAGCAGCAGGGGCCATGGAGCAACGGGCGCAACAAGCATGCGCGGTCGACCGCCCCTGAAAAGGAGGTGGGCAACACGGGTGGTCGGAGAGTGTGGAAAGGGCGATCAGGGTAGACAGACGCGGACCGGGGAAGCGCGTGCAGCAAAGAACGAATCTTGGTGGGGGGGCGAGGCAGGGCTTTATTGTAAAACAAAATAATAAGAACAGGGGACGGGGTACTGCCCGAAGATGTCACGACGGCCAAACGGGGGAGCACACACGAACAAACAGACAAACGGCGAGAAGAAACAGAAAAGGGGGAAGGCAGGGGGGGCCCGGGGGCGTCATCCATGAGGCCGCACCCCGCGGACTACAGTCTTCGGTTTGGGCTTATGGGGCTGTCACGTGATGAAAGAATGACTCGGAAAAGCCCGAAGACTCGAACCAGGTGAGCTACTTGACTAGTTCCAGTACAGAACCTATAGGGTGTTGCGCATGCGCGACTGAACGAATCACTCTCCGAGACGACTTGTTCTCCCCGAGTCAAATTAAAGATTTGTTCAAAACGACCGAATCGTTCAAGAACGACTAGATTGCTTATTTAAACAACCTTTAGCCCTTAACTGTGCATTAACATTCTATACACACATTTTTAATTGCTATGGACGTGTTATATTTGACATAGGCCTATATTTCTGTACACGGATTTCATATTAATCTTTACAAATGTCCAAGGGGCATGTTTGTAGGTTTCCAAGTTGGACATTTGGCTTTATGAACATTAGTAATGATACAGGAGTACGCATACCAGCAACAACATCATCTTTTCCTAAACGAACATTTATATAAAAACCATCCGCCGCGTGCGTGTTACATGAACACGCGAACTGAAGGAAACAAACACGTGATGCGCGATGACGTTTGCGCTCTAAATATGACGCTGATTGCTATCGGCTAGCTGGCTGCGTCGTTTCCCTCCATCAACACTGAGCAGAGACCGAAAGTTAGCAAGTTGATACGGACAACTCCGGATTCACGTTCGTTATACCTAGCCTTTCGAGTGAGGCATTCTTTGCTGGACGTTTGATTAACCAATCTGTGCAGAATAAACGGTAAGTCTGATTCAATCTGTTTGTTGGATAAAGTGCGTTTCAAGCCCGGTTGCTAGCAAGTTAGCATTTGTAGTGAGCCATGTGAAAGTAGAAACTTTATGGCATTTGTATATCTGTATGGTAGATTAAATTAATCGAAAGGTTTTTGAAACATGTTACATTTTGAATCAATTGATAGCAGCTCATTACGGCGCCACATATTTGTATTTGAAACAAAACTTAATGGAAGCACATGACGGCTACCTTCTTTTTTTTTGGCTCTACGGCCTTGGTTCGCACTGTCCGCAAACTGTTCCTCAGTTTAAATCCGGCGCACCACAATATATAATGAGAACGTATGTTGGTGGCTTTTTAGATATAATCCTAACCACAACACACACCACACACACACACACACCACACACAAAACCAAACAAACAACACATTCCCACAGCCCGTAAGTCAACAGGCACATGACATTTCTAACATTGCTAATATACGTCAAAACTTGCATGAACAATAACAGACATCACAAGTTATTTAACGATACCTGAAACAAATCTCTTTAACCGCACTTCATATTTATCTGACATATGATGTTTGTGCTGTTTTGAAATTTATATTCGTGTTCTCGGTCACATTTGTCTCTGCTTGACTCTTGGGTTATAGCTGGTGCGCTTAGAATTCTCGTGAAAGCACATTTGTTTCTGGATGTTTGAACAAGTATGAAAATGAATTATGCAAATTGAAATATTCTTTTAAAATACGCAGCTGTAGTATCTTGATATGTTCAGTTAGATTTTGTGTCCGTGTACAAGCCACCATTCCTAGTTTATAAATCAACCCTGCAAAGCCTGACATATGAAATAATTGTTAGAAGAATAATCAAATAGACAGTTTTATTTAAAAATCCCCCCAAAAAGTTTGCGTATGTTTTTATGTATTATATCATATAAAGAAACACCTTAGTTTTTTTAAATATATATATTTATTTTGAAGCAAAAATATGCATTTTGGTGCATTTGCTGCTGTTTTACATGGTTAAAACATGGGCAAAACATATAATGTAATGTAATACAGTGATGACATTTTAACATGGTTTTTCTTAAAAAATGTAAGTGGGAAGATGTGTGGATAATAACGTAAACCAGGGGTGCCCAAACTCGGTCCTGGAGGGCCGGTGTCCTGCAGAGTTTAGCTCCAACTTGCCTCGACACACCTGCTGGGAAGTTTCTAGTATCCCTATAAGAGCTTGATTTAGCTGGTTCAGGTGTGTTTAATTGGTTGGAGCTAAACTCTGCAGGACACTGGCTTTCCAGGACCGAGTTTGGGCACCCCTGACGTAAACCTACATTGCTTTAGTCTAGTGCAGGGGTAGGCAAGTTCAGTCCTAGAGAGCCTCAGTCCTGCAGAGTTCAGCTCCAACCCCGAAAACAAAACTCTCCTGCATATACCCTTAGTAATCCTGAAGACATTGATTAGCTTGTTCAGTTGTGTCTGATTAGGGTTGGAGCTGAACTCTGCAGAACTGCGGTTCTCTAGGACCGAACTTGCCTACCCCCTGGTCTAGTGTTATAGGCTTTAGGCTAGGTTATTTGTCACGATAGTCTACAGATTATAACATCGATTAATCGAGTAATCGGATAAGAAGTCATTTTTCTTTATTAAAGAGCAATAGTAAATATACAAGAGATAAGATAGATCTCTTAAAATAAACAAATAATTTTGTTTTCTTTTTAGAAAAATTTACATTTTTATTGCTGAAATTGCATACATTAATGACCGTGAAAACTAAACCCATTTAATGTATTTAATTGCAAAATTACATTCAAAATGCAAATACAAATATAGCAATAATAAAATAAATAAAAATACAAAAATCAATTTCACGTTACTTTAAAAAAGGTAAACGGTACAAACTAAAACTAATGCATAAATCAAAATAATAGTAATAAAAACAGTGCATGGTAGTCATGCACTTACTTTCAAGTGTTCACCTAACTAAAGCTCAGAAACATGACATACGCCTTACTGTCCTACTTGGAAGGGTTGTGTGCGTTTTGTGAGAGCAAAATCAGTGGAGAGAACGTAACCTCCTTGGACAGAGCCCATACACATTTTTAAACATTGTCTCTGCAACATGGAAATTTAGAGCTTATTTGGATGAATAAAAACCCTCTTAAATGTCCCTAATACATACTGGTGTGTGCTCGTGGGTGTGCTTGTGGGGTGTGTGTGTTGTGTAAAACCTGTGTTATTTTGCATCTTTCATATTCTGTGGTCAGTTCACAGCAGTGTTAGAAATTAATCTGTTCCAATAAGTTAAATTGATTTTTACATTTTAGGGCATATTTACCTTTATAATTTCAAATTCTTACATTTAATCATCATTAGATAAAATACTTTTGGCTGTTTACCAAACAATGATATCCGTATCAAATTCATCTTGCACTGCAGAGGAACACAGAAACTGCATGGATGATTTCCCAAAGGGGACATGAATGCATTTAACCTGCAGGTACAAATGCATAAATATTTTTTTGTTATTTTAAACAAAACATTGAATACTGATATTTAAAAAAAATTTTTTTAAATGAAAATCCACCAGCAGGTGGCAGCAAGTCACTTTTAAGAAGTGAGTCATTGCGATTGAAACAAATCAGTTTAACGGTTGATTCATTCAGGAACGAAACACTGTCGTGTTGCTCAGAGACACAAAACAGCTCTGTGGCTGTATTCGGAATGATTTTTTTTTGTTGGCGAAATAGAGCAAAACCAAGCAATATGGTGTCTAAAACGTAAGTCTCTTAATTAACTTAGTTTATTTAATTAATTGTCACATTTGTAATCATGGTAATTTTTGGAGAAAAACAGCACTCTTCGTGTGAAATTGAATAACTATATGAAGTGGTATAAAATTTTCTGCCATGTAACAGAATATGTTGACATGCTTTAATGTTCAAAAAACAATTTTTTTTTAAATACTGTACATTATTGTAGGTGCTAAATGCCCCGCCTCTCTCAAACGCTTAGATTTCTAAAAAGACCCTCCTTCCGACAAGCGCAGTCTGCTCTGATTTGCCAGCTGACTCAGTGCATTGTGATTGGCCGAACACAGCAAGCACTTGTCGGTAATGTAACGCCCCTTACCATAATCACGTGCTTCATCTTTCAAAATAAATGTAAAGACAGAGGGGAACAGAGTCTCGTGACAGACACAGTGTTGAAGCTGGTATGTGTTTGCAGTACACCAGCCACGGTTAAGACAGCTGACTCCCTTGATCTCCTCTGCGCTCTCCTCGCTCTCTCTCTCTCCCACGTCGCCCAGCACACACACAGCGAGAGCTCCAAAACTCCACATTTGACAGTCATTAGCAACTACTAAACAATAACAAAACAGTGAGCTGATTCGAAGCCCATATGGTCATAGCAAAGTCAGATTACTCCTCTCCCTCCTAGGTTCCGAAACGTCGTCCATAAAATGCTTGCGGTTCTGTTGTCATTAATCTTGAGATTTCCTCCATTGCTCTACTTCCGGATGGCCAAATAAAGGCTTTTGCCTTTTGCACTGAAACACACAGCCGTCTCCCTAGATGGCGCTTCAACCTAACTGCGGTTACTGAACCCACCCGCCTGGCTTTGCGTGCCATTTTGGGGCAGCATTATGCAAATATTTTCCTCCCCCTAGTGATGTAGATATTGGGGGCTGTAGAACTAGCCTTTTTAGGGGGGCGAGTAATGCACTTTGAGAAGAATATCTCTTTGTGTTTGAGACTTTAGTCCTTGCAACGTCAGGATTAATCTTCAACATCCCTTTAACACTCCTAAGAGAAAGGAAAACTTGAAATCGCATCATAGACCCCTTTAATAGACTGAATCATGCAGTGAAAGAAAACCCACTAAATGCGCACACGCACTAGTCTAGACTTCACTTAATGTATGCGTGCGCTCTGTAGGGATGTTTTGATGGTTTTTGCAAAATACTCGATAATTATTTCAAATCGCACATCGTTAAAACAACAATTAAAACGAATATTATCGCAGGAACGATATCTATCGCACACCTCTATTGTCATGCCATTTTGATCGAAATGCCGTTCTGTAATCACAGACCATCATCAGCCTGTGCTTTCAGATGGAGCCATAACTTACTACACAGTAGCCATAGTTCACTGACAGTTAACGCAAAAAAAAAATCGCGACAGATTTTATTGCGCACTTATGAAATCGTTCGTGAAATGAACAGCTGGTTGCATAGTCTTCTCATGTGAACTACGGCTCTGTGACGTAAATGCTGCTCCATCTGAAAGCATGTGAAAATACCACATTTAATAACAAATTTTTACTCCAAACTCACTTCATAAAGCCAGTTGATTGTTTGAAATAAAATCCTTCTGTGAGATGATGTGGCTTCTTACCCAGAATAAGGCACGCAACATATTTCAAAGTATTCCAAGCAGTGATAAAGGCTATGTCTATTACTTATTTAATGAAAAGTATAATAATAAGAACTCAGATAAACCGTAGTCGTGTGTTTATTAGTCACGATGATTCAATGAAAGCTGTTGAATCTTCTGTTTATTCAGCTGCAGCTATAGTCATTTTCTGGGTTTCTACTGCGAGGCATATTTGGAGTTTCAGCGCGAGAGCGCCCTCTGGCCTTTGGATGGAGATTTACTGCTGATCACAGAACTGTGCTTCACTGAAAAATACGCATGACAATCACAGCTTCTGTCAAACCGCGATCTCGATTCCATTTCGATTATCATGCAGCCCTACTATTTGACTAACTTTCTTGCTGGGGTTGGTATTTTTAGCACATGGCGTTTAGTCTTTCACAAACTAGGACATTATAACTATCCACAGATTAGCTACGTTTTTTTATGTGTAAAGTCTGGTCTGTTTTATACAGTCATCATCATCGATGGTCTGGTCCAGCGTTATCCCCCCCGCGTTGTGCGTCTCATTAATGGTCCCTGGGAAACACGTGTTTCTGTGTGTAGTTACAGTAAAATGGACTAAACGAATACATATTTGCCTTCAATTATTTTGTATTCAAGGAGCGTTTCAAGCCCTAAGTGTATGGTCTCCTTGAAATATTACTGACAATATAAAATGTAGCCTATTTTTGCATTTACTTCATAAAACATTAAAGATTTCTTAGCTAAAAGATGTGTACCACGTTTTTAGAATTAGGCTATACTAAAAGTCATTTTACTTGCTAAAAAGCATTAACTATTAATCAGAGGGGAGAAGGCATTTGGAAGATTGTGAATAACGGGTTTTTGTTTTTTCCTTTTCCTCTAATCATTTCCAGCAGTTGGTCCTAGCAGAAACACCAGTCCGTGATATTTATGGAAATAAATCATTTTAGTCATTGTAATATTGGCAGTTTAGCATGGTAGTGAACAAAATGTTGGAACACCTAATAATAACCATTTATATATAGAATAAATTGATTGTTAGTAAATCAGCTGAAGTGTATTTCCTGTGCTAGAACTGAAAGCTTTTGTCTTTTGTGCAGACATATGCAGGCTCTATAGCAGTGCAAGATGTTCAACAAATCTTTTGGTGCTCCCTTTGGGGGAGGGACAGGAGGATTTGGGACTACTTCAACATTTGGGCAACAAAGTAAGTTAATATGTATGCTACGGTATTTTATATGTAAAGAAATTTGAGAACTAAGAATTAATACTGTACAGAGACAAAGAATTTTGTTACCTTTGTCATCAGATACTGGATTTGGAGCAACAGGAGGCTTTGGATCGTCAGCATTTGGGGCAACAAACAACACAGGGGGACTGTTCGGGACCACCCAGAACAAACCTGGTATGCTGTTTTCTGTAGCAGTAGGTGTATGCAGTATCTAAGAGGCATCTTTAAATGCTCATAGAATCTATAAGTTTTTAAAACATTTTTTTTATTTGCTTGTGTTTGTTCCTTATGTAAGATTTAGCTTTCATTTATTTGTGTAGATGCAACATGACAATGTGATCCTGCCTGTTGGTTTTGCAGGACCAGTAGTTCTCACTAATTTGATTTTACTCTGCATGTTTGTCATTTGCAAAATAGAGCATGATAGTGATGACTTAAGCTGCAACAAAACAAAAAAAATTGCTTCTGACTAAATCATCTCAAAAGTGAGTTTGCAAATAATGAATGAATCCAATTCAGTCAAGTGGTGACTCACTGAGAAAACTTGGCTGACAATTATTGATTTAAAGGTGGTTTTGAGGAAAGATTGTTTGTTGATTGTTGTGATTATTTACAAACTGATGTGCTATTGCTTAAGAGTAGTCCCATAAGAATGTTGTATTTGGTCAACAGTGTGATTTGTATTCAAATTTGTGTCTGTCCTCAAGGTGGCCTATTTGGCTCAAGCACCTTCAGTCAGCCTGTCACATCCTCCACCAGTAGTGGGTTTGGGTTTGGTGCTACCAGTGGCACATCAAACAGCCTTTTTGGAAGCACCAACACTGGAGGTGGAGGATTGTTTTCCCAGCAGAATAATGCCTTTGGTGCCAACAAACCAGCCAATTTTGGCAGTAAGTTTCATGCAGCATTCCAATGTAGCTATAAATTGTTTGATTTATTGTAGAAGTAGTGTCTTGGATTAAAAGAATAGCTCAGACATAATGGACCTAAGTAACTGTTTCAATTGCTTTGCAGCTTTCGGTACCAGCACCAATAGCGGTGGATTATTCGGGACAACCAACACAACATCCAACCCTTTTGGAGGAACATCGGGCTCTTTGTTTGGGTCATCAAGTTTCACTGC
Source organism: Sinocyclocheilus anophthalmus (assembly GCA_018155175.1). Lineage (NCBI taxonomy): Eukaryota > Metazoa > Chordata > Actinopteri > Cypriniformes > Cyprinidae > Sinocyclocheilus > Sinocyclocheilus anophthalmus. The sequence goes on along the minus strand of JADLZN010002441.1, from coordinate 11,451 downwards.
TGCTCCCCCTGGCACAACAATCAAATTCAATGTTCGTTTAGAAATTATTATACTTTTTTTTTCTTTTCTTACTGGTAATTTAGCTACTTTTTCATACATGGTTTTTTACCTAAATCTTTTGCGTTTTGCTGCAGCCACCAACTGGGAGTGACACAATGGTAAAAGGAGGTGTGACAACCAGCATCAACACCAAACATCAGTGTATCACTGCCATGAAGGAATACGAGAGCAAATCCCTAGAGGTAGGTTGGATTCTCTTGTTGTGATAGTTGTTTTAGTACTTGGCAGCCTGCTGAAATAATTGTCACAAGCACTGTTTGTCAGGTGCTTTGATAAAGCAGAGAACAAAATGTGTAACAATTCTGTTGTCTAGAGTTTTGAAGATTTAAAGCCATGATGAAATATCTATGCCTTTCTTTCCTTGATTTTAGGAATTAAGGTTTGAGGATTACCAGGCAGGAAGGAAGGGTCCTTCCAACCCCATGGCAGCTGGCACGGGTGGCCTCTTTGGTGCAGCAGCCACAGCTACTCCCAGTACTGGCACTGGACTCTTTGGATCCTCAACTCCAAACACTGGCTTCAGCTTCGGCCAGAACAAGACCTCATTTGGCACAAGTAATTGGTTCTTCCTTAATTTTTTATTTGGATTTTTTTTTGTGTGTTGAAAAAGTGTGCTAAGTCTTTGCACTGCAGGCACCGGGGCCTTTGGTACAACTACAGGAAGTTTGTTTGGCCAGCCGCAACAGCAACAGCAACAACAACAGCAACAGCAACAACAACAACAGCAAGGTTCCAGTCTCTTCAAAACATTTGGCTCAGACCACACCAAAAACAACACTTTTCTCCTTGGCAACAGCAGCAGCCTGGTGACGTTCCAGCAGTAGTAAATGTCTGCAGACTTACTAAATATTCTTAAATGATCTTATTAATATAACATCTGGGCCCGTATTCACAAAACATCTTAAGGCTAAAAGAAGCTTATAACTCGCCGATTTAGGAGAATATTTTAAAAAATAATGGGTGTGTCCATCCTAAATTTAGGACTCCTACATTTTTGCTCAAAGAGTATTTCACAAAGCGTTTTAGCGCTAAAACTAGCTCCTAAATCTGTGAAAGGTTAGCAGTAGTGAAGAGGATCCTAAGTCACTAGACCAAGCCACAAACTATTCCTAAAATGGCTGTTGCTGGCAATCTGTTTCTGAACGTAAACATTTGATGATAATGACCTTTTAAAAAGCTATCACCTTTGGTTTTGAAGGTTACCCCAATTCCAAATTTTCTTTTGATTTATATCCTTTTTTCATTAACCATTTTGGCAAGAAGTAACAGCTGTTCTTGCGGCCAATATATATATTTTTTTACATTTGCATGTCTTACTATCAGCCAAGATTATTCTACTGTTAATTAAAAGGCTGTTTATATGCATATCCGCTAATTGTTTTTAAGAAGCATGTAAGAGGCTGAAAAAAGCTGAAAATACTTATCTAATTAAGTATATGCCCCCCCCCCCCAACAACAAAAAACGAGCAAGTCCAAACCCCCCCACCCCACCCCCTATTTATACCATGGTTATGGAAACCCGGAATCCGACTATTAATTAATTAATTATGTGACATGCGCCTTTTGCGCTTTTATACGACAATAACTTTACTATGGAACCAAATGGAGTTCATGATCGGCGTGCGAATCACTGTATACTCTGCGTGCGTTCACCAGTGCGCTCGAGAAGTGTGATAAGATTTGCGCGAGCCATTCCTATCATGAAGCTGATGGTCAAATATGTGATCTATTTTAATTATTTAGAGAAACAGCCACTTTAAAATGCTATGAAAGTCGAACAGTATCTAAAAAAGACAAATAAACTAAAAAGACTGATGAAAAGAGGAGAAAACAATCTTGCACCAGCACTAACATACATTAAAATATTTTTAAACTACTCATGACCACCTTTACTAGAATTTATCACATTTATTGTAGGCTTATTTATTGTGTAAAACTTAGTCTAACGTGTAGAATTTATATTAGATAATTTAAGGAAATATATTTTACTAATAAAGGTTTAGTCCTACTGTGGATGTTGTACTATTGGTTCTAAAGTGCAGGCGGTTGGTTTACCTTTACATTTAGTCATTTAGCAGACTTTTATCCAAAGCGACTTACAAATAAGGACAATAAAAGCAGTCAAAACTAACAAAAGAGCAAAAATATATAAGTGCAAATGCCTAACGCAGTACACGTAGCAAGGTGTTTATGTGTCTAATATATATATATTATATATATTATAAATGCCACACACAAAGCAAAAACAAGTAGATGAATAGAAAAATAGAAAGCTAGTGTTGTTGGTTTGTTTTTTTAAATAAAAAATAAAAGATAAATATAGATTAAAGTTGAATTAAATGGAATAGAGAGTGTTAGAGTTAGAGGGTCAAGTAAAGGTGGAACAGATGTGTTTTAGTCATTTCTTGAAGATGGGTAAGGACTCAGCTGCTCGAATTGATTTGGGCAGGTCATTCCACCAACAGGGAACAGTTAAGGTAAAAGACTGTGAAAGTGATTTTGTGCCTCTTTGAGATGACACAATAATATGCCGTTCACTTGCAGAACACAAGCTTCTAGAGGGCACATAACTCTGAAGTAATGAATTTAGGTAAATGGGTGCAGAGCCAGTGGGGGTTTTGTAGGCAAACATCAATGCCTTGAATTTAATGCGAGCAGCTACTGGTAGCCAGTGCAAATTGATGAACAGAGGTGTGACATGCGGTTTTTTTCGGCTCATTAAAGCTTAATCTTGCAGCGGCATTTGGATTAATTGTAGAGGTTTGATAGAAGTGGCTGGAAGACCTGCCAAGAGAGCATTGCAATAGACCAGCCTGGATAGAACAAGAGCTTGAACAAGGAGTTGTGGTGCGTGTTCTGAAAAAAAGGGCCTGATCTTCCTAATGTTGTATAAAGCAAATCTGCAGCACCGGGCAGTTTTAGCAATGTGGTCTGAGAAATTCAGCTTATCATCAATCACAACTCCAAGCTTTCTAGCTGCTTTTGTAGGAGTTATGGTTGATGAGCACAACTGGATGGTGAAATTTTGATAAAGCGATGGGTTTGTTGAAACCACAAGCAGCTCTGTATTAGCCAGGTTGAGTTGAAGGTGATGAACCTTCATCCAGCCAGAAATGTCTGTCAGACAGGCTGCAATGCAAACAGCTATCGTCGGATCATCAGGATGGAATGCGAGGTAGAGTTGAGTGTCATCAGCATAACAATGATAGGAAAAGCCATGCTTCTGAATGACAGAACCTAGTGATGCCATGTAGATAGAGAAGAGAAGTGGTCCAAGTACTGAGCCCTGAGGCACCCCAGTAGCTAAATGTTGCGACTTGGACACCTCTCCAAGATGCCTTGAAGGACCTATCTAAGAGGTAAGACTCAAACCACTGGCGTGCGGTTCCTGAGATGCCATTTTCCAATAGGGTTGACAGGAGAATCTGGTGGTTCCCCATAACAAAAGCAGCAGACAGATCCAGCAAAAAAAGTATAGAAGATTTGGAAGCCGCTCATGCCAGTCTTAGGGCTTGAACAACTGAAAGCAAGGCAGTCTCGGTCGAATGTCCACTTCTGAAGCCAGATTGGTTGCTCTCCAGGAGGTTGTTCTGTGTGAGAAAAGCTGAGACTTGGTTGAACACAACTCGTTCAAGTGTTTTTGCAATGAAAGGTAGAAGGGAAACCGGTCTGTAGTTCTCTAAAAGAGTTGGGTTAAAGGGGTCATATGATGCGATTTTAAATTGTTCCTTTCTCTTTGGAGTGTTACAAGATCTAGGTGCATAAAGAAGATCTGTAAAGACTAAAGTCTCAAATCCAAAGATGTTCTTTATAAAAGTTAAGAGTCAGCCACACGTACCTAAAACGGCTCGTTCTAACACAACCCAACATATCTACCTCACGATGTGGGAAGATTTGCATAAGTGCGTTCCTCACTTTATCTCTGCTCACTCAGCCCGCCTTGTGAAAGCGAAACTACTTTGTTTGGTCTTTTAAAAGAGGACACGACTAGAAATCAGGTGGTTAAGTTGTATTTACAACACTAATCCAGAACAGTTCAACCCAAATATCCAGATGTGTGCAGACATATTTTATGGAGGACTGTTTCCTGATTCTGGTAGAGTAGATTACAATCCCGGCTGTTCTGACTCAAAGACTGTAAGTACCGTATTGTTCCGAATATAAGACAATGTTTTTTTCTTGGACATACATCTGAAAAAACGCAGTCGTCTAATATTCAGGGTCTAGACTTTGACATGACAATAATACACCCACAACAATAGGTGCCGCCAAATACGCATAAAATGAGTGTGCCATGAAATACATAATGTAATGCCTGGGGGGGGGTGGGTCGTCTTATAATTAGGGTCGTCTTATATTCGGGCAAATACGTTAAGTTTTTAATTTTAAAGAGTTTTTATATTGTATATATTTAAAGCGAGTTTTTTGGGCAGTGTAGGTAGGGCTTGTTGTTTGTCTTTTCTCCGATCACAAATGCAGACAGGTTTTATGTTTACACGGCGCAATGCAAAGCAACGCGTAAAAAAACAGTATAAGTAATTATAATCAGTAAATATGTCCCCACTGAATGCAACAAATGCCCCGTTTATAATGGGTTTTAATGTTTTTGAATCATAGCTCCGGCCTGACAGGGCATCATCACAGTATGGTAGGGGCGTAATATTTCCGTCACGCGCTTGAGGTATTCTGCCTATCACAATGCACTGGATAGCTGGTCAATCAGCGTACACCTCGCTTTTTCAGGCTGATGAGCTTTGTAAAAATCGAAGTGTTTCAGAAAGGCGGGGCATAGAGGAGAACAAATAATGTACAATATGTGGAAATGTGTTTTTTGAACCTTAAAAACATTTCATTACACCAAATACATAAAATAATGTTCTCTTTAGCAACATCATATTACCCCTTTAAGACGTGGGTTTATTAAAACGTGGGGCTGACGAGGCCTGTTTAAATGTGAGGGAAAAAAACACCAGTGTGAGGATGTGTTAACGTGTGCGTGAGTGCACGGTTACAACGGACAGGAGAAATGGCTTGAAGGAGCTGAGATGGAATAGGATCAAGCGGACAAGCAGTAGGATGATTAGAAAGGATGAGTTAAGAGACTTCGGACTTCAGAGAGGGGAGAGAAGGATGATAGAGTGCAGTTTGTGGTACGATGTGTTTGACAGTTTGTGGTTTGTTTTTGGCAAATTGTGCAGGAGTTTGTAATTTTATTAAGACGAATGTGGCACAGTCGTCAGCTGTAGAGTGATGAAGGGGGGGGAGGGGGGGAAGGGGGGAGGGGGAGGAGGAGAATGGAAAATGCTTTAAAGAGCATGCGAGAGTTAGGCGAATTGTTAGTTTCGTTGTGATAGTAAATTTCTTCATAACAAATGCTATATTGATATTGATTAAAAAAAGAAGTCATTATTGGCCTGGTAATGATTAATAGGCTAGTCTTATTATAACAAACTTGGCCGTACCCAGCCTTTGAAAATTTGTGTGTGTGGGGGGGGGGGGGGGGGTTGGTGTTAAAAATGTTAATAAACCCCTACACAAATAACAGGTCATTATTCCATATAAAAAACTTAAGGAGGAAGAACATGTAAGATGTTTTGTGAAAGATGTTCTGTTTGGCGGGGATTTTATGTTAAATCATACCCTATTATGGCCATCAAAACATATGTAATTTGTAAATGTACATATTTAAAGAGTGAAGGCTCGGGGATTTAAAGGGGTCATATGATGATTTTTTTTAAAGATAATTATTTTGTGTATTTGTAACAGAATATGTTGACATGCTTAATGTTCAAAAAACACATTATTTTCAAATACTGTACATTATTGTAGAACTGCTATGCCCCGCCTCTCTCAAACGCTTCGTTCTGCAAAGTCCCCTTCGAACAAGCGCAGTCGGCTTGATTGGCACGCTGGACCAGTTGCCTTGATGATCCCCTCGTCCCTCGCACCCGAACACCACAAGCACTCGTCGGAAATGAAACGCCCTTACCATAATCGCGAGCTTCAGCGTCAAAAGAAATGTAAAGACAGAGCCCGAAAGCGGAACAGAGTCTCGTGACAGACACAGTGAAGAATATGTGTTTGCAGTACACAAGCCACGGTTTAGACAGCTGACTCCACTGTGATGTGACTCCGTCTCTCTCTCGCTCTCGCTCTCTCGCTCTCGCTCGCTCGACACACACAACATGACACACACACACCACCGATGCGCAAAACTCGCTTTGAACAGTTCACTAGCGTACTAAACTAATAAACCAAAACAGTAGCGATTCAGAGGCCGATTCAAGCAAAAGGTAAAATACTCCTCTCTAGGTTCAAGAAACGTGTCGTCCATAAAAGTAGGGATCTAAACGCTTTTGGAAAATCTAATGCGAGTTTTTTTTTTCTTTCTTTTCTTTTTTTAACCAAGAGTGCGATTTGAATATTTTTAACGTCTTATGTCTGTATGATTCAACAAAGACAAGCTATATAATCATTGTATAGTATTGCCCAAAAACTATTAGATAGATTAAACTAAATGTTCTTTTCTGGGGCCAGGCCTATAGTTACGTATAAATTGGTGATGCATAAATTGATAGAATGACATTTTTATTTAAACAACTACATTGACTTGATTTGTTGACTTCAAATTGGAAGCTGTATAATTATGTTTAATAAGCCTGGTGTAAACATTAATATGAAAGTCAGTAACAAATCACACAAAATAAAGTAGATTGCAGAAATATAAAAACAAATCTGTTGCTTTACCACTCTACTTTAGATAATTCAAAGTCACTGTAATAAAACATATGTAAACATGTGGACTGCAATTTTTAAACACTTTCTGTTAACTTTAGACCAGTGGTTCTCAAAACTTTTTTTGGTCGCGCCCCCCTTTAAACACACAAAAAAATCTGGCGCCCCCTTTCCCGAATCCCCATCCCACATCAGAGTACCAAATAATTTCACTAAACATTATGAAAAATGTATACTTTTTTAATTTAAAAAACCTACAGGAAAAAAAAACACCTGCATCACTTGAAAAATTGAAAAATAGCATAGAGAGAATAACTTATTATTATTATTATTATTCTCTCTCTGTTATTTATGTATTTTTGTGGGTTTTTATGCTGTCCGCTAAGGCATAGGACACGCACAGGCTTTCCTCCTCACCAACGACAAACACAGTGTCTACACCGGACGCGAGCAGTGCGAGATCTAAGGTAACGTTAGGCGAACCCGCGGGTCGGATTTGATTGATTTGATTGATTTGATTGATTTGATGGCTGAGTCGAAGGAGTATTGATTAGGAACAGTCTGTGCACAGGGTTAGTAAAGGTGAAAGGTTACCGTGTTACATAAAAGAGACAGCAGCTCGTTTATGGCCAAGTTGTTTGTTCATATTTCTGAGGCAATTATAATGAAATCTGTTGTTTTTTAGTATGACATATTTGTATATGGTGTGGTATTATTGGCTTTTATTGTAATATCTCTGAAAGCACAATGCCACTGTTTTAACTTTTGGTATTTCTTAAGGAGGGTATTTATTTTATGGATTTTTATTGCAAATATTTGTTATGTACCAATTAATAATAATATAATATAATAATTTAGGCAAATATAAAGTAAATAAACAAATAATGTAAATATTTTGTATATTTTTTTTAAGGAATGTAGTTTCTAATTAAGTCGAAATAATAAATTGTAATAATTCTTATATATAATATATTATATAAAGTATTTAATTTAAACATAATTAAATACTACTATAATTATTAATGTAAAATAATTTAAATTTTGTTACTATATTTTTAATTATATAAATATAACTATTATATAGAATGCAAATATAAAGTAAATAAAACCAATAATGGAAATAAATATTTTAATATGTTTTTATAAGAAGTGTTAATCCATTCTATAATAAAAATAAATTGTAATATATATATATATATATATATATAAATATATATATAAATTAATGATGAAGTATAAATAATTATTAATTTAAAAATAAATACAAAATATTGTTATAAGTTTATAAAGAAAAGTAAGTTAATATTAATGCACTTTCTAAAAGTAATAATGTGCATTAATTTAAAATAAAATTTCTAGTATTTGATAAGATATCTATCATCATCTATCTAGTTATTTATGACTAATGGAAAATCATTATTGTTATATCAATTTAATTATATTTCTATTATTTTTCTCTTATTTCATTGATTATATTTTATATAAAACAACTTCGGATTATTGTTTTGTTTTCGAGATATTCTAATGCCTTGTTTATTGTGTCCCTGCAGCACAAAAAAGCAGTGTTAAGTCGCTTGGGGTATATTGGTAGCAATAGCAACACTACATGGTATGGGTCACAATATAAATTTTCTGACTGCCAAAAATCATAAGTATATTAAGTAAAGGTCATGTTCCATGAATATATTTTGTAAAATTTCTTCCGTAAATATATAAAAACTTAATTTTGATTAGTAATATGCATTGCTAAAGAACTTCATTTGAACAACTTTAAAGATGTTTTTCTCAATATTTAGATTTTTTTGCACCCTCAGATTCCAGATTTAAAAAAAGTTGTATATCGGCCAAATATTGTCCGATGAGTACTGCTAAATCATATATCTTGAATTACAGTAAATGCTTAGCCAAAAGCATCTCAAATGAATAAATGTAAAAGGAAACATTCACTATATCCCACATAAAAAGATCTCTAAAACGTTGTGCACTTGCATTTCCATAAAGAACAGAGGATGCAGGAAAATACTTTGCCTTTTATTTCCTGTTTTGTCATTTTTTAAACAAATGTGAAGATACATCCATGACAACACAAAGTTCTGAAGTCCTCTTTCCAAAGCGTTTACATCTACACGCTCGCTTTACAGATCTGTGTACAAAACAATAAGTTATAGTCCCATAGATTCCTACTTACATTTAACTATACAACAAAGTTTAAACGGTGACCAAATAAATATCTGCAGTATAAAAATGATCACAGGGAGAGAGAGGAAGTGTTTCCCGACCGACCGACGGCATCGTTTCTGCCAATCATTGCTAATGGTGCTGTTCGGACACAAAGAGAAGCTCCTTCAGTGCTTGGAGGTCGAGTTCCTCTGGAAACCTCTGGCCAATCACATGCAAAGCTGGATATGACATTATCCATCACAGGTTAGTGGAATTGTGACCCCAATAAGCGTTATTTGACTCGATTTATGGTACATACAAACACAAAACAGCGCATTTCCAACATGACTCGCCTTGTCGATTCCAGCTTTTTGTCACGTTTTGGTAACGAGTAAAGGATGCCAGCCTTTAAGTGAGGTCTGACGTTGACTGTCAAGACATTTAGTTGGTATTAGTGTGTATTTGCATTGTGAACGCAGCCAAACGGGACCATCACTATGAAGTCTGCAAGACGAGAGTCACCAGGTGAAAAGGTTATTGGCAACGGCAAACATATCTGATGCATTGCTTTGAACCATAAACATACATACATACAGACCATTTGTAATCGGACCACAAAACCAGTCATAAGGGTAAAAATTTCGAAATTGAGATTTATACATCATATGAAAGCCGAATAAATACGCTTTCCATTGTTTGTTAGGATAGGATAATATTTGGCTGAGATACAACTATTTGGGAATCTGAGGGTGCAAAAAAAATCTAAATATTGAGAAATCACCTTTAAAGTTGTCCAAATGAGTTCTGAGCAATGCATATTAATAATCAAAAATTAAGTTTTGATATATTTAAAGTAGATGGGTATGTATCCGTTCATGCACGCCTCCGCTTATCCCAAAATAATTAACGATGGCAGAACGAATGTGACTCTTTTCTCCTCTGGGATTTAGTGAGCAGAGCAGATCTCTCTCTCTCTCTTCTCTCTCACACACACACACACTCACATGTATTTGAAATTATCACACACACAGAATGCACTTCGAAAGCAGTCTTTAGTTTCTCTTCCCGGGAGTGCATTTTATGGCACTTGCTAAGGCGAACATCACTATTTTATAACTGGCAACATCCCATAACACCCAACATCATGGCAGTGACTTTTGCATGAGCAAACACCTCTCTCATTTTTTTTTCTAAATAGAATTTTTGTTAATCTTTTTACATTACATTGTTTATTTTGTTATTATTATTATTTACACTTTATTATTTAATATGTATTATTTATTTATTTTACATTTTATTATTTTTATACTTTTTGGGGCCCCCCCAGTCTTGAAAAAACCCTGGTCAAGATATAACTGAAGGTGGAGATATTTAGGTGTGCACCTGCCTGTAAGTGCAGCCAGCTGTCTGTGTGAGCTCCATGTGGCATTCGTCATGCGTGTTCTGTTATTCTCAGAGTTTATGTTCAGCCGCTCACATGCATAGAAATAGCTGAATGGTGTGTGGCCTTGTAATCTTGGAACCTCATTCTCTCTGTTTGGATCAAAGAGAGGTTCTCAAGATTTGTTTTTTACTCACCTATCGAGAAGAAACAAAACAACCTCAGCGTCCGATCGCAGGCCTCCGCTCCTTGAGTTCTCTCAGCGCTGGAAAGCTGATTCGATATTTACATGGGTCCTACTTCTTGCCTTATTGTCTTAATCCTTCTTTTGTTCCGCAGACGTTTTCGTCTTTAAAAAAAAAAAAAATCTGTATCGTTCTGTCGCTCGGCTTACTAATGTCCGTCTCGTGCACTGAACGCGCTCTCCTCCACATCCTGAGTAGTTACGCCCCTTACTGCTGATTGGCTACAAGTTTGTTTTGCTATTCGGCCCGAATCGGTTTTCTAAAGTGTTTTTGAAAAATCGCTTACCCCACCTTTAAGGGGTCTAAAAATCTAAATGCGTATTAATAAAAATTAGAAAAAGCTATTCCCGCCCCCTGTTAAAATGGGTAGGTTTGGTTTGGGAGGTTAGGTTAAGGGGTTTTAAAATCGAAAGCGCTTTTGATAACATGATTGAAAAGTCCATGATAGAATATTTATGATACAACAGATACGTAAATATTTGTACGTTTTAAACGTTGAAATGCGTCTAAATTGTACATTTTAGCATTAATAAAAATACTAAAATGTACGTTTTGTGCTTGTAATGTTAGTTCTTACTACCGAAGTATAACATGAGACAAGGGGCATATTGGTACTACATGTGTTTGCATCGTTAGGGCTGTGGTAGATGTAGCTTCTTCAGTTTTTTTCTGTTGGTAAGCTGTATATTCCCCCCAAAAAAAAAAAAGAAAAAAGAAAAGGATTATAACATGTATGACCCCATTATCCACAATACACACAGTGAACCACATGTCTTGGAGGGGATTTTCCAGACCTGAAATCAATTAAATGAATTCTGTGAACTGCCTTTCCACAATACCGCAACAAACAAACACGCATCACTTCATTTT